>VZZY01013459.1:48894-184926 GCA_013400335.1 Eurystomus gularis
GCTCTTAAAAATAGTGGGGAGGGTTTGGGGGTGGGAGGGGGGGGGAGAGGCAACAATTTTAGGGCGACCTGAAAGGCAATATAGTAATATATGGACTGCGAACGGTTGGCTGCTATCTCACTATGCACCAGATTTATTTATTTAAACCCATCGGGAAACGGAATATTGTTTTAACCTCGGTGTTGGAAACGAAGGAAAGGAGGAAAAAAAAAAAATGCACATTATTTCTCGCGCAAAAGGAATGGAAACAAAAAAAAAACCAAACCCGGAGACTTGGCGCAATCGGAGCGAGCGCGGGCGTCGATTGGGTTGGGGGTGGTTTGGTGGCTTTTTTTTAGCGTATTGGTTTATTTAAAAAAGAAAAACCTTTAAAAAAATAATAATGAATTTTTGGGGGGAGGGTTTGGGGGAGGGAAAATCTCAAGGGTCTTGCGGACAGAGCGAGCTTGGGAGCCTGGTGCATTTTAGGTACTGATCGTGCGAAGCGTTTTTAACGACCTGTTGTTTCGATTTGTGACGGTTTTAACGATGTTGCATCAAGATAAAAAGAGAAAAAACAAAACCAACAAACTTATATTCAACTAGAGCCTGGGTCGGATTTTCTCTCTCTCTCTCCTTGGTCCCACAGCATCGTCTTCTCCTTTGGGGAGGGGGGTTTGTTGCGTCTTCCCTTCGAGCCCCGATGGAAATCCCTGGGTGAGGGACGGCGGCGTTGAGGGGATTGGAGGGATCAGGCCAGCGTTGACCATCGCCGTGGCTCTGAACTCCGGCTTTTCACTTTTCCTGCCTTTTCTTTTTTTAATTTTCCAGCCGGGTACTGTGGCTTTGAGGGTCTCAAAGTCCCCTGGAGACCTTCGTTCCCCACGGCCGCTGAAAAGTCACCTCCCCAGTTCGGTCCCTGTTTATCTGACACCGTCCCGAGGAAGCCGCTGGCTTGATTTTTACACGGTAATCAATGATGTTTCTTAATTAAGGGAGGGGGGGGAAAAAAAATACCCCCACGACCCCCAAACTAACCCAAACACCCACTTTCCCTAAAGGAAAACTTTAGGGCGGGTGTTTTTACAAATCTTTGGGGTTTTTTTTCTGGGGCTGGCGGCTCAGGAGCCCAGGCACGGCTGCCCCGCTTGAGCTTTTTCCAGCCACGCCGCGCTCAGCGGGGCAACATGCAACGCAGCCCTTGGCTCAACATATTTCTAAGCATTTTCTAGAATTTTTTAATATATATATTTTTTATTTTTTCCCTCCTCTATATTATTTTTTTTTTTACCCAGGCTGCGGCATGTCCCCAGCCAGGAGCTGCCCCTGGCGCGTTTTCTCCTGCCGCCCTCCGTAAATCGCCGCCGTCCTGATGCAGCCCCTTGTCCCCGGGCTTTGTGGGGTGCCCGTGGCCCCGGGACCCTCTGGTCCTGCTTCCCCTGCACCCCCAGACCCCACCCCCCCTTTATTTTCGGTTTCCTCCCTTTCAGCGTCTTTATTTTGTGTCCAGCGGGTTTTTGAGCAGCCTGAGCTCGGCTCGGTGTCGAGCTCGGCTTTTGGGATGGGAGCTGGAACGTGCGGAGGGACCCTCGCACCAGGGCTGGGCAGAAAGGGGGGGGGGCTTTTTTTTGGGGGGTGTTTACACCTTATTGCTGTATTTTTTAGAGCTGGGGAAGCTTCGCGAACCTGGCTCTGAATAAAAAGAACTCATCCCGCTGCTCGCGCAGCCTCTCGCAGGACATCGCCTCCTCTCCCTGGTTTATTTTGGGGGGGTAAATCAGCTCTCCCCAGTTTTTCCTCTCAGCGTCTTCCCCCCACACACACACACTTGGCACATTTTTGGGGGGAGCCCTCCCAAATAAGACTAAATAAAGAGGGTTTGGGGAGGAGAAAAAGGCGGTTGAGGCCAGGGCCTTTCCCCAAACCATCCTGGTGACCTCAGCCCTCCATCGATTTCCTCCCCCCTGGACCTTGCCATGGTCCATGCTCCCCACGGGCACGTCCTGGGGGGCTGGTGCCCCCTTTACCAGCTGTGGTGGGGTTGGGTGGAGGAGTAGAGCAGGACTTGGGCTGTACACGGGGTTTTGGAGTCCAGCGTGATGCCCATGGGGTGACTGTAATCGTGTCCTGCTCCACGACACCTTTCTCCACCACCTTGGCAGAACAAAACCAGCGTTTTGGAGCTGAGGACACCTGACTTTTCCTTGCTCCTTGGTGTCCAGCACCACTTGGCTCCTCCGTCGCCTTTTCTCTTTGATTTATAGTTCTTTTTTTTATTTTTGCATGGTGCAGCAAGCTGGGGAAAATACAACCTGGGTCTCACCATGTTGCTGCCCCTGGAGCAGATGGTTTTGGTGTTACCCCTTCCCCTTCACTCCCGATGTTCCAAGGACAGCTTTAGGTGGGGAACAGGGATGTGACCCCCAACTCCCCGCACTTCTGTGATCTTTATTTTTTGTTCCCACCCTCTCCAATTTATTTTTTTCCAGCACCTTCCAGAACTCCTCTAAGTAGGGGAAGAGCTGGAGCAGGGCACAGGGTGTTACTACCACCCGTTAATGGTCTTCTATGAGGGACCCCATCCCATGGCAGCTCCCCGAGGAGATTTTTGGGGCAGAGTCACACCCTTTTTTCCCCATGGCAATGTTGGGGTGCAGCTGGAGATCCACCCCGGTGTTCCACATCACCTTGACTTGCTCCTGGATCTGGCCGTGCTCCCATTTCATGAAGAAATAATAAAAACTAAAGCGGTTTGTGCCCAAGCGGGGCTGGTTTATGACTTGTCTCCTTGGTGGGGCTGGGAGGGTTGAACCTCATCCTGCACCATGGTCTTCAAGGGAGGCTCTGGGTGTTCTCCGCTTGGTTTTGCAGCATCTTTGAGCTGGGGGGGAGCAGGGGCTGCACTACATGGACCTTTGCCGCAGGACTCTGCCTTTGTGCAGAGTTTGGGGGCTGCATGAGCATGGTTGGAGCGTGTTGGTACGTGTTTTGGGATGGGGGGGGAACGTTGTGGGACAGGGTGACATGTCAACACAAGTTGCCCTTGCCCTTGCTACAGGGACGCGGATGTTGGTGGGGTGCCACATCTGCGTGTTACAGCAGAGCATGTGGGTTTTTAGGTCCACCTTGACCTCTTTTTAAAGCTTTTTTTCCTCCGTTTCTGAGTGGGGCTGGAAGCACTTGCTGCTCTTCGGGGGTGTTGAGACCTGGGGCCACCACACGCTCCCTCCTGTGAGGACCTGCAGCTGCTGCCCCCATCCTGGGCATCTCCTGCACCCTGTTCTTCTTGTCTTTGGGTGAAAGCAGCAGCTCCACAGTCTCACCCCCAGCTCCACGGGGTGCACCAAGGAGGGGCTGGCTCTTGGGGTGGGGATTTAGGGACAAGCCCCCAGCGTTGGCACGTGGCCACCTCCAACCCATCCTCCTGCAGAGCTTTTTACACCCATTTTCAAGCTTCACTTGCACCTTGACACATGCTTGAAGGCACCTCGGGTTGGGAAATGGCCAAAACTCCTCCAGCTGCCCACGCCGATGGGTTTTACACCTTTTCTCCACCAGGTAGAAGGGTGATTGTAGGGGGGGATGCTCCATCCCAAACCCAACAGCACCCCAGAGCA
Organism: Eurystomus gularis; assembly: GCA_013400335.1. Taxonomy (NCBI): domain Eukaryota; kingdom Metazoa; phylum Chordata; class Aves; order Coraciiformes; family Coraciidae; genus Eurystomus; species Eurystomus gularis. The sequence goes on from VZZY01013459.1 coordinate 52,491, forward strand.
CCTTGCCCAAGCACACCCAGGTCCTCGGAACCCACCACAACCCACCACCAACCAGGTTTGCCACCGAACTACGGCAGCGTGTCCTGCACCAGTCCCGACATCTTGGGAATGTGATAACTCCAGCCCTGGGATATGGAATCCCGGATAAGGAAGCGAGGGATTTGGGGCTCCCTTTCCTCAAAAAAATAAAAAAGCAGGAATCCATTATTTGGATTTTCCTGCAAAAAAACCCAGGAATCCATGAAATTCCCAACCAAATAAATCCCCCAACAAAACGAAAGCCCTGGCGCTGGCTCCGGGATGCGTCGGCCTCGGGGCTGACCCGTTCCGAGCCGTGCCCGGACTTGATATTTTTTGGCTCAAGCTGCTCTTTATATTCTTGGCTCGGTTGAAATTTGCCTTTTGCACGTTCCCTCCCTCCCGTGCTCCAAGCCCGGCCGCCTCCTCCATATTCCAGCGTCCCTGGGAGCCAAACGCTGCCGTGCTCACCAAATATAAAGGAAAAAAACTCCGGATATATACATATATCACCTCAGCGAAGCAGAGCTCGGGCGCTTCTGCCAGCGCACGGCACTTGGGCGGCTCATCCCTCTGGCTGGGATTTATTCCTGGCAGGTTCCCTCTGCCCCCCCCCCCCCAGCCCGTGCACCCCCCTGCCCCCAATATTTTCCCTAAATTCAGCGGGAGTTGAGGTCCTTCCCAACAGCCGGCATGTGGGAAATCTTCCCTTCCGCCCCAGCACACCCTGAAGAGGACCACGGCGGGGTTTTGATCCCAAACTCCTTGGTTTTGGGTGAGTCTGCATCACTCAGGGATGGTGCTGCCGCTGCGAGAGGTGGGATGCAAGGATACGGGACACTGGATGTGGGATGTAGGCAGTGGGATGCAGGGTATCAGTGTGAGATGCAGGAGGTGGGATGGAGGAGGTGGGGTCCGAGATATCGGACGCAGGAGGTGGGATGAAGGATGCAAGACATCGGATGTGGGATGCAGGAGCTGGGACGCAGGATGCAAGGATGCAGGACATTGGATGTGGGGTGGAAGATACGGGATGCGGGATGCAGGAGGTGGGATATAGGATGCAGAAGATGGAATGCAAGGCTGCAGGACATTGAATGTGGGATGCAGGATATAGGTGTGAGATGCAGGAAACGGGATACAGGAGGTGGGATATAGGATGGAGCAGGTGAGATGCAGGATGCAAGGATACTGGCCACTGGATGTGGGATGCAGCATATGGGATATGGGAGGTGGGATGGAGGAGGCGGGGTGCAAGATATGGGATGCAGGAGGTGGCCTATAGGATGCAGGAGTTGGGATAGGGGATACAGCAGGTGGGATGCAGGATATGCACTGCAGGAGGTGGGATGTAGGATGCAAGGATACACGAAGAATGCAGGTAGTGGGATGTGGGATAATGCCATATGGGATGTTAGATGCAACATGTGGGATAAGGGATGTGACAAATAGGATATGGGAATTGGGGTGCAGGATATGGGGTATAGGAAAGGGGATGTGGGATATGGGATATGGGATATAGGACATGGGATGCTCCCTGCAGCAGGTCCCTGTGGCTGTGTGAGTGGTGCCATGGCACTGTATGTTGGCTGTTGTTGCTGCTACGCTGGGAAAAAAGTGGGATGTGGGATATGGGAAACAGGAGGTGGGATACGGGAGGCAGGATGTGGGATACAGGAGGTAGGATATAGGATGCAGGAGGTGGGATATGGGCTATAGGAAATGGGATATGGGATATAGGAGGTGAGATATGGGATGCAGGAGGTGGGATATGGGGTGCAGGAGGTGGGATATGGGGTATAGGAGGTGAGATGTGGGATGCAGGAGGTGGGATATGGGATGCAGGAGGTGGGATATGGGATGCAGGAGGTGGGATATGGGGTATAGGAGGTGGGATATGGGATGCAGGAGGTGGGATGTGGGATACAGAAGGTGGGATATGGGGTATAGGAAGTGAGATACAGGATGCGGGAGGTGAGATGTGGGATAGAGGAGGTGGGGTGCAGGACACACATCCCTGTGTGTGCATTGGGAAACCGGCTGCATTGCCCAGCTGGAAGCATACAAGGACAGCATCAGTCCTCAGGTCTGGTGGGGATCAGGTCCCACCAGCCCCAGGATGATGTCACCACCCCCAGTGCCCAGGCATCTCCTCACCCCTGACAACTCCTCAATCCCTGCCTGCCAGGGATGATGGAGTCCTCACCTCAGTCCCTAATTACCCACCCGGTAAAAATCCAAAGGTTCCTTAGGCTGGGTTTTCTTTCCTTCCTCTCTTTCCGTGGATGAGAGCGGAGGGTGGGGGCCAGGTAGACCATCCTCCCCCCGACCTCCCATCCCCATCACCAGGTTATTTATTCATGGAACAGGCCGAGGCTGGAGCGCAGCTCGGCGCAGCCCTGGCAGCTGTCTGCTCCCTGGGAGCGCGAGCTGTAATTTGCACAAGCAAAAATAAACTAATTGTTATTTTCAATTTACATAAAGGGAAGGGAAGAGACGGTGGGGACTGGTGGGGGGCAGGGCGAAGAGGAGCCTCGCGCTGCCAGCGTCTCCTGAGTTGCTGTAGGACCTCTGCTCCCATGGGTCTCATCCGGCCTGGCTGCGGGATGATGCTGGTGGCTGGAGGAGTCAACAGTGGAGGTGAAAGGGCTGGATCATCATCTTCCTCGCCATGGAGAGGAGGGCTGCTGTCTCCCTTCCAGCTGTGAGGTGTGAAGCCCCATCTCGATGAAGGCACAACCCAAAGGGAGAGGACAATGGCTTCATTGGCTGGCTGAAAGGAAAGACCTGCTGGTGTTTGGCCACTTCTGGGAGCTGAGGTAGGTTTGTTTGGGGTTTTCTTTTTGGCCATGGTGTGTGCAGATCAAAAAGAAGGGTCTGGTCTATGACAACCACAAGAGACAATGCGGGAACTTGAGCTGAAGGGACACCCCACATGTTCATTGTCCCTCTTAGTTCTCAGTGCAGGTCCTTTGCTTTCTGAGGCGTCATTGTTTCCTAGAATGGTTTGGGTTGGAAGGGACCTCAACGATTGTCTAGTTCCAACTGTATTGCAATGGGCAGAGACACCTCCCACTAGACCAGGTTGCTCAAGGCCCCATCCAACCTAGCCTTGAACCTTTCACCCCAGGAGTTTATTGCTCCCACTTCCGCTTAGTTGACCAGTCCTTTGTTTGGACACCAGCAGTGAGTCTTTGGTCCTTGCTCTTGCTGCTCAAATGATGGGGTGGCTGGAGGGACCATCTTGAAGGTCTGCCTGTAGGACCTTTGAGGCCTTCAACCATTTCCTCAAGTGAGAGCGGCAGAAGGGCACCTGGTGGGGACATGTTTGCTGGATCTAGGCTTGTGATGGAGGTGAGCATGACAATGAGTTGCAGAGGTGGCTGTGAACACTCCTCTCTCATCATCCTCGGGCAGCCCAAGGACTCTTCAGGCCAGGGTGGAAGGTTCTGTTCTGTTTGCAGCGATAAGATGAGGGGTAATGGTTTTAAGCTAGAAAAGGGTAGATTTGAGGTTGGACTAGATGACCTTTAGGATCCCTTCTAACCCAATACATTCTATGATTTAGGGTGAACATCAGGAAAAAGTTCTTTAATATGAGGGTGGTTGGTCACTGGAACAGGCTGCCCAGAGAGGTGGTGGAGGTCTCATCCCTGCAGACATTCTAGGTCAGGCTTGATGAGGTTCTGAGCAACCTGACCTAGTTAGAGATGTCCCTGCTTATTGTAGGGGGGTTGGACTAGACGGCCTTCAGAGGTCCCTTCCAACCCAAACCATTTTATGATTCTAAGAGGAGGCAGAAGAACAGATCCGCAGCCTCATGCATTGGAGGGGTGGAGATTTGAGATACTGGCTCTCACTGTCTCCAGCAGCGTCCCCACCACGCAGCGCAGGAGACCCTTGCCACGCCGGCGCATCCCGGGAGCCTTTGTCATAACACTTCGAACGAGCCGTCGCGGGCGTTTAATTTAGATTTACGCCGACAGGTTCTGTCCGTTAATTAAATATCAATTGATTGTTCGGAGAACACTTCCTTGGGTTTATCGCGTTTCTCAGAGACAAATCAAATTGCCATGTCATTAACTTGCAGCTATACAATCCATACATAATTACTACCTTATTAATACCGCCGAGTTACGAGGAAGTTTTAGGCAATTAATATTTGTGGGATAGTTTGTATCAAGTTAATTCCGTCAGGGTTATGTTAATAACGCGGACTTCTAATAAGCTGGGTAATTAACGCCTTTCTCGTTAGCGGCTTCTCAGGTGCCAGTTAAAGGGCAGGCCAGCCTTGGTGGCCAGGCCGTGGTTAATTAAATGTGTTATTACAGAGAGACTCGTGCCTGTTACATGTGAATAGAGCCAGCGCCCGGCTCTTGCTTTGCTTGGGTGGTGGAGATGGTTTGGAAATGGGATCTGGGGGCTCTTCACAAGCCAGGAGGAAGGAGAAGGCATTTTTTTGCCTTGGAGGAGGGTCAGGATGCCGCCCTGGTCAGCATTGGCCCATTGTTGCTTGGTTGAGAGCAGGGTTTGGCTTTAAGGGTTGGTTTTCTAAAGAAGTGGCCAAAGCTGGGAGCTTCCTGACATGGATGTGGGCAAGGGACCGGCCACCAGCTGTGACCACATTTGCCCACCCTTGGCTGCAACTCCAGAAATGATCACGATGAAAATTCAGGCAAATCGTAGGCTCTGCTTGAGCCAGAAGTTGGAGGTTCTGATTGGGTTTCTTCCTGGGCTGCCAGAAGGTTTGTTGGTGTGCCCCAGCCCTGGGATCATCTCACCCCATGTTGCTTCCCTGGGGCTTTCATGCTGTCTAATCCCTTGAGCTGGTACCGCGGGGAACATCAGCAGGGGAACTGTGTGTCCTCATGGCAGGGACTGGTGGGATGCCTCCATCTCCTGGCATGGATGCTGCCCACAGGACAGGGGTATGCATCAACCGTGCAAGAGGTCTTGGCCATGAGATCTTCATCAGAAGACGCTCATGACCTGCCTGAGCCTGGATCTCTCTGCCCACAGCCTTCCCCTCCCCGATGCTCATGAATAAAAGATTGACCCTATCTACCTGGCCTCTTTGTCCTTGTGAAATATTCATCAGCTGCTGATTAAGTTTTAAGGAAGGGACACGTTGCCCAGGTGGGTTGCTGTGCTCCAGCTGCCCAAGGCAGCAGGTTTGGGGTGGGAAGCCATGGGGGTTTGCCCCCTCTGGTTGCTCCAGGAGAGCAATGGCTAGAGCTTTGCTCTTTCTCTGCTCATGTCTGGACTCCCCATGAGAAACTTTTGTGGGATCATGGCAAGGGGGAGGACCAAACTGGGCTCAGCTCCCATTTGGGGAGGTCCCTTGGTGCCCAGCAAAGCCCAGCACTTCCAGAGCATGCTAGAAAGAATTCAGGAGAGGAGTCTCAAGCCTTGCCACCATGACCACAGAGGACAAAAAAGCCTCGGGTGACCTGAAGGAGGTCCTCCATCCCTGGTGAGCGTGGTGGCTGCAGAGATGCTGCCTCCTTTTGACAGCGAAACCTTCCTGCGACAGCATTGCCATTGGGACAAAGAGGGAATAAACCAAAATTCAAATAATTTTCCTTTGTGGTCATCCATAGTCCCTAAAATAAAGTCTCCTCTGCTTATTTCTTCCCACCCCTCTTCATGTCTCATTGCAAGGACAGACAGGAGACACTCAAGAGCTCATTGGAGCAATTAGGAGCTTAGCTAATGCTCTCCTCAGAAGGGTTCTTCCTGGGGGTGGCCATGTCCTATTCTGGCATAGGAGAGGAGGCAAGGATGCTCCACCACCTGATGTGCTGGGGGCCATGCTCACACTGCCATTGCAGCCAAGGTTTGCCCATGCAGCAGGTTCCTGCTCCATGAATATTTCAGGAGCCAACGTGGGGGTCCCAAAGGTCTCCTGAGATGGGACATTAGCGTAGGCTGAGGAAACACCAGCCAGAGAGCAGAACGGTGAAGAAAACTGCAATGAAAACCAAGCTCAAGGCTGCCAAAGCCACAAGGTCAAGTATGAAATATCGATGGGGCTGTGCCGTGCTGGAAGGGAGGTGTGGAGGTCCTGGTGAAGCTGTGGTACCCTAGGTCTGGCTTCCTTCTTGTCCATCACAAATGAAAAGCTGGCAAAGTTTTGGGTGGTGGTTAAAGGTGTATGAGCCTAATTTTGCAACAATTGGACCCATCTGACATCATGTCTCCCTGGTACTTCTCTCCTGTGCTCTGTGAAAGACAGGTGGTGGGACTGAGAAGACTGGGACCCTGTGGGAAGCACCAGGTGTGGTTCTGGTGGTGGTGTGGTTGGGGGAGGAGGCGTGGGCAACAGGATGGGGGTGTTTGGATGGGAGGGATGGGCAATGGGTTGGATGTGATTGCCCAGAAAGGATGGGCAACAGGCTAGAGGTGACTCAGGTGGGTGAGATGGGCAATAAGATGGAGATGGTTGGGTGGGAAAGATGAGCAGTGGAATGGAGATGGTTTACCAGAAGGAATGGGCAATGGAATTGAGGTGTTTGAGTTGAAGGGATGGGCAATGCAATTGAGGTGTTTGAATTGGAGGGATGGGCAATAGGAGGCAGGTGAACTGTGGGAGGAGTGGAAAATGGCACAGAGGAGATGGATGGGGGGAAATGGAGACTTCAGGTGAAGGCCTGTCCCCAGGCCTTTCTGGGGCAGGCATGTATCCTGTTTGGCCCCTCCATGCCCTATCTATACGAGCAGCTCCTCACGGGGCTTGCACCAGCCACCCTGCCCCAACCCACCACCGTGTCCAGAAGAGACATCAGCCCCATGCCCAAGAACCATCTCCCTTCCTTCCCTGCTGCCGCATCTCCTCCAGGCAGCCTCTTGCCCACTCCAAAGACGACGTTCCCAAGCCCGTGTTGAATCAACTCTTCCTAGAAACAACACCCCATCAAGAAACCACATTTTCTTACACAAATGATTTCCTTTGGCCTCCGTGCAAGTTCATTAGCATTCCTCGCCTCAACCACACGGATCGATGCCGTGCCGGGCAGTCGATTCCCGTTTGCCAGGAGACTTGACTTCCCCATCTCATCAGGCAGGACCCAGCTGACGGTGACGTCTCTCTCCCTGCTTTTTGCTCCGGTATTGGCCACTCACTGATTAATTTCCAATGGGTGAGTTCATCAGAGGAGGAGGCTCTCCGGTTTAATTAGGAACGGGGAATATGAGTGCGGACTATCGTGCAGCAGCTGGTTGTGGAAGCGTGGTGGGAGTTTCAGCTTTTCTTAAAATAAAATTGAAAAAAAAGAACCCCAAAACTTGGAATAAAAGGTCTCTGCTCCTCATGCTTGCAAGGACAGCGGCTTCATGGCCACCTGTCCCAGCACTCTCCACAGGCAGCTGCCTATGGTGGGCATCTTGTTGTGATGCTGTTAAGGTCACCTGCCTAGTAGAAGGGAAGGAGGTGGAGGTAGTGGATGTATTTTTTCTGGTTTTTATGAGGCTTTTGATCCTGTCCCTCACAGCGTCCTCTTGGACAAGCTGTCCAGCTGTAGGATGAGTAGGTTCCCAGTGCACTGGGTGAAGAACTGGCTGAAAGGCAGGACTCAAAGGGTTGCAGTGAATAGGTCTACATCTGCTGGAGACTGGTCACCAGTGATGTTCCTTCAGGGTTCAATTCTAAGGCCACTCCTGTTCCATATATTTGTCAGTGATCTAGACACAGGAGTTGAAGGCACCATTAGGAAGTTTGCTGGTGAGATCAAACTGGGAGATGCTGTTGACTCTCTTGAAGAACAAGAAGCCTTGCAGTGGGATAGAGATAGACTGGAGCATTGTGCCATCATCGATGGCATGAAATCTTAGAAGAACAAATGCCGCATTCTGCACCTAGATTGGAGTAAGGCTGCAAACAAGGATGGAATGGGAGGTAAGTGGCAGGAGAGCAACCCAGCAGAAAGGGATCTTGGGGTGATGGTCAGCAGCACCTCAATACGACCCAGCAGTGAGCCCTGGCACCAAGAGGGCAAACCACATCCTGGGGTGCATCAAGCACAGCATCATCAGATGGTCAGAAGAGGTGATTAAGATTCGATGTTCCTGAGATGGTAAGTACCACTGGATATTTGAGGATGGGGCTTCTCCTTGCTTTGGAGACCTTATGGGATGAGGAGGACAGCATCCATGCTGAGCATCCCAGTGCCAGCTTTGCCCCTGTGCTGTGTTGTCCCTCCAGGAGCTATGGTGGTGCACAGGTTTGGGCACAGACGCTTGCTCCCGTTGGCTTTACCGGCTCCAAGTCTCCTTGTGAGGAGCTGCCGAGTCAGCAGCCTGCACATCTGCAGCGCGGGGTCCACCGGAGGACGATATTAATCAGTATTTTTCTCCCGGATTTTGGCAGCTTCCCTGTGCTCGCAGCTGTGCCGGCGCCCTGGGAAATCAGCTCCGGTGGCTTCCCCGCTGACTGCTGGGGGGGGTCACACCCAGTCCCCAGGAGCTTCTGGGGCCGTGGGGACAGATGTGTCCCTCTCTGGTGGGCAAGCTGGAGGGAGGGGAGATGATGCTGATGCCCCATGCTGCCATGGCACCCCTCCCCAGGCATAAAGAAGCTTAGTCCTCCCCCCTTCCCAGACACATTCGTGCTCCTTGGAGCAGCTTTAGACCATTCTATGATTATCTCCACCAAGGAAAGCATCTTGCCCGGCATTTAGTGCTGGACCAAGCAGCATCATCAGGGTCCCAAACCTTCCCCATGATGCTCAGGGTGGGGACTAAGGTGTTTCAGAGCCTAGGGCCTCACTGGGATGAGGTGCAGCATGGAGGTCCCACACGGTACGTGCCTCTCAGCCATCACCATCTGGAACCTGGATGCATGGTGAAGGCAGAGCTGAGCTCATTATGGGTACTAAGGAGTTTAACTTTGGTGAGAGGGGTGAAGGAAAATCTTCTCCCAGTAAGGCCCTCCAACTCCATTCTTGGAGAAGGCCTTTCCCATGCCTCAGTTTCCCTGGCTGTGTGGGGAGGCTGTGGTTTGGCCCATCTAGCTGAGGGTTACATTGTCCAAGGGGCTTTTAGGACAAGGGCTGCCGTGAGCATGTGCTTCCGACCCGCTTTTCCATCACCTGGCTTTCCAACCACCGTTCTCATACCTTCATTGATGTGCGTGTGTTTGGGGGGGGGAGGCAGCAGTGCCAAGGAAGTTGGGAGAAACGGGATGTGGGAGCTGGGGAACAGCCACCCCATGGCCATGGGGACACTGGCGAGGACAGGGTGGGTTTGCTCAGCTCTTGTTGGCCCTACCACGCTTTGTTGTCATGATGAGCTCCCTTCCCCATGGGCACTGGCTCTCCATGGGGGTTGGAAGCGGGAGGGGGGACTCGGCGCAGGCTGCCGCTCGCTCCCGATCGCTTTGTGTTGTGGTGTAATCAGTACTCGCTTATTCTCTTTGATTGTGGTTTTTTTTTTTGTTTTTTTCTTTTTTTTTTTGTCCTTTTTGTTGTTGCTATTTTTCATGTTTCCACCGTGTCGGCATTTTTCTCCCCATCATCCACCCCCTGGCTCCCCCCTTCCCCTGTGATACTCCTGAAACCTGAGACCAGGAATCTTTTGGGTTGCAAAGGATTGTTAGTGGGTCACTGGTCCCTGGCTGTGGCATCTTCCAAGCTGTTAACCCTACTCAGGCTGCAAGAGCAATCCCCCACTCATCTCCTTTGTCCCCTTCAAAGGGCAGAATTCCCCGGCAAGCCTGAAACCTCCCAGCAGAAGGACCAGAAAAGACCAATTCTGGGGACTTTGGGCTGGAGAAAAAGGATTTGTGGCCTTTGAGTGATCAGACTGGGGATGCTGGATGCTCTACTGGGAGGTGGCCGGGGATTTGTTGCGCTCTGAGGGGTTTAGGGTAAGGTGGCTGTGGTAGCTATGGGGTAGGATGGGACACAGAAGGATGTTAGGGCAGGCCTGAGGGCAGCACGATACTGTGGACAAAGCCAGAGCAACAAGATATTCTGGGGGTTTGGGTAGGGTTTTAGGCACTCTGGGGTACTGGGGGCACTGGGGCTTTCATGGCAACAGGGTGGGATTGTTCCATGGAAGCACGGTGCTGCTGTGAGCAGTAGATCCTCCTGGGATGCTGGGAATGGACTCATGGGCACCAAAACATTGGGGGATACTGGAGCAGGATTTGGGGCAGAAGTTTTTTCAGGGGCAGAGGTGGAGGTTTGGGTGGCTGGGCAGCACCGTGGGCAGTGAGGTGTCTGGGGACAGCAGGACTGTCTCTCTAAGCTTCAATATAGGAAGTTCCACTTAAACATGAGGAGGAACTTCTTTACTTTGAGGGTGGCAGAGCACTGGAAGAGGCTGCCCAGAGAGGTTGTGGAGGCTCCTCCTCTGGAGACTTTCAAAGCCCATCTGGATGCGTCCCTGTGTGACCTGCTCTAGGTGGTCCTGCTCTGGCAGGGGGGTTGGACTTGATGATCTCCAGAAGTCCCTTCCAACCCCTATGATTCTATGGTTCTATGACTAGACCTGTTGACCCATGGTTGTAGAGGGACAATGGGTGGGATGTGTGGAACACCACAGCAATCTGGGATAAAGGCAGGGTGGTAGGTGTGCTGTTCATAGAATCATTTTGGTTGAAAAAGACCTTTAAGATCATTGAGTCCGACTCTCCCTACTTGTTTGTCACCTGAGGCTACCAGGAGTGCTCAATCTCAACCTTTTTGATCTTTTCTCCAAAAAATTCTTCAGAGGATGCAGAAAAGTGGATCAGCTCCTAAGCGCTGCATAGGGAAAGCTGCGGTTTAAACAGATTTGATTTCTTTTTTTTTTCCCCTCTTCTGATGGCGAGAGGGGTGTTTGAGGTAAATAAGTGTCTGCCAAAACCAACACGGACTTGTTAGCTCCAAGAACACAAATCCTGACCCTCCATCTATGGTCCTTGATGGCATCTTTCCTTTTTAGCATGGTCCCTTGTGCTTCTAGGAAGTATAAAAACAAAAATTCTCCGAAGTCTAGAACAAGGCAGAATTGCTGATGTGATAAGCAATGGGGATAAAATGATATCAGCTGAACCTCAAGGCCTCTTTAGCAGCCACAATGAGGATGCCCAATTTGCAAGCTCCTCTAGCACAGGGTCGTGAAGCCAGCAGAGGTGTGGGGACAAGTTCTCCTGACTGAATAACTGTTGATAGTTTTAAAAGCAGCCACAGTTTATGCAGAAGACACCTCTGCACCTTGTGGTGACACGTGCGCTGTGGGGTGAAATAGTCCCTGGTCACCAGGGTTGTCAGTCAGGCATAGAATCATAGACTCATAGAAGTCATAGAATCATGGAGTCATAGAATCACAGAAACATGGAATCATAGAGCGGTTTGAGTTGGAAGGGACCTTCCAAGGCCATCTAGTCCAACCCCCCTGCAGCCAGCAGGGACATCTCTAACTAGATCAGGTTGCTCAGAGCCCCATCAAGCCTGATCTTGGAGGTCTTGAGGGATGAGGCCTCCACCACCTCTCTGGGCAACCTGTGCCAGTGTTCCACCACCCTCATAGTAAAAAACTTCTTCCTAACGTCTAATTTAAATCTCCCCTTCTCTAGTTAGTTTAAAACCATTACCCCTCGTCCTATCGCTACAAGCCTTATCGCTACCGGCATCTTCTAACGGTGCTAAATTCACTTGGAAAAAAAACAAAACAAAACAAAACCAATCCCCCCACGAAGCAGAAATATTTAAGCAACCAAAACAAAACCTGGCCGGGATCCATAAAGCAAAGAGCTGAGCAAATTGGGGCAATTGTCAAGGGAGGTCAAATCTGTTGCCTGTCAAGGCTGGCAGTTTCCTCTAGAAAGGACTTGATGTAAATCATCTCCCCGTAACATGTGCGGTATCCAGGGGCAGCTCTGGTTTCCTAATGCGCATCGCTTCCGTGGGGCGAGTTTTGCAGACGCAGCCGAGGCCGATTTTACATCACACTGAGCATTTAGCACCGACTCGAGGCTGCTCCTCTCCTCCTCTCTTCCCTGGTCGCTTTCTGATGTGGTTTGATTGCACTGGGATTGTCATTGGGGTGATCCTTCTTGGCGGTGTGGGCAGCATGGGACATGGGGCCAACAGCTTGCTCTCTGCACTGGTGTCTTGAAACTGAGAGCAAGTCCTATGAGGAGCAGCTGAGGGACATGGGGATGTTCAGCCTGGGGAGATGCTAATTCTTGCTCAGCACAGGAGAGACATGGACGTGTTGGAGGCCACAGAAATGATCTAAGGGCAGGAGCAGCTCTGCTGGGAGGCCAGGCTGGAAGAGTTGGGCTAGTTCAGCCTGGAGAGGAGAAGGCTCCAGGGAGACCTTCGTGTGGCCTTGCAGGACTTCAAGGGCGCCTGTCAGAAAGATGGGGACAATCTTTTGAGCAGGCCCTGTTGTGCCAGGACAAGGCGTGATGGCTTTAAACTAAAAGAGAGAGATTTAGACTAGAGAGAAGGAAGAAATTTTGGATGCTGAGGGTGGTGAGACCCTGGCCCAGGTTGCCCAGGGCAGTGGTGGAGTCACCATCCCTGGAGGGGTTTCAAAGCTGTGTAGATGTGGTGCTGAGGGACATGGTTTAGCAGTGGATTTGGCAGCACAGGCTTAATGGTTGGACTCAATGATCTTAAAGGTCTTCTCCAACCTGAATGATTCTATGCTTCTGTGATTCTGTGTGTGGGGATGTTTGCAGGAATATCTCCCTGTGATGGGTAAAGTGATGCTATGGCGATGCTGTGACCCTCAGAAGTTGGTTTGCAGAGTCATCAGCCACATGTCATCCTTCAGAGCTGGACACTGTCTCCTAGAGAATGTCACCAGAGCAGTTAGTGCCCTTGAGGCCTGCACTGGAAAATATGTGGGGTGTGTGAGGTTAAATTGAATCACAGAATCATTTTGGTTGGAAAAGACCTTTAAGATAATTGAATACAACTGTTAACCCAGTGCTGCCAAATCCACCTCTAAGCCACATCCATCAGCACCACATCTCCACAGTTTTGAAACCCCTCCAGGGATGGGGACTCCACCATTGCCCTGCCCAGCCTGGCACAGCCCTTCACAGCCCTTCCCACCAAGAAATTGTTCCTCAGCTCCAACCTCAACCTTCCCTGGTGCAACTTGAGGCCATTTCCTCTTGTCCTGTCACTTGTTCCTTGGGAGAAGAGCCCGACCCCACCTGGCTCCAAGCTCCTGTCAGGGAGTTGTGCAGAGCCAGAAGGTCTCCCCTGAGCCTCCTTTTCTCCAGGCTCAACACCCCCAGCTCCCTCAGCTGCTCCTCACAAGACTTGTTCTCTAGACCCTAACTGGCACGGGAGACACGGGCATCCCCCAGGATGAGAAGAAGAGAAGTTGTTGGTATGGGAAGAGAGAAGAGCAGCATGGTCCCTTTGCTGGTGAAATGAAGGAGCGAAGTCTTTGAAAGCCCTTTGCAGGCCATTTGTCCTGTGTCCATTTCAGGAGCACATACCAAGGCATGATGGTGGGAGCAGTGCCCAGGGCTGAGGCTAACACACTGGCTGCCTTTCCATCCTTATTATTTCATAAGGCCAAGCAAAGTACCAGGTGTTTGAAATGCTCAAGTGCGGTGGCTCAGGAGCTGTGAAGCATTAACACTGACGAGATCTTTGTCTTGATTAATTCTTTATTATTTTATTTCAGGCCAGCAGTGGGTTGGTAGCGACAGCCAAGAGGGACCTGAGGTCATCTGAGTGCCAAGGAGACTGATGTGCTGGGCAAGTCCCTAGAGCCTTTGTGCTGTTCACGTGGAGGAAACATCTCCAGTAGTTAGGATGAGCTAGGACAAGAAGGAATAGGACAGGAAGTGGTTAGATGAGAGGAAATGGCCTCGAGTTCCACCAGGGGAGGCTGAGGTTGGACATGAGGAACAATTTCTTGTTGGGAAGGGTTTTCAAGGGCTGTGCCAGGCTGCCCAGGGCAGTGGTGGAGTCCCCATCCCTGGAGGGGTTTCCAAGCTGTGGAGATGTGGTGCTGAGGGACGTGGTTTAGTGGTAACCTGGCAGTGCTGGGTTAACGGTGGGACTTGATGATCTTAACGGGCTTTTCCAACCAAAACAATTCTATGATTGCAAAAGGTTGTTCACCCCTTTGTGTTTTTCTGGCTGAAAAATGTCTTCGTATTTTTGCCTCTGGGTCATTTTAACCTGGATCTGTTCCCTGATGAAGCTCACCATGAGTGCTTGCACAGGGCTGGAGGAGCTATGGTGTGACTGGGTTGAGTTTCTTTCCATCAGGAACAGAAAGAAAGCAGCAGCTTTGGGTTAAAGAGCTGTCAGGACTTGAAGACTCCTTACCCTGGATTTCCTTGATGTTCTTTGCTGTGCTCTCAGCCACTTGGAGGGCTGGTGTTTCATCACAGAATCACATAATGGTTTGGGTTTGAAGGGACCTTAAAGATCATCTAGTTCCAACCTCCCTGCCATGGGTAGCGACAGCTCCCACTAGACCAGGTTGCAAGGCCCCATCCAACTTGGCTTTGAACATTTCCAGGGATGGGGCAACCATAACTTGTCTGGGCAACCTGGGCCAGTGTCAAACCAACCTCACAATGAAGAATCTCTTCCTAATATCTAATCTAAATCTCTCCTCTTTCAGTTTAAAACCACCACCCCTTTTCCTATCGCTACACTCCATGATCAAGAGTTCCTCCCAGCTTTCCTGTAGGCCCCCTTTAAGCACTGGAAGGCCACTACAAGGTCTCCCTGGAGCCTCCTCTTTTCTAGGCTCAACAATCCTTTGGCCTTGTCTACATTTCTCAGCTGCCTCAGCTGATTTAAAGGGTGTCACCTCTTCTTTGAAATCCTGCAGGCTGGATATTCTCAGACTGCAGGTCCTGCAGTATCATAACTAGAAAGCTGGCACCTTGTAATGCAGTTTTTTGGCCCATTTAGCCCAGGGTCCCTCTTCCAGCACTGGCCAGTGGTGGAGCCTTGGGGATGGAGCAAGGCAAGGAGAAATTGGTGCTGAGATGAGCTGAGCTGTCTTTACAGCCCCCTAATCATGATATTGCAAACTGTGGGGTAAAACTCAATGATCCAGAACTGGAATATCTGCCTCTCAGTCATCCAGGGGACATGAACCAGGGCTGAGAAGGTGAGCAAGTCAAAACTGCGGGACAAACCCATAAGCGTTAGCCATCAGAGTTGCTTTCTCAACCCAGCACAGCAAAAGGGGGTTCAGGACCTTGTTTGTCCCCATAAGGGCCTCCAAAGAATGATGATGGCTTTGAATTAGGCGGTATCCTCAGAAGCAGTTGTGGCCACACTGGCTTGGGGAGCATTTAGCTCAGCGACTGCTGGTGGCAGCAGGCAGCACGAAGGAAGTTGTGAGAAATACCACAGGACATTATGAAACAAATTGAGCTTGGGAGAATTTCTCCGCCCCCCCACCTCACTCAAAGGCTGGATTTTGCCTTCTCCGTCACTCAGGAGAAAGGAGCCCTGACTGCTGCTGGCTTGGGATGGGACTTGGGAGGCAGAGCCTGGTCTCTGAATGTAAGTTCAGCCTTGAGGGGGAGAAGCTGAGAGCTGGAAAATGCTAAAGACCCATTAGATCACCTGCTCCATCCCCAGGAGGGCCGGCAGGATTGTCCCCCTGAGGTGGCTGGGATGGAAACGCCTGCTGTTGCTGGGTTTTCATGGTGGTCCTCTGGGAGCAGCAACAGAGCCCAGCACGTCTCCTTGCCAGTGTATGAAACTCTGTGAAATTTCTGTCTTTTGCTTCTAGTTAGTGCAGCCTAAGCATCTCCTTTTTCCTGAGGGACCTCTGCCCTCCAGGTACAGGAGACCCTTCTTCCATCTGTCTACCCATCTGTCTGTCTACTGAGGTCTCTGCAGCATCAGTGCCTACCTGCAAAAGGACAATGCTAGGCCTTTGGGTCCTG
Organism: Eurystomus gularis; assembly: GCA_013400335.1. Taxonomy (NCBI): domain Eukaryota; kingdom Metazoa; phylum Chordata; class Aves; order Coraciiformes; family Coraciidae; genus Eurystomus; species Eurystomus gularis. Next base: position 68,386 of record VZZY01013459.1, read on the forward strand.
GCAGCCCCCAGGGTAGGATAAGAGGCAGCAACAACAGTTGAGTGGTTGGGTAGGATGCAAACGAAGAGAAATGGTGCCCAAGGAGGATTGTCCTTACCTAGAAATTCCCCTGCTGAAATACATCAGGTAATTTAATCTCTCCACAGGATCACAGAATGGTAGGAGCTGCAAGAGACCTCTGGGGATCATCTTGACCAACCCTCCTGCTCCAGCAGGTCACATAGGAATGTATCCAGGAGGGTTTTGAAAGTCTCTGGAGGAAAATGATCAAGAGCTAAAGGACGGGTGTCAAGAAGATAAGGCCAGACTTTTGTCAGTGGTGCCCAGTGACAGGACAAGGGGCAGTGCACCCCAGCTGGAACCCAGGAAGTTCCACCTCAACATGAGGAAAACCTTCTTTGCTGTGAGGGTGTCAGAACCTGGCCCAGGCTGCCCAGAGAGCTTGTGGAGTCTCCTTCTCTGGAAACTTTCAAAACTCACCTGGATGTGATCCTGGGCACCCTGGTCTGGGTGACCTGCTGGAGCAGGGGGGTTGGATGAGACGATCTCCAGAGGTCCTTTCCACTCCCCATCACTCTACATGATTCTATATGATTCCCCCTTTGGAAAGACATCTCAAGTATCTGTGGGACGCTGCTGTTTCTCCCCAGCCCAGGGGCGCAAGGTCCCCAATCCTTCCACCATCCCACCCCACCACTTGCAGCCCTCCATGGTTAACCCGGTGACATCCTCCTCCCTCCATCCCTCACCTTCCCCTCGTCTCCCCATCTCGGTGCTCGCAGCCTACGAGCCTTTTTCAGGTTACCTCCGAGCTTTAATTGAAAGCCGCCGACGCTGCGCGCAGGCGACACACAAAACACACCGAGACCCAGGAGCCACTCTGAAGCTTGACTCAGGTTGGGGAACCTGCCGGCACGTCGCGGGGCCGACAGATAATTAAAGTGACAATCGATCACACGGGAGGAAGGGGGAGGATGCGACGGAGGCGGCGATGCCTCTCCCGAGGAAGACACGGCAGCACTGGCGAGCAGATGGCCCAGGAGAAACCCCTTTTGGCCACCTCCACCCTGGCTCTGTGGCCACCCGCACCACCTGGCGTAGAGGGGTTTGAAGTCCCTCAGGTGCTGCTGGTGAGGTACAAACAGGCAGGGCTTGATCGCTGGAGGATTGTGGCGTTGAGAAGCGCGAGCAGGAGCGAGACTGGTGTGTGTGCGCGTAAAGACAGATGGGCTAAAATTTCTGAACGCTCATGAAAGATTCAGGGGCGTCACTTGTTAAATTTAATTGGGAGAAACTCGACTCGGTGCCTGACTGCACGGTTTGCTGGCTTTTGCTTAAGAAGTCAACTGACAAGCTTGTCGTATGTGTTTGGTTATTTTTTTTTCTTCTCTCCCTCCTTCCCTCTCTCCCTCCCACCTCCTTTCACCAGCTCCCACCGTGGGCTGCGTCGCGCATCATTTGGGGAGTGTTATCTCCTGCCTCTTGTTGGGGTGGGCACCACTCCCAGAGTGGTAGGTGCACGGGGAGGTGAGAGGTGGACTTCTGGTGGATGCTGTTGGCTGGGATCCAGGAGATGATCTGAGTTCAAGTGTTGCTTCTACTGCAGGTTTCTCGCTGCCCCTTCAAGCCAGTGGTTTCAACCCACATCCAGGAAGGGATGTAGGTGTTCTAATAAACGTCAGGTGCCAGTATAGATCTGGGCTGTAATTCCTCTGCTGTGGGGCTGGGACGCTTTTCTTCCCTACGTGAATAGCTGATGGGAGAGAGGGGAGGTGATCTTCCTCTGGAGCTGAGCTTTCCAGAGGGTGGAGACAACCTGTGTGCAAACAGGGGTGACAGTGAAGTTTGATGGCTTCTTCTCATGGGGGATTTTGAATGTGACGGGTGTTTTCAGTGAGGAAGTGCATGTGCTACTTGATTCTTGTTTTTTTTTTTTTTTTTAAAAAAAGTAATGCCAAGAGGGACTCATCCCTCCAAAAACAGCTCTCTCTGTTCATCGTGGCTGCCTCTGCTGTCAAAGAGAAAAATAGGTCCTGCTAGAGGGACAATTCGTCTCCTCTGAACTTTGATGTCTGCAGAAAGCCAGATGAATCACACCTGAAAATGCCTGCTTCTCCCTAATGACTCTAAGAGAACCTGCTGTGACTCCCAGAGGTGTTCTCCTGCTCCACGGTTATACTTGGAGAGCTGAGGTGGATGGGCCCCACTCGTATTTAGGTGTGCGATGCCAGGTGCTCGCTCCAGCCCCACACCTGGACCTGGGCCTTGAGTTACACAAGATCTCCACATCCTGGAGCACTTCCAGGCTGAGCTTGCATCCAGCCACAGTGCGTTGGGAGCAGGCACTTTTGGAAGTCATGCAGCTCCAAATGGTCCTTTGCTGGAGGTGGGATGCTGCTGGCTGGCAGCTGTCACATCATATTTAATACCTGAGTGCATCTCAGGTATAACCCTAACTCTGGGGACCGGGGACTGCACTCACAAGGGCTGGTTGGTGGGCATGAGAAGTGCTAGGAACAATGTGGGGGCAGTTTGCAACCTGCCAGATGAGCTGGTCATTGCTTTGCATGCATGAAGAATGTGGAACACGACACTTTTAATGGGCTATGCATTGTCTGGTGGCATCTACCGGCCTAAGTGGAATATTCATGCCATGCCTTGCAAAATATGAAATCCACATGTCTTTCCATCTGACTGTTCATCCACCTTCCAGTCTGTCCATTCATCATAGAATCAGAGCATTATGGAATGGTTTGGGTTGGAAGAAACCTTTAAAGGTCATCTAGTCCAACCCCCCTGCACTAAGCAGGGACAGCTTCAACTACATCAGGTTGCTCAGAGCCCTGTCCAACCTGACCTGCAAGGTTGCTAGGGATGGGGCATTGACCACCTCTCTAGACAACCTGGGTCAGGGTCTTACCAACCTCAGCGTAAAACTGCAGTGCCCAGTGACAGGACAAGAGGCCATGGCCACCAACAGGAATCCAGGAGGTTCCATCAGAACAGGAGGAGAAAATTCTTTGGTGTGAAGGTGCCTGAGCCTGGCCCAGGCTGCCCAGAGAGGCTGTGGAGTCTCCTTCTCTGGAGACATTCCAAACACGCCTGGACGTGATCCTGGGCAACCAGCTCTGGGTGGCCCTGCTTTAGCAGGGTGGTTGGACAAGATGATCTTCAGAGGTCCCTGCCAGCCTCTACCATTCTGTGATCCTGTTATTCTAACGATGATGTCAACTATGGCTCAAGTGAAACCACACAGTTGTAGGTTGAATGTGCACAGAGCTCATCTGTTGGTGGATAGCTCACAAGGCTGCTCTAACTCAGTTTCTTTGGTCTTCTGAAGGTACAGACTGAAGGGACGGTGATGAAAGTGCTCCCTCCTTCTTGCCATGGTTAATTAACCCCTTCATTAACACCATGCTGTGCCTCTCCAGTATGCATCAGTCAAGCTTTGCCTTTGGCTGTTGGATCTTGCAGGCTTCGTCTGCTCTGAGATAAGTGGTTTAAAAACCCAGGTGACAGCACAGAGCCAGGTTCCCACAGCTCCGTGATGACTCAGTTGCAGTTTCACACTGACATGGGTTCCGGCTTTGAATTTCTCAGGATAGATATAAACATTTTAAGGAAAGTAAAAAAAATAAAGGGTGAAATTTTTTAGTCACCACAGTCACTCCAGGAGGGAGTTTATTGCCTAAAGTTACAACAATTTTGCCAAAATTCTTGCCTTTCTGGTGTCCAAGGGACACACTCTCTGGCTGGATACCTACTTGAAGTGATGCTAAGTGTAATGAGATGTGTGGCTGGTGACAGGGAAGGAGGAGATTGAAGCTTTGCAGCTCCCACAGCCACTGGTGACTTCTGGTGATTCTAGTGAGGGGTGGAGGAGATGAAAATCACTTTGCAACAGCAAGAGATGGGCTCACCCTGCTCCCTCCCATGGGACCTCGAAGGAGCCCTCTGCTAAACTCCTTGGAGGGATGAAGTGGGTAGATTTAGATTAGAAATCAGGAAGAAGTTCTTCACTGTGAGGCTGGTAAGACACTGGAACAGGTTGCCTGGGGAAGATGTGGATGCTCCGTCACTAGAAGTGTTCAAGACCAGGTTGGATGGTGCTTTGAGCAACCTGGTCTAGTAGAAGGTGTCCCTGCCCATGACCAGGGGGTTGGAACTAGATCATCTCTAAAGTCCATTCCAAATCCCACCATTCTATGATTCTGTGAAGCCCCTGAATTGCTACTCCGAGGGGAAAACACATCATTGTGCAAAAATAAAAGGCTAGCACAGTTCAGAGTGCATAAGTGGGTTTTTAGAGACTGTCTCAGTAGCAGCCAGAGATGCTCCTGGGTTCAGGGTCTGCTGCAGAAAGGGAAGTGTTTCTGTGCAAAATCTCAAAAGAAAAAGCAACTGTGTCTTTTGACCACGCTTCCTGCTGGAGATTGCCTTTGAATTAGAATCATAGAATGTATTGGGTTGGAAGGGACCTCTAAAGGTCATCTAGTCCTACCTCCCTACAATAAGCAGGGACATCTCTAACTAGGGCAGGTTGCTCAGAGCCCCATCAAGCCCAACCTTGAATGTCTCCAGGGATGGGGCCTCCACCACCTCTCTGGGCAACCTGTTCCAAATGATCAACCACCCTCATATTAAAGAACTTTTTCCTAATGTCTCACCTAAATCTATCTTGTCCAGCTTAAAGCCATCACCCCTTGTCCTGTTGCTACAAAGCCTTGTGAACAGATCCTTCACCTTCCTATAGGTAGGGCCCTTTCAGGTATTGGAAGGTCGCTATAAGGTCCCCCCAGAGCCTTCTCTTCTCCAGGCTGAACAACCCCAACTTTCTCAGACTGTCTTCATAGGAGAGGTGCTCCTGGCGCTTAATCATTTTTGTGGCTCTCCTCTGGACACACTGCAACAGGTCCACGTCCTTCTTGTGTTGGGAATTTGTCCTTTGGTTGTGTTTTTTTTTGTTTTCTTCTTTTTTTTTCCTCCTTCAAAAAGCAAAATCAACCCCTCTTCCCCACTAGCAAAAGAGGAGGAAAGGGAGGAAAAATAATTATTATAAAAGGGGAAAAAAAAGATCTCTTGACCTCTGCCCTTTAGATATTGATGGTTTATAGCAGGGGTTTGCGCTGTTGGGACATTAAACCCCCAACACCAAAGTGTTGAGCTGCCCAAGCCTTTCTTCAGAGGGTGAAGACTCTTGACCACACTGTGGTAGATGCTCCTCTTCCTTGGTTGGGCTACATCACTTGTCCTGAGTGCCAGCCACTGTTGCTACCTGCTTCAGAGCAGTGCTTGGAGAGGCTGTGGACCACAGTGTAGATCTTGTACAGCTAAAACTGCAAAAAATTTCACAGAAGAGCAGGCAACTGGAAGGTAGATGAGATGGCTCCAGTATAGTGAACATTAGCAAGGCTGGGGCTTGGACTCTTTTCCTGGAAACACAATCTATTGAAGATCGAGGGAAGAAGGAGGCAGAGAGCAGCACAGGGGCAAGCCAGGGGTCCAGCGTTTAATGTTACTGCTGCTTAGGGGCAGAAATAGCTGCTATTAGGTTGCATTTAGTGATTTGGAGCCAGAAGGTTGAGGTCATGGCCACAGAGAGCGTGACCTGGTGTTTTGTGTCCGCTGTGATTCCAAGATCTCTCCCCAGGAGCCAGTCTGAGATGACATCCTCCTCCTCCTCCTGCTCTGGGTTACTGGGGACACTACCTGCTGCTTTCAGGGGGGGGAGGTTGATGCCTTTCATTTCACATGGCATGGGGAAAGTGGGCAGAGAATGGAGTTTGGTTCTGAGCTACAAAAGATGGGGTTTTGCTCAAAGAACCCTGGTCTGCCCGCTTGTGTTTGCCTGGTTGCTCTCTGTGATGGAGATCAGGGTGCAGCCAGGCTGAACATGACATGCCAGCCTTCAAGCATGCCCTGAAGAAGGTGGGAGAGAAGAGAGATGAGTCTGGGACTCTCAGACTTCTTCTGGACTGTTACAGTGGGATCCAGCTCAGCAGGAACTAGACGGGTGGGGTGACCTGGTCAGCCCCAGATCCTCCTCTGGGGATATAAAGGCTGCTTTAGGGTTTGAGTTGTCCGACCCATTTCCAAACCTTTAAGGTGAGGTGATGCATGTCTCCCTCCCATGGGAGAACCCCAGATGGAGATACCTACGTTGGATGAGCTCGCTTACCTCCTGCCTCAGTTTCTCCACCTCTAAATGGAGAGAAGGGAGCATTGCATGAGTCACCAACGTGCAATTGCAGCCCAGGAGGCTAATTGCATCCTGGGCAGCATTAAAAGAAGTGTGGCCAGAAGATCAAGAGAGGTGATTCTGCCCTGATGAGACCTCACCTGGATTACTGCGTCCAGCTCTGGAGCCCCCAACACAAAAAGGACGTGGACCTGTTGCAGTGTGTCCAGAGGAGAGCCACAAAAATGATTAAAGGGCTGGAGCATCTCTCTTATGAAGACAGGCTGAGAAAGTTGGGGTTGTTCAGCCTGGAGAAGAGAAGGCTCTGGGGGGACCTTATAGCGACCTTCCAATACCTGAAAGGGGCCTACCTATAGGAAGGTGAAGGATCTGTTCACAAGGCTTTGTAGTAACAGGACAAGGGGTGATGGCTTTAAGCTAGAGAAGGGTAGATTTAGGTTGAACATCAGGAAAAAAGTTCTTTAATATGAAGGTGGTTGATCATTTGGAACAGGTTGCCCAGAGAGGTGGAGGCCCCATCCCTGGAGACATTCAAGGTCAGGCTTGATGGGGCTCTGAGCAACCTGTCCTAGTTAGAGATGTCCCTGCTTATTGTAGGGAGGTAGGACTAGATGACCTTTAGAGGTCCCTTCCAACCCAAACCATTCTATGATTCTATGGTTCTGTGATTGCCTGATCTCATAAGGGCTGGTACATCCTATTAGAGAGCTGGTGTTTCGAGAGCTACGCCAGTAAATGTCACTGTTGAGTTGCCCTTTGAAATCACCCTGTTCTGCAGGGAAGGAGAGTTCCCCTCTATGGACAGGAGCCAGGCCACCCTGGAAAGGGGCAGGTTTAAAGGCCAGGGCTATGGGCTGGATCAAGATCAATATCCTTTTTCCTCAACCACCTGTTCTTACTAGAAGGACAGAAAGACACCAGAAAGTTGTCTCCTTGCCACCCTGGTTCTCCTCCATCCTCAGATTCAGACTGGAGCAAAAGAGGATGCAGCAAAACAAGTGCAGTGGGAAGAGATCTGACCCCACGAGCAGCATGTCCTGCTTTGAGCAGTGATGAACACGGTGGCATCTGTGGGACACCTCACAACCAAGCATTTGGGGGGGGTAACCTGCCTCTAAGGTGGGTTTATTTCTAGTTTCACATCTGACTTAAGAAAATGTGGGAAAACCCACAAATATCTGAGCACATTTCATATGACAAGGGGGGAACTTGGTAAAGAAGTGATTTCTTCTGAGTTTGGCTTTGGTGTCACCATTGGCCTGAGGAGATGGGGTTGAGATCCTTCCTACAGCAGGGTAGAGCCTGAGTGAACTACACTGCTGTGGACACTCTGGGATATGTCCAGCATCTGGCCAGGACCTTCTTGCTCTAAAGAAACAACAGAACTGACCGTTCTCCCAGGAAAGGGAAGTCCCAGGTACTTCTTTTAGTAGGGCCTGTTGTGACAGGATGAGGGGTAATGCTTTTAGAGAATGTGCTCTGGGATCACTCTTCCTCAGCATAGAATAGTTTGGGTGGGAAGGGACCATTGAAAGTCATCTAGTCCAACCCCCCTGCAGGGAGCAGGGACATCTGCAACTAGAGCAGGTTGCTCAGTCTAGACCAACCTCCCCTGCAATTGTGCCAGGGATGGGGCAGCGACCACCTCTCTGGGCAGCCTGGGCCAGGTTCTCACCACCCTCAGTGTCAAAAATTTTCTCCTTCTCTCTAGTCTATATCTCTCTCTTTTAGTGTAAAACCATCACCCTTTGTCCTTTTGCAACAGACCCTGCTCAAAAGTCTGTCCCCATCTTTCTGACAGGCCCTTTGAAGTCCTGCAAGGCCCCAAGAAGGTCTCCCTGGAGCCTTCTCCTCTCCAGGCTGAACAAGCCTGTCAAGAAGGCCACAAGAAGGTTTCCCCATCACATCATTGCTGTGGCCTCCTCTGGCCCTGCTCCACCAGGTCCATGTCTCTGCTGTGCTGAGGAATCCAGAGCTGGACATATTGCTCTGGGTGGGATCTCTTCTTCCCCTCATTCCCCTTGTGAGACATGAAGGGTAGTGAGGGTGGCCCGGGGATGGTGTCCATGCAGCTCTGTGCCAGGCGCATGGATTTGATGGCAGGAAAAATGGATTCCTTCTCTGCTAGGATCCCGCAGTGAGCGCCTACCATCCATGGCAGGGTTCCTGCCCCTCCCTTGACTTTCCAAACCACTTCTTCAGGGATGGGGAAAGCCCACAGCTCTACTGCAGGATCAGTCCCATCTCCCATGGCACTGAGCTCCATGGCTGAACGTTCCTGGGCACCCACGACACCCCTTGGATGCCCTCAGTCCAGGGCCACCTTTGCCTTCCCTCTTCTTCTCCTCCTGGCACCCTCCAGGCCCTGCCAACCATCTCGGGGCATGGCGGAGGCCATCGTTAGCGTTAAACCAGCCGCTTGAATTTCCCCCCTTCCCTCAAAGTAATTTTTTCTCACTTCCGCACAGCGTGCGGAGTGAATTTTAGCACCCGTAAACACTTTGCGCTGCTGGCTCCCGGCTAATTGACTCTGACAGTTAGTGTAGTCAGCAGCTGAATGGTGTCACTGGGAATTAGACTGCCGTGATAGACTGCCAGGAGCAAATTACTTTGTCACTTCTCAGCTGACTCTAAAATATGGGGCTTTTTTTTTTTTTAAAATTCTTCTTTTTACTTTTGATTTTTTTTTTTCTCCTCCCCCCCACCCCCAGTTTTTGTTTTGCTCTTGAGACTTTTCTTCCTCTGCGCGCGCGTGTTGTGTGTGCGTGTGTGAGCGCACACCGGTGTTTGAAGCCCTGATATACTGAGCCTGGTTTGTTTAAGGATCATTTTCTGTTGAAGACAACCTGGTGAGTTGGGAATGAACTTCTCCATCTCCACCCCGCCTCCTGAGCATCAACGCCCCCCCTAAATGTTTATGAAGCGGGTTCTGGAAATGCTCTTTTAAAGGGGACCCAAGGGGGCTGCAGGCAAGTGACTTTCACGCGGGGAGAGAGATTAGACACGGCTCCTGCAGCATCTCTCCTCTGCCTGTCTACGATGTCCCCCCCACCCTGGTATCCATCACCCGTCTAGCAGTGCCATGGATCTATCACTCATCCATCCACCTACACCAGGTGTCTTCGATTTGCTTGTTAATCACCCTGACACGTGCTTGTTTTTTTTTGCCGTACAGTATTTCAGGATCGCAGCCATTTGCAAGCTGTACCCCTCTGGCTACCTATCATCTGGCTGTGGGGGTCTCTCTGGTCCATCCTTTGATCCATCCATTTGTGGAGCTTATCCCTGTGCCCTGTCCCAAGTGCATCCCATGGTGCTGGAACCTTCCAAGGCAGCAGGCAGTGTTGGGATGGTTGCTATCAATCAGCGAGACCTGGACAGGCTGGAGAGCTGGGTGGAGAGGAGCCTCATGAGGTTCAACAGGGGTAAGTGTAGAGTCTTGCACCTAGAGAGGAATAACCCCATGGACCAGGACAGGTGAGGGGTTGACCTGCTGGGAAGCAGCTCCACAGAGAAGGACCTGGGAGTCCTGGTGGACAATGTTGCCCATGAGCCATCAATGTGTTCTTGTGGCCAAGAAGGCCAATGGTCTCCTGGGGTGTGTGAAGAAGAGTGTGATCAGCAGGTCGAGGGAGGTTCTCCTCCCCCTCTACTCTGCCCTAGTGAAGCCACCTCTGGAGTGTTGGGTCCAGTTCTGGGCTCCTGAGTTCAAGAGAGACAAGGAGCTACTGGAGAGAGTCCAGGGGAGGCTATGAAGGTGCTGAAGGGACTGGAGCATCTCTGTGCCCAGGAAAGGCTGAGAGCCCTGGGGCTGCTGAGCTGCAGAAGAGAAGCCTCAGAGGGGATCTGAGCAACGCTGCTCAAGAGCTCAAGGGCCCATGGGGGGCAGGAGGATGGGGCCAGACTCTTGTCAGTGGTGCCCAGAGACAGGACAAGGGGCAACGGGCACCAAGTGGAACCCAGGAGGTTCCATGGGAGCAGGAAGAGAAAGTTGTTTGGTGTGAGGGTGTTGGAGGCTGTCCCAGGCTGCCCAGAGAGGTTGTGGAGTCTCCTTCTCTGGAGAGATTCCAAACCCACCTGGACGTGATCCTGGGCAGCCTGTTCTGGGTGAGCTGCTGGAGCAGGGTGGTTGGACCAGATGATCTCCAGCCCATACCATTCTGTCATTCTGTCAAGCTGTTATCCTCAAAGCCCTTTTGAGGTCTTGTTGGCCACTTGCATGGCGTTTATTGGAAAGCTGGTGTGAAAAGCTGCTGCTTGGGTGTTCTGCGTGTGCTGGTGTCAATGCAAACCAAGACCCTCTGGGAAACAGGATGAGTGGGATTTTCACCAGGCAAAGTCAGGTTGCTCATGGGGTCATTGAGCCAAGCCCCGCTGAATGTCACATAGATGCCAACCAGCCATGACTGTCATTACCTTGGAGGGCCTGGGCCCTCCCAGTGTCACCTCTGGCACTCCTGTACATTAGGGTGAGGAGAGGGTTATTTCCCTGACAACGTTCCTCTGCCTCTGTGCAGAACCTTAAAATGTCACCTGGACCAGCTCAAGACCAGAGGAGAAAGGCACTGGGCAACTACCTGGCTCCATGCTCAGTGGTTCTGGACTGGACATGAAGAACTGAACCACTTTCATCCAGCTGGACCTATCATGTGGGGATGATCCAGGGCTTTGGTGCTATTAAATTAATCCTGCCCTGGAAAGGGCTTTTCATACAGGTGGGAAGGAAGGGAAGGGCTGGAGCACCTGAACACTCGGCTGGGGTTGGTTTTTCTGGTGATGTCACTTGCTTAAATGAAAGACATTTCCACTCCCTGCTGTGCCTGCATCCTTAGACCAACCAGCCTCACTTGTGCAATGCTGCTACTATCACACTTTGCATCTTTCCAAGTGTGATTCCACCCCATAAAAATATTGACTTCAGGCTGACGAAAACACACTTTTTAAATAATTTGCAACCAGTGAAACCTCTCCCCCCAACTCTCCTTTCCCAACACCCTGATGCTGAGGAGTGAAAGGCAATTTTGGCCCAAGGGCCAGTCCCTGGCCAGTCCCTGTGACTGGACCCATTTGTTCTCCACAACACAGGTCCTGGAGTCCCAGTCAACCTGTATCAGAGATAGAAGAAGGTTGCCACCTCTTCTGGTCTAGAATAGAATCATAGAATTGTTTTGGTTGGAAGAGACCTTTGAGATCATCAAGACCAATTGTTAACTCAACACAGTCAGGTCCATCACTAACCCATGTCCCTCAGCAGCACATCTCCATGGCTTGGAAACCCCTCCAGGGATGGGGACTCCACCACTGCCCTGGGCAGCCTGGTACAGTCCTTCACAACCCTTATCAGCAAGAAATTGTTCCTCATGACCAACCTCAACCTCCCTTGGCTAGAAGCTGTAGGGATCTCGCAGGGTTGACTCCAGGACTATGTATGGGCAGCTGGATCCCAGTGATGAGGGGTTATAACTGGGGTATGAGGAGCTGTTTGACTCCATCTTAAAGAGTTTTGATCTGCCTTGAGGCTGGAGACCTAAGATCCAGGGGAGAGGATTATCTGAACATGAAGCCCATGGCCACATTGCTTTGCTGCAGGAAAAAAGAGATGAAGCAGCATAGGTGGCAATTCAAAAACTGGAAGGCAAATAAGAAGTCCTCCAAATGCATCTTTGTTATCCTGGATTTATACAGGAGAGAACCTGGCTGACCCAGGTGTGAACCAGGACTCTCTGGGTTGTGGTGCTGGAGACATTCATTCCTCATTGAACTCCTCCATGGGCTGCTTTCCTAATACTGAGTATTGGCAAGGCTGCTAATCTCCCAGCCTCTCCAAAGCCTAAAGCATCTGGGCACCAATTGCCCCCATCAGAAAAGAAGCCAGTGGCCAGGACCATGCAGCCAGTGTAGCTGTCCTTCTCCAAGACCAACAGAAATGGAACAATCCCACCTGGAAGAGCCTTCTACGGGCTCATCCCATGCTTCCTGGATGTATGGCAAAGATGTTCCCCAGCACATAACCCCCATGAAAACACCAACTCTGGCTCTTTTTCCCACCAATAAACCCAAGTGTGTTTAGCCTTCAAATTTCCTGGGCCTCCCTCTTGCTGGCCTCTGGCTCTGACACAAGATGTGCATCAGCCCTCAGTGGCTCCTTGCTGGCCACAGAAATAAAGAGGCACCAGAGGTGTGGAGAAGAGGCCATGGTAGGGGGAGAGAAGGCTTGGGGCTTGCTGAAGGAGCTGGCAGGGGTGGGATGACATGATGGGTCTGCTGGGGTCCCCTCTGCATGTCTTTGGCCAGGTCCATTCTTGTGGGTGGCTCAAGCCCTTGGCTGTGTGCTGGGGAAGAGGTGGTACTCCACACGCACATCTCAGCACCCAGCCTGCCTGGATGCACTCCTCTGACCACATGTAGCTGGAGCCTGGAGCTACAGTCCCTGTTTTGGAGAAGAAGCTTCAAGTTCTGCCTGTTCCCAGTGGTCTGTGGGCTCCTGGAAGGCTGGCTGGTTAGCTGGGTTCTCCGAGCCCTGCATATGTCTCCTGGACCAGACAGTTTCATTGGACGCTCTAAAGGATCAGACAGTTCCACCGAGCCCCCCAACTCATCCTTCAGATGCACAGAGTCTTCTTTGGATTGCCAGGAGCAAGGAAACTCCTGGAACATCTCCCTGTCTAAAGCAGGGACCTTGTTTCTGCACCCAGGCAGCAAGATCATGCTGACCTGGCCCTTGGTCTCTTGGCAAGGTGGATGGAGCTCCTGATACCACTTGTCCAAGCCACCTGATGAAAGACTTGGTGTCAGGCATCAGGTTTGTGGGAGCGATGAGTGGTGTGTTGAGCAGTGGTGATGTGATGAATGGCAGCGATGCAACGAGCAGTGGTAGTGCCGACACGTGTCTCCTTGTTGCTTTCAGAGCTCCTGCCTGTCCTTGGAGGAAGGTTTTACAAGAGGATGCAAGGAGGAGCCTGGTGGCTCTGACAAGGAGAAGACACCTCTGCAAAGTGGTGTCCAGAGGGTTTTGTGGACGCTCAGCTGGTGCATAGAGCTGCTGCCATAGGCAAGCATCAATACAGTGCTTAATTTTGGTGGCATTGCTCTAATTCCTCTAGGCAGGGGTGGAGGCAACTGGGGACAGCAGAGGATATGTCACATACATTAGCAAAAGTCTGTTAAGGTCTGAGGTGTGTCCCAGCTGCTCCTACTTTCATATTTCAAAGACAGCTTCTCAATTTTGGTAGTCCTCTTTTCCCTTCAGATGTTCAGGGCTGAAGGCACCTGTGGCTCCAGAGGACGTTGGTCTGAGTAGTGAGTGTTCAGAGCTCCCTGGACATGTCCTTGAGGTGACTCAGGACAGGGATGGTTTGGAGGCAGGGTACGAGCTTTGGAGGGGAAGAACATCTCCAGCTTGTCAAGAGGAGGGCTGCATCTACTGGGGAAGAGCCAAAGGAAAACTGATCAACCAAGCACGGGAGGGAAAATGAGACGCCCAGAATAGCTCAGTGTCTGGACCTGTGCCTTGTGGTGAAAGCCCGTCCATCCACGAGACCTGCCCTCTGCAGAGGCTGCTGCCCCATCCCAGTGAGGGGCTCTCCCCGTGTGCCAGGGTCCTGCAGAAGGGCAGGGACCCTGCGGCATGCCCGTGGTGGCTCCATGGGTCTGCAGACACCCCCAGATGCGGTCCCTGGCAGAAGCTGAGCCTAGGAGAGAGGGAAAACTGAGCTCAGAGCATGGAGTATCTTTAAAATGGGGTTTTATTTATCAGGAGGATTAATCCCAGTGAATTTTGGTGGAGTGCTGTGTGGGAGCTGCATCTGACTACGCCTGGCGTTTAAAAGTGCCCATTGTTGTCACCTCCTGTCCCCCAGAGCACCTGCCGAGTGGTTCTTTGAACCCCGCAGAGCAGAATTCTCTTCAAATCGACCTTTCTCTTCCATTTTTTGTCCACTTACCCCATTTCTCCTGCACTGTCTGCAGTGCTCTGAACCACATGCAGTGTAGGACATTTCAGGGGTATTTCGAGGTCCATGTTCTGGCAGACCCAGAGGCACGTATTTTTTTAAAAAAATCTGATTCCTTCCATTGGGGAACAGAAACAATCCCCTGTGCACCAGGGAGCCAGAGGAGTCAGACTGGGAATGGGGAACCTGTGGAGCAGAGCAGTGCCAAAACCAACCGCAGACGAAGAGTCCCTGTCCAGGAAGGAACAAGATGTTTTGATGAACGATTAGAGGAGAAAAAGAAGAAGAGCAAATCCACCCTGAAACAGGAATGTAAAGCACCCCGTACTTGGCTTTGCCCATTCCTGGGACTCTCCTGGCTGTGGCCTCCAGGCGATGAGTTTCTCACTTCACACTTTTGGGAGCACATGTCCCTCTGGCCTGCAAGCTGTCATGGTTCAAGTGCATCAGTCTCCTCCTGCCAATGTCCTGCGATGAGTGGTTTTAGTTTTACTGGCTCTCAGGTTACACGAAGCCATGGGGACCTTTAAAAACATCCCTTGGTTGGGGAATTTTGACTTTCCCATTCTAGAACTGAAGTGTGTTGTCTCCAAGGGCCGGATCCTGCTCCTTCACCATGCAGTTGTGATGACAGCACCACGGAGATTCCAGACGACACCCGAGCATCAGCATTTTGCCAGGAGACTGCAGAGAACTGTAACTGTTCTGTTCAAAACTGTAAGGTTTTGAACCACAGTGATCCTGGGGCCAGCAGGGCGAGGGAGGGGATCCTGCCCCTCTGCTGCACTCTGGGGAGACCCCCCTGCAGTGCTGGGGCAGCTCTGGAGTCCTCAGCACAGCAGAGACATGGACCTGCTGGAGCGGGGCCACAGGAGGCCCCGCAGATAATGGGAGGGCTGGAAGGCCTCTGCTGGGAGGCCAGGCTGGGAGAGTTGGGCTTGTTCAGCCTGGAGAGGAGAAGGCTCCAGGGAGACCTTCTTGTGGCCTTGCAGGACTTCAAAGGGCCTGTCAGAAAGATGGGGACAGACTTTTGAGCAGGGCCTGTTGCAAAAGGATAAGAGGTGATGGTTTTAAACTAAAAGGGGGAGATTGAGACTAGGGAGAAGGAAGAAATTTTTGACACTGAGGGTGGTGAGAGCCTGTCCCAGGTTGCCCAGAGAAGTGGCTGGTCCCTGGGACCATTGCAGGGAAGGTTGGTCTAGACTGTGAGCAACCTGCTCTAGTTGCAGATGTCCCTGCTCAGTGCAGGGGGGGGTTGGACCAGATGACCTTCCAACCCAAACCATTCTATGGTTCTATGATCTGACACCGACCCGAATCGGGCTGTGTGGTGTGCTTACAGGGCACCTGGATCTGGCCACGAGAAGCTCTGCCTGTGTGGATGTCCTGTTCACATGAGGCCATGTGTGCAAAGCCGTGCATTCCATCCAGAAGGCACAGGGTGATGTTGAGAAGGTGTGTGAGCACAGGGACAGCTTTAAAGGTTGCATCTGGCTGAATGCTGCCCTGTGTGCTACCACTGATGGTTCTGAACTCCCCGTTCAGGTTAAAGAAAGGGCTTCCTCCACATGAGGAGAAGCAGCACCCTCTAAAAACACACCTGAGCTGGCCCTGTCCCAGCAAACTTCATCTTCATCCTGCAGACACCCTCACAGGCATCATCACGCACCCCATGCAGGCACACGCACACACACGAGTGCCCTATCCCTGTATGGTGATGGCTGCACACCCAAACCAGGAGTCTTCACCCCTCTCCTCCCTCTACTCATGCACCCCCTCCTTTTCTGAAGAAAATCCCTCTCTTTGGGTTTCTTCAGCTTTGCAGCCTTTAGGGGTCACTCCTAGCAAGATTTCCATCATTTCCCTGCAGCCTCAAAAGGTGGAAATATTCTTTAAGAGCTGGTTTTGCCATCAGAACACCTCATTTCAAAGTGTCTTTCATGCTGAGGGTCCCCAGGTGCTAGTAGGGCTGGTGACACCTGATGGTGGTTTTGTCTGGGCATGATTCTTCCCTTCTCTTTGCCGCTGGCTCTCTCGCCCCTTCCAGGATGGTATTTTTTTGTGACATGGGCAGCAATCAACCGACGTGGTGAGGGAGGAGGCAGACGGTGCTGTGCTGGAAACTACATCTTCCCCTGACTCCAGAAGCCGGGTCTGAAAGATGAGCAGCGCAGGGCATGTAATGCAGCTATTGCTTTGGGCTGCAAACCCTTGCAGTGCCTCTCTGAGAACGTCTCTCCCAGCCTCCATCTCTGCACTCTGCTGCCTTGTCCAGCTTGAGATGGGCCCAGTAAAATGGGGTGTACTGGTTGGGAAGGGGAAGAGCAGGATGGATCATGCACCGCTAACCCTGCTGCCTTTCCTCATGTGATGGGAGGGCAGAGATTCATCTGCTCCCTCCCTTTGGTGGCCACTATTGGCTGCATCAATAGGGACAATTTAAACAGCACGAGAGGACATTCCTGCGTGTGTAACTCCATCATCTGCTCTGCTCCGTTGAGTCCAGGGCAGAAGAAGCTGTCTCCAGTGATTTGTGAGTGTGATCCAGGTATTAGGGAGGGGTGAGGAGTATTTGCAGTGCATGGAGATAACCACATTGTGCTGGAAGGGGAGAGAGCTGCAGTGTGGCTGCAGGACACTCCATGCCACACTGTCCTAGGTCTGTTCAACTGGAAAGTGTAGATGTGTCCTTGTGCCCAGATCACCATCACTGGGGTTGTTCAGGGCTGTGTAGATGTGCTGCCATGTGTGGTTTCCTCTCTGGGAGGTACAGCAGTCCCTCTACACTACAAGGTGATGCACATTGCCATGTGCTTGGGTTGGAAAGCCCCAGGTCATCTCCAAAAGCAGGTGAGCAGGGGTTTAATGTGAAAACCAGGCTGTGCTACTTAGAGGAGAGGAGTTGACCGCTCCAGCTGGGACCATTTCAACAGAGCTCTCATGCCTCAGCCAGCACCAGCATCCCCCTTCTCCCCTGAATCCACAGCCCTCCACATCCCTCAGGGGGTGGTTGTCATAGAATCATTGAATGGTTTGATTTGGAAGGGCTCTTAAAGACCTTCTAGTTCCAACCTGCCTGCCATGGCAGGGACACCTTCCACTAGACCTGGTTGCTCAAAGCCCCATCCAACCTGGCCTTCAACACTTCCAGGTATGGGGCAGCCACAGCTTCTCTGGGTAACATATTCCAGTGTCTCACCACCATAAAGGTGAAGAACTTCTTCCTTACATCTAGTCAAAATCTCCCCTCTTTCAGTTTAAAGCCATTATTCCTTGTCCCATCACTACAAGCTCTTGTAAATGTCCCTCCCCATCTTTCCTGTAGGCCTCCTTTAAGTACTGGAGGGCCGCAAGAAGGTCTCCCCAGAGCCTTCTCTTCTCCAGGCTGAACAACCCCGATGCTCTCAGCCTTTCTTCCTAGGAAGGAGGATGAAGCAGCCGGCGTTGCTTTCCCACCCTGGGAAGGCGACACCCCACAGGCACGACGCTCAGTGGTGCCCAGGTAGCCAGAGATCCCCTCCAGCTCTGAAGGATTTGGCCCCAGCGATGCCGATGGGGTGGGCAGGTGCAGAGGGCCGGCAGGTCGATTTGGTGAGAGGAAGAGGACGGAAAGCCAGCATTTACCTTGGGAAACCCTATTGATTGGATTTCCTGGACAAGCCAAAAAGCCCAATAAAGGGAATTGTTCAGTAATGAAAAATAGACAATTGGACTCTATTAAGAGACTGAGCCAGCAGCCAACCCAAGTGCATTAAGGGCCTTGGCTCAGGGCCTCTGCTTGCTTGCAAAGGAGAAAGGGCTGGGGAGCAAGGGATGGCCAGAAGACCTAGTGCTGTTACCAGTTTGCCAAGGACATTTTGGGCTTGTCCCATGCCCTGGGAGTGAGGCAATGGCTCCTGGCAGAGTTCCACAGCTGGCACAGCAATGCTGGGGACTGGTAGGAGGGATGAGTCTTGTGAGATTCCTCAGAGCAGATCCAAGGGGTGTCCGTGCAGCCTTGATGTGCTATGGGATGATGCAACCAACACAGTTGTGTGTGTAGGGACAGCGAGATGGGGTGTGAGGTGTAACAGCTTGAGAAAGGGAGTGTGGGGACAGGCAGCGTGCAAAGACAGAGGGATAAGAAGGGGGATGTGGCAATGGCTGGCTTGCTTGCTCTTACCTTAAATGTTGAGGGTAGATTGACCATCCTCAATTCCAACCATTTGGAGATGGGTGATTGCCCTGAGCCTGTAGCCCTGCCTGCAGTGCCCAATGGTCTAGCTGTGGTCCCTGGCCCACCTGTCCCTTCAGAGTGAAACTTTAGCTTGGTGCTGGGACCTCTGACTGTGCCAGTTTGGAGTCCGATATGTTTTGTCTCCCTACATGAGGAGTTATCTGTTGCTGGAGCCTCGCACATCCCGCTGTCAAGTCTCCAGCCCCGATAGTGTAAATGGATCCCTGCAGCTTGTGGCTTGTTATGTTTCCCAGCACAGTCTGTGCCGGTTAGAATATACGTCCAGGAATTTGGAGGTGCTCCTTCCAACAGGGAGGCCCCTGGGTAAGAGGTGGCCTCTTCTCTCCATGACGTAAGCCCTTGCCGAGTCAAATAGCTCCGTCCCCGGGACCTCTGGAAGAGCTTGTCCCAACATGTATCCTTACTGTAAAAAGGGTTGTACCGTGCAACCTTCATCCTTTCTCCACCCAGGACCTCCTGGAGATGCATGACTTCATTGTGGCTGAGTGTGCAGGGATGGTGGAGCATCCTTGTGGTTGAGGTGCTGCTTGTGAGGTAGCTCTGTGTACTGGTGAGCCTCCTGTTGCAGGGCTGGTGGTAACCCTGGGGGAAGCCCGTGGGTGGGGGCTGAGCTCAGTGTCTTACCAGCGGGAGGTGATGATGCATCGAGTGTCAGCCCTGGGTGCCAGCCAGGGTGTCTTCTAACAGCAACAGGGGACCTGGCGCTGTTCTCGGGGTGAGGAAGCCACGTGGCCCCCCATGGCAGGTGCCCTAGAGGAAGGGAGGGCTGAGGGACAGAGAGGGGGACATTTGAGAACCAGACATGGCTTGAGCCCAGGACCTGCACCCCAGCGATGGAGGACAGCCCTGGGCTGAGATGTACTTGCCAACCAGGCCAGAAAGGATGTACACCTCCCCAGCACTGGGAAATGGTCGAGAGCACTTTTGTATGGCTTAGATGCATCTCCAGCTGAGCTCTGGAGGGTGGTCTTGAGTAGCTTTCTACTCCAAGTCAACCACATGCTGGAGTTGGAGCCTGGGTTTCCCTGCAAACATCCCCTGCTCTTCTTGCTGGACCCAATGGGCTCCCACAAATGTCCTTTCTGGGGTCCTGCCCTGTTCTCTCTGACAATCCTGGTTCCTGGTGCATGTCCAGCTGGTTTTGGGTATGATTTCAACATGTCAGGGAGCCAGCAAGCTCTTTCCAGAGCTTAGCACATCTCTACAGCTTTCACTCGTGTCACTTCTTGGACCAGGTGGCCAAGAAGGCCACCAGCATCCTGGCTTGTGTTATCCCTAGCGTGGCCAGCAAGACCACGGCAGGGATCGTCCCCCTGGACTGGGAGCTGGGGATGTCCAACCTGAAATCCTGGGGTCAGTTTTGGGCCATGAACTCCCAGAAGGATATTGAGGTGCTGGAGCATGTCTAGAGAAGGGCAACAAAGCTGGGGAAGGGTCTAGAGCACAAGTCTAGCTAGGAGCAGCTGAGGGACCTGGGGTTGTTGAGCCTGGAGAAAAGGAGGCTCAGAGGCGACCTTCTTGCTCTCCACAACTCTCTGAAATGAGATAGGAGCCAGGCAGGGGTTGGGTAGAAGAAGAAACAGCCTCAAGTTGCCCCAGGGGAGGTTGAGGTTGGACTCAAGGAACAATTTCTTTCTAGGAAGGGTTGTGAAGGGCTGTGCCAGGCTGGGCAGGGCAGTGGTGGAGTCCCCATCCCTGGAGGGGTTTCCAAGCCGTGGAGATGTGGTGCTGAGGGCCAGGGGTTAGTGGTGCCCTGGCAGTGCCGGGGGAATGGCTAGACTCAATTATCTTAAAGGTCTCTTCCAACCAAAATGATTCTACGATTCTGAGGAAAGCATCATATAGATACATACAGATTTGACACCATTCCACTCCAAAACGTCTCTTTGGCAGGTTCTTTTAACTTTCTCAATACTGGAAATAGGACCAGAAGTTTCCTCTTTTCACTCTTTTCTTCTCCTCATCCATGACTTGTCCATGTTCAACAAGGTCACACAGAGATGCTGACGTTCCTCTACAAAGATCTTTCCAGTCACTAAGAAGGTTTTTATTCTTATCCCACACTTTACTTTCCCCCTTGCAATTCCTTTTCTAAGTTCCAGAAGAGGTCCCTCATCCATGAGATAAGTCAGAGGTTTTCATAGAATCTTAGAACAGTTTGGGTTGGAAGGGACCTTTAAAGGTCCTCTAGTCCAACTCCCAAACACTCAATTTAGCTAAATTGTTCTCTAAGGAAAAACTCTTCATAAAACTCCATCTTTCTGCAGAAACTCCATACGCAGATTACTAGGAGGCATTTAATGTGACCATTTCCAGGTCACCCCTGTGCCCATGTGGTGCCTTTATGACTTTTCCTGGACTTTATCCCCAAAGCAATAAGACTTCGCCTTATTTCATCAGATGAACCCATTTCTGCACCTTTCTGGAGAGAAGTTGATTTCTTGGTGGCACATAACCTGGCACCCGGCTCTGCCCTCGTTTTAGGGTTGTCTTCACAGTTAGCAGCCCAAGAAGGCCTCGTTGGGCCAGCCCTGAGCAGGACCCTGTCTCTGGAGAGGTCTGTAAGACAGTGAAACTACAGTAATGCGCTTGGTGAAACCTTTTGGCACCTTGGCCCTTCTGCTGCCTCCTTAAAGACAGGTCTTAGGGGTGCATGGGTTGCCCAGATCCTCACGTTCAAAAGTTTCATCAAACTGAGCACCAAATGAATCACTCTTGGTTCCTTCTACAGTCAAGGGAGAGGGACGAGTGCCCCCATCACCCCATCCTCGGCCTTGAACTCCCAGGTCTGAGGGGACTGTTAATTACAGCTGTGGGCAGCGCAGCCTTTTTCCTCCGGAGTACCGACTTCTGCAGCGATGGCCAGTCCTTTGTGTCTCCACACAGCCCCCCCCCAAGCAGTAAGCACAAGCATCTCAATCCAGCGCGCGGGGAAATCTAAAATCCAGGTCCCCTGAAGAAAGTGTAATCGCAAGGGTCATTTTCAACTCGGCAGATGCTAAATCGCGCTCTGCTGACTGCTGGAAAACCTCTCCCTCTCCCTCCCAATCCATGCAGGAGTTTTTGCAACAGCAGCAAATCCCTTGATAACCCTCCCGCGCTGGAAGCAAAGCCCTCCCCAACTCAAGCGCACCAAGAAGTGTGTGCAGACAGCTCTGCAGATCATCTGCCTCGGTGATAGCCCCCTTCCCTTCCCTGCTTGGTGAGCTCCAGGCAAGTGTCACACTTCTGAGCCAGTCTCTTTCTTCAGTCCTAATTCAGGGCAGTTTGCAAAAGGATTAGTTTCTGTTTGAAGGTTGGTTAGGTTGGTTGGTTGGCTTTTTTCATGCTCCAGGATAGAATCTAGGCAGAAGAAGGAAGATAAAGGAAGGAAGAGCTTTGCAGGGTCCCTTCCTGTACCCAGTCCAACTGGCAGCTTCTGATGGTGTCAGTTGGACCAGGTCTAGTGGGCTCCATAGTCCCAGAGTCACTGCTCGATAAGGTGTAGCCCAAGTCTAGCTCTGAACAGGGACACTTTAAGACACTTGGCGCTTGTCCAGCTCATGAGGGGAGGATATGTTCTTAAGGGTTTGTAGTGATAGGATGAGGGGTAATGGTTTTAAGCTAGAAAAGGGGTAGATTTAGGTGAGACATTAGGAAAAAGTTCTTACTCATGAAGGTGGTTGATCACTGGGAACAGGTTGCCCAGACAGGTGGTGGAGGCCCCAACCCTGCAGACGTTTAAGGTCAGGCTTGATGGGGTTCTGAGCAACCTGACCTAGTTAGAGATGTCCCTGCTTATTGTAGGGAGGTTGGACTAGATGACCTTTAGAGGTCCCTTCCAACCCAAACCATTCTTACCCAGCCAACCTCACCTGGAGTGGTTCCAGGGATGGGGCAGTGATCACCTCTCTGGGCAACGTGCACCAGGCTCTCACCACCCTCACAGTGATTAATTTCTTCCTTCTCTCTAGTTGAAAACTCCCTCTTTAGTTTAAAACCATCACCCCTTGTCCTGGCACAACAGGTCCTCCTAAAAAGATTGTCCCCATCTTTCTTCTAGGCCCCCTTTAAATCCTGAAAGGCCACTAGAAGCTCTCCCTGGAGCCTCCTCTTCTCCAGGCTGAACAAGCTTCTTCCAGCTCAGACACCGACGTGAGTGCAGCCTTGGGTCAAGTGTAATCATTTTTATAGAGCTGGGGATCAATAGCTGCTGGAGATCAACGCTGTGTGTCTGAGTCCCCCTCAGATCCTGGAAAGCCAAAGCAACGCGACATGAAAGAGCACTTACTATATTACTGCTGTGGGCGGATGGAGGGGCCAAGATCTGCCAGATGCTTGGCAGAGCTTCGGGAGTGGTGGAAGGATTCCTGCATGGTCTCTCTAGGGGTAGATGGGAGCATCTCGACTGCTGCATAGCCCTTCCATCTGCCCATCTTTCTGTGGCCTGCAGGTACATCCTTGTTTTACACAGCACAGATCTCAGCTGCGAGGACACCCCAGGGTTTGTGGCTTCATTTCAAACCAATGAGTAAATCAAGGGGGGGGGATTGGATTGGATATTAGGAACAATTTCTTAATGGAAAGGGTTGTGAAGGGCTGGCCCAGGCTGCCCAGGGCCGTGGTGGAGTCTTGGTCCCTGGCGGGGTTTCAAAGCTGTGGAGAAGTGCTGCTGAGGGACATGATTTAGCGGTGGACTTGGCAGTGCTGAGGTAACAGCTGGACTTCATAATCATAAAGGTCTTTTCCAACCAAAATGATTCTATGATTCCAAGGAAAACATCCTATAGATCCATAGAGATTTAATGACATTCTACTCCAAAACTTCTCTTTGGTGGGTTCTTTTATGGTATAGAGTCTTTACTGCCTGTTTGGCTTTGTTGTGTTGCTGTGGGCTGCTAGAAGAGCTACGTTCCCACCTTGGCTGTGGTTGCCAGGGACAGACACCTAAATCCAGCCCGTGCCAAGTGCTTTGGGACAAGATGTTGGGTAAGTGTCAACAGGAAAGCTCTGGGAATCTTCTAAGCTGGCCAATAAGTCTCCTGGGATGGAACCAAATTTACCTTGGGTGGTTGGTGGGTTGAAGAGGAAAATGTGGGCATATGACAGAGATGGCTGGATGGGCACATCTCGTGACAGCCATCCTTTTATGATGTTTACCATGGGGCAGTGTGGTCAGCCTGTGGCTTATGGGTGTGTGGTATTTGCCAAAGTGGACCAAGAGCTTTGTCATCTGGGCTCTTTGCCTCCCTCAGCCTTTCCCATCTCTGCCTCTGGCCCCTCCATAGATATTGAGATGGAGTTGTGCTCAGGAGCTCAGTACAGGGGGATTTCTTAAGTGCTCAGAGGTATCTGTTCTGCATGGAGAGGAAGAGCTCATATCACCCTCATCATACTCAAGGGCATCCTGCCCAGACCTTAGATTTCAGCCTTAGCTTTCCATAGACTGGTCCAGCTTAATTTGGGAACCAAAAATTAATGCCTGTCCTGGTAAGATGCAGCATCATAAAGCTGGTGTAGGAGCCCATGAAATGGATCTCATGACTTCCTCCATCCCTGGGTATGTTCCTCCATCCAGTACTCATCTCTCTTACTGGTTTCCTGTGGTGGTGGTTGTGGGTGTGTCATTTTAATAGAAGTGGAGGGTCTGGAGAAGCAGAGATCTTCTCCAGGCACATTTAGTCTCTTTGGGTGGGACACCACAGAGTTAGGGTTAGGGTCTATAAGAGATGCATTTTATAGCACCATCATTCTGAAAGAGAAAGTGTTGCCTACTGCAAGAGAGGTCAGTCTTCAGTGAGGCTTTGTCTGCACCAGTCCCGTTGCTCCCCACTGGCAATCAACATCAGGATGGGGTTGTGGGGGGACCAGGGTTGAGTGCATGTAACAAAGCAATGAAAATGGGTGACCGTAACTTAAGATTTGCTGAGCAACCACATGAGCAGCCACCCTTTGGAGCAGAAAAGCTTCAGGCAGTCTGAACATTTCAGGTCTGTAGAATCACAGAATAGTAATGGTTGGAAGGGACCTCTGGAGATCATCTTGTCCAACACCCTCGCTCCAGCAGGATCACCTGGGGCAGGTCACACAGGATCGCATCCAGGTGGGTTTTGAAAGTCTCCAGAGAAGGAGACTCCACAACCTCTCTGGGCAGCCTGGGCCAGTGCTCCATCACCCTCACGGTAAAGAAGCTTCTCCTCATGTTGTAGTGGAACTTCCTGTGTTCAAGTTTGTGCCGGAGAACTGAAATGCCCTGACAATAGTCAGGATATGTGGGGGAACACATCCATCCCACCTCCCTCCGCTTCTGGTTAGTTCATCCCTTTGCCCATCCATACATTAAACCGTTTCTAATCCATCCTCACAGTGCTGCAGAGGAGGGTTTGGCAGGCGGAGAGGGAAAGTGCCAGGTCATCACTTCTATTATTGCTGCAAATGAATTTTATACATGTATATTTAGATACGTAGATACGATCCGCTGTTGTTGACTGAAGAAAGATGTTTAAATCCATAGAAGGTATCACTGGGGCCAAGATCTTATCAAGCAGAAAAAGTAATACAGAACAGAGCAGCTCTTCAAGCCCAGAGTCCCATTCACTGTCTGTCTCCTTCCACCACCACCATGAAGTGACTTTGGAGGCATTTCCATGTAGATTCCTCATGCTTCATCAGCACGTGTGGGCCAACATGGAAAACATGCCCTCTTGCCCCCCTTTTCTGGAGGACACTGTGGTAGGAGAACAGAACCATGTACCTGCTCTGACCAAGGCTGCCAGCTTTGCACCTCCCAGGCTGTTGTAGATGTTACTGTAAGAGGGTTGTGGTGGTCTGGTGTCAGCCCTGAGTTCAATCTCAGGGGATGTTTAGCAAGTGAAAGTTCCCTCGCCACTTCTTCCTCTCCTTCTGCTGGGGTTGGGCAGGTTGGGCTGGGTCTGTTCCTCCAGAACAGATGGTTGGATTTTCTGATCTTAAAGATCTCTTCCAACCAAAATGATTTTGTGATTCTATGTGTCTCTTTAAGGCCACCTTCCACCTCTGATTGTGGCTTTCTGAGTCTGGGTCCTTCTCCTAAGCATGGTGGCTGCTTCCCCTGTTCATTGCTGACTCTCCCTGTTCTTCTCCTGAACCTGGCTCCACACAGAGCACAGGCAGCCAGTTCATGAAACATCAGCTTTGCAGAGGGGCTTCTCTTCCTTGCTTTGGCTTAATGGCCTTGTTGTGCCTCAGTTTCCCTGCTATGGGTGGTGAGTTATGTTCTTGCCCTTGCAAGTATCACAGCTTTAGTGCTGTTGAAGACCACACTCTATCTCATAGTTGCCTGTGAGAATTTGGTCCCTTCATGACCTTTCCTGCCTGAAGACTGACTGAACTTTAATACCTTCCCTCGTCCTCCTCCTTAGTGGTGCTCAGCTGATGGACACCTATCTTCTGGCCCCAAACTAGATGGGTGCTGGTTGCCCTGTGTTGCATATCAGGAGACTCACGCTGAGCTGGAGGGGATCTCTGGCTGTCCGGCCACCATTGAGTGATGGAGATGTTGCATTCCCAAGGTGGGAAGGCAATGCTGGCTGCTTCATCCTCCTTCCTAGGAAGAAAGGCTGAGAGCATTGGGGTTGTTCAGCCTGGAGAATAGAAGGCTCTGGGGAGATCTTCTTGTGGCCTTTCAGGACTTAAAGGGGGCTACAGAAAAGATGGGGACAGACTTTTTACGAGAGCTTGTAGTCATAGGACAAGGGATAATGGTTTTAAACTGAAAGAGGGGACATTAGATTAGATATTAGATATTAGGAAGTTCTTCACTGTGAGGGTGGTGAGACACTGGAATAAACTGCTCAGAGAAGTTGTGGATGCCCCACCCCTGGAAGACCCAAAGGCTAGGTTGGACGGGGTTCTTGGATGGAGAAGTGTCAATGGCAGAGGGTTTGGCACTGGATGACCTTTAAGGTCCCTTCCAACCCAAACCGTTCTCTGATTCTATGAAATAAGTTTTGCACAGGAGGAAGAGGACCAAGGGGGTTTGATACATGTTGGACGATGCTCCAGTATCTAGAACGAGCTGGCAGTTACAACACCATGGGTGTCTTCATGGCTGGTGGTGGAGATCCTGACCAGGCTGGAAAGCCGGGGCTGGAGGAGAGCTGTACACATCCACAACCTGCTCAGCTGCCGTTCGAGGCAGCAGGAAGCTGGGCATGGCCTCTCCCCCTCCGGCCGTTAAATATCGACGAGGGAGGACTGTTTTTAAGGGATGGCTAATTCTAATTTTATGAGCAATCATCAAGGCACGCGGGGATGCCACTATTTCATCCAATATCCTGTCTCTGAGAGCATCCCCTCCCATCTGCTTCGGAGGAAGGAGTCGGCCCCTGTAATGGACACTTATCCAATAATATGCCAATGGGGGCAGTTTCTTGCTAACCTCAAGCGGTTAGTGTTTGGCATGTGTCCTGAAACACAACGCTGACATCCCTCATAAATATTTATCCCAGCTGCTGGAGATGTTTGACTCTCTGCAGCCTTTGTGGGAGTTTTCAAAGCACCTGTTGCAAAGAGGCCCCGTGTCCTGGTGTGCTGGGGGCCAAGCTGAGCTCCTGAGGCAGATCCAACCTGCTGCCATTGAAGTCTCAAAGGAGGAAACACACCCAGGAACACGTTGGGGTGCAGTCGCTGCCATCTGGATGTGCATGCTAACCAAGACCACGGCATGGACCTTCAGTCACTGTCCCTAATTGTCAACACAGGGCTTAACACTATGGGCTGGCTGCTGTGGACCCAGGTGGCTTTTGGACACAGTTGGTGGCTGGTGGAGACCAAGGTGGTTTCCTCGGCAGGTGGTTTCCACTGTGCTGATCTGCCAGTGGAGACAATCAAATGTCACACTCTGGGGCTTGACCCATGTGTCTCCAGGGCTCAGGAAGGAATTGTCCACCAGGACTGGGAGGCCAGGGAGCAGGGGTGAGGTCAGGGCTCCAGAGGTCTTGTTTCTTCCTGTGTCACTGACTCTTTTGGCACAGTGTGTGAACACACTGGGCTCTGTGGTGATGCTCTGCATTGTCCCATGAGATCCTGCTGCATGTCACGATACCCAGGTGATATGCAGAGACATAGGAGGCGATCCTCTCACTCCTCTCTGCTGACCCTTTGGGAACAGATCACTTTGATTTTTTATTTCTGTCAGTGGACAGACTCTTCTCACTGTGTTTTTCTCCTCAGGGTGCTCAGAGCCTTCCCCAAAAGACACATTGTGGGGAGTCATAGAATCATAGAACCACTTAGGTTGGAAAAGACCTCTAGGATCATCAAGTCCTGCGACAGAGGGGACCCTGGGCAGCCACCAGTTCAACCAGTGCCCGGAGGCTGGACCCTCTCCCCTCTTGCTTTTGGCCACAATTGTGCTCATTCCCAGCACAGGGGCGCAAGGGTTAACCCACCCCAGTTGCCCTTGTCCTCTTAAAGCAATGAATTAGTCTCATCACTCAGTCCAAGTCCTCTGCGCCCCTGGAGCAGCATCCAATGTGGACCTCCCTCCCCCAGCTCCTGGGGGCAGCCAAGCCTGAAGCCCCTCTCCCTTCCCACCGGCGCCAACAATGTTATTCTGCGCCGAGGCAATTACCTCCATCTAATTAAAACTAAGGCGCGTGCCATCCCTCAATGACACCGGGGTGGAGGTGGGGTGGGGGGAGCAGGGAAGGTTGCTGCTGCCTGCCTTATCCCCTCTGCTTTCCAGCCCTCCTCCACCTCCTTCCCTGACCCCCCCTGGGGGACTTTGTGATGGGGCTGCTCCTCAGAAAGCCCCAGAAAGCTCAGAAAAGTGGGTGGGTGGGCAGGAATGGGAGGAGGGACAGAAAATTGATGCTAATGATTTTGCAGAAGGTGCCTCTGTGTGTTTGCTCATGCAGGCACATCAACTCGGGGTAGGGGGGGGTGGTCTTTGTCCCATCCTTTCCTCCCACCCCTCCTCCGCAGCCCCTTTAAGAGCCACTCAGCTCCAGAAGCTCTTGATTGACTTTAAATGTAATTAAATTGTAAGCATGCCGAGCGGCGTAATTCCAGGAGGTTTCATTGCCCATCAGAGAGCGTGTAGCGGGGGGGTGTTAATAACACACCTTTTTATTGGTGTGTGATTGGAAGAGGTTCAGGGGACTTGTGGTGAGGGAGGTCTTTGAGGAGGAGCCTTGAGCCAGGCAGGGGGTTGGAGTCAGAGAGGATGAATCTGGACTTTCTTAGCTTCAAGGACTTGGGAGGGATGGGGGATGTCCCATGATAAGCTGGAGGATGGAGGCACTACCCCATGGGAGCACTTCATCTTGGGTCAGTCCCTGAGGGATGGAGGGATGAAGGGACTCGGCCTCCACTGGTGATATGCAAAGGAGCATCCAGCCCAGTCCTTCCCTGCAGCCCATCTACATGTTTTGGGGTATTTTCCAGATGCTTCAGGACTTCACAGGGCTGCAATGTACCAGGTCTGGTCTGGGCCAGAGGTGTTGGTTTCTCATCTTTGCTTTGCTCTGCCATGGGGCTGTGCATCTCCTCTCTGCATGAGGATGGGTTGAACCCTCATGGGGAGAGGAGCTGCTTGTGTTATTTCAGTAGAGATATCTCAACATGTCCGTGGGCATGCAGACACCGTGAGGAACAGGGAGAAGTAGAAAGCCAGGCTCCAGTGTCTAGATTTGTTGCTTCAGCCCCGGCATTTCCCCTGAGCAAGGAGAACATTTGCCTTGTGGTTGGACAAGCCCAACCTCAGGATGAGGACTTCTCAGAACCAGAGAATGACAGGGGTTGGAAGGGACCTCTAGGGATCATCTTGTCCAACCCCACTGCTCCAGCAGGTCACCCAGAGCAGGTTGCCCAAGATCAAGTCCAGGTGCATTTGCAATCTCCAGAGAAGGAGACTCCACAACCTTGCTGAACTTCTGTTGTCTTGCACAGCAGCTTGTTATGCATCCTTGCTGTCTCTTGTCGTTTGGGGGGAGACAACTCTGCTTTAGGTCCTGTGGGGAAATCCTGTTTTCCTGAACACAGGCTTTCACCAAACTGATGGATATTTCCTGAGCTGATGCTGATTTTTGCCACCAGGAGAAAAAAATCAGCTGGAGCACTTTTTGGATTCCACTAGAAACACTTCTGATGTTTCCTCTAGAGGAGAAAGTGGGAAAACATGTCCCAGGGTCAGGGCGGGGGGGGACGACGACACACGACATTCTTGCCTAAATTTGTTAAGGAGTGTTTCCCACCTAAAGCTTCTTAGATATAGCCTCCAAGTTGAAGGTATAATCCTCTCTACAGTACTACCATTGCAGAATTTTAGGGAAATCCACCACATGCTGTTGTGCATTTCTTTGTTTCTTCTCCTTCCTTCAACCAGTGGTATGATTTCTTCCTGAGCCATTGGTGGTTTAACATTGTTCTGGGCTTCTGCCTGTTCCTAATCCCAGGACTGACAGCTCCATACTTGGCCCAAACGAGGGCAGCTTGCTCTGGAGAACTTCTATACTGCAAGGAAAGACCTAGCAGGGGGTGACTTGGTGTGATGCAAGGGGACCTGGGGGCACATCCCAGCTCTCTGCTGGAGAAACAAGATGCACAATCTAGACATCAGTGATAGCAAAAGATGCCTAACAGAACTTGAGAAGGTTGAAGGTGATTTCAAAGTTCATAAATGCTGATGCTTTTGGAGGCTCTGCTGTCACTGCCTGGTCTGCAGATGCTGTTTGTCATAAAGAAGGTCTCAGCAGCATGATGGCCCCCTCTTATCTCTAACCTGTTGTACACAAGCCTAGATGAGTTTTGTTGAGCTGTGCTTAAGACTGGATTTGGAGGTTTTACCAGCAGAGACACAGTGTGACCTGTGAAAGTACTGTTGGTCTACACTGCTGTGACAAGTGTCAGCTGGCACAAATGATCAGTGGTGAGGACAAGGCATAAGCACTGACTATCCAGACAAACATCTGCATAAGGTCTACAAGAGGTTCTGGAAATTGTGCCTGTCACTTACAATTTATGCTTGGGTGTCGCCTTGAAGGTTCAGAGCCAAAACCTCTGGGTTCTTCTCTGTGCTCAGACTCTGTGCTTCTGCTCGAGTTTCAGTCTTCTAGTTGTGCGACCTATGGTAAGTTAGAGCCTCCTCTCCTGCCTTGTTTTTGTCACATTGGGCTGTGATGCCTCTGTTCTTACAGTGCTTTCAGATTCACAGGTGAAAATGTGGGATGGGGCTGTGGATCAATATTTTCTTGGGAAGGAAGGCATGGCTGAAAGGTTTGGGAGTGCAGAAGGTCTGCCTTTCAGAAGGGAGGTATCTCAAGTGGTGTTTCTTGCGGTGCGAGCTGTTTTAGGGATTACATCTCCAGAGGAAGGAAGACATCTCACAATTTGTTGCATGTGCTCTTAGAGGTAGATGATGCCTGGAAGGGGAGTTCTGACCTTCCTGTAGAATTCAGAAGAGCCACAGGCTGATGAGACCTGGACACCACTTCCTCTATCACCTGCTAGCTTGTTCTTTTCCTAAATTCCCACATTTGGAGGTCTGTATGGACCAACATCTGTCCTTGTGGCACCTTGCACGGTGCTTTGTTCATTGCCACAGAAACATCCCCTTTCCACCACCATCTTTCCTGACTTGGAAGAAGTCCTTGGCTACCCAGGAGCCTAGGGTTGCAAGGGGCCACCAACAGCCCTTGGAATCATAGAACCGGTTTGGTTGGAAGAGACTTTTAAGATCATCAAATCCAACTAAGTGCTAACCCAGCACTTCCAGGTAACACCTAAACCATATCCCTCGGCACCACATCTCCACAGCTTTTAAATACCTCCAGGGATGATGCCTCCATCACTTCCCTGGGCAGCCATGGAGTGGAGAGTGGGAGCTGCAGCTCTCCCAGAGAACCAGTCAACGGGGCCAGGAGAAGTGGTGCCAGGCATGGAGTGGGTCCCCATGCCTGGTTAGGCTGGGCAGAGCCCTTTGGAGCAGCTGATGGGGTGGGGAGGGGGAGGTGGGGAGCGGATTAAAATTCTCGTTTCTTCACGCTGGGTGAGAATGATACAGTGGATTAGGCTGGGAGCTGCTCCTGGCTGTGGTGCTCTGCTGAATTAGCAACATGTTTGAATGAGATAAAAGGGGCAGCTTACCCCATCGCCCTCGTTCCACTAATCCCACTACAGCTGTGAAATGAATAGCAGCAGATCCGCTTTACTCCCTTCACTGACTATTTTCTACACTTGAGACCGATGCCGCTCCGTGCCTCTTTACCAAACCTGGCCCCGCAGGCGTACTCCTGCTCTGGCTAGATGCTCACTCCTCTGTGAAGGCTACCTAGCCTAGGCCCTCTTGGGACAAGGGGACTCTTGGTACAACATGGAGAACCAGGCGATGGGGCTGGTTGCCCTAGGCAGAGCCCATCTACCTCATCATGGCCTTACAAGGGTCTTTGTCGCCCTGGTGTCCGGCCACTGATGTGCTGGAGGAAGGAAAAGGCCACCTTGTTAGAGCAGGTCACCTCAGCAGCGTGTAAATGGTGGGCGTTTCTCCTCCTTCTTACTGGGAGTCTGTTAGGCAACTTAACTGAGGATGCTCCTTGGTCCTGCAGCTGAGGCTGATTCTGGCTCTGCTTCTCTGATGGCACTTTACCTTGTAGTGGCATGTCTTACCTGTTCATGGTCATTCCAGTCTGGAATTCATCACATAGAGATGTGGGTCATGTCTCCCAGTGCTGGAGGTTGTCCCTCCAGCTTGTTAGTGAGCAGATCATGGGGTGTGCAGCAGCCTCAAAAGGTCAAGAATGTCCTAGTACACTTTACGTCTTTCAAGTGGGTCTCAGCATGGTTCTTTCACACAGGGACGTACGTGTTGCAGTGTAGACCTTGTGATAACTTAGGTCGTCAATTCTCCATCTCCCTTCATGGAAAAAAAGGTTTCTAGAGGAAGATGAGAGCAGGACACTGTAAATACCCATGTGAAGATGGTATGTGCAAGAGCTTGGAGGAAGGGGTTGCAACCAGTCTCTGAGTCCGTTGACCTAATCCTGACACTTAATGAGTTATCACATTGTTATCATAGTGAGATCTGGAGTCACAGCAACTGGATGTCACTCTGCGGGAGCTGGGGAGCTCATAGGTGTCCTTCTCCTCGTCGCTTAAAGGCTAAGATTCATCCCTTCTGTTTGGGGAGACTTCACATGGTTGACTCCATCTGAGTAGGATTTTTAGGCTACTGTTACAACCAGAAGTTTACATCGGTGCCATCTCCAAAGCTGACAGAGTAAAATGTCCACTCAGACGTAGTGTTCTGCTTTAGAAAGAGTGGAAAAGTTCCCTCAGCTCCACAAACTGTATCAGCCTGTTCTCCATCAATGAGAAAGCAGACTTGCAATGGAGGTGTCTCCACTGCAGACACATCATTTAGCCAGATGAATCCCATCAAAAGGCTCTCCATTGCACGTGTATGTAAAATAGACCTACTGTAGCATTGGGCATGTCCAATTGCCCAAGAAGTCTCCCAGATTTGGAAGCAGGAAGACTGGAAAAAGTTTGGTGTGGTTTCCCCAAGATGCTGTCCGTGCAGATTCAGAAGTAGCTCAGCTAGAAATAGCTTTTCAGGAGGAAGGCTCAAGAGACCCCACAGGGAACTGAGATGGTGTAATGCATCCCATGGAGCTCCATCCTCACTCCTGACAGGAGAATGGTTTCTTGCAGCAGGATTTGTTTGTGTGTTTAAATTTGTGGCCCTGGAATTATTCTAGTGGAGGTTCAGACCTCTACTGTAGTAGATGTCAACTGCTAGTTAAAAGCCTTGTTTCATAGAATCATAGGATCTAGGTTGGAAAAGATCTTTAAGATGATCAAGTCCAACCATCAACTCAGCACTGCCAAGTCACCACTAACCCATGTTCCTCAGCACCACATCTCCACAGCTTTGAAACCTCTCCAAGGATGGGGACTAAGACATTTTTCAGCCAGAAAAAAACCAAACAACTTTGTCCACCCCTTTGGAATCATGGAAATGTTTTGGTTGGAAAAGACCTTTAAGATCATCAAGTCCAACCATTAATCCAGCACTGCCAGGGCACCACTAAACCATGTCCCTCAGCACCACATCTCCACGGCTTTGAAACCTCTCCAGGAATGGGGACTTCA
Organism: Eurystomus gularis; assembly: GCA_013400335.1. Taxonomy (NCBI): domain Eukaryota; kingdom Metazoa; phylum Chordata; class Aves; order Coraciiformes; family Coraciidae; genus Eurystomus; species Eurystomus gularis. Next base: position 101,885 of record VZZY01013459.1, read on the forward strand.
CCACTGCCCTGGGCAGCCTGCGCCAGGCCTTCACAACCCTTTTGGGGAAGAAATTATTCTCAAAGTCCAACCCAAACCTCTGCTGAGGAGGTCAGTCTGGCACTGAGTTTAAAGCACCATCTGCAGAAGGTGCCCCTGGATTCCTTGGGCAGAAGGGTCAGCGGTGCAAGGGTGTCCTGAACAGAGATGACACCTTGCCCAAGAGTCCCAGTCTATTCTTATCCACTGCTTGGACAATCAGACGAAGGTGCACCTCCATCCCAAAAGGTGGGTCCTGTTTGTGTGTCATCACCCACAACTCCCCTCTGCATCCCGCTGGCCCAGAGTCCCCAGTGAGGTGGCATCCTTCACATTATCAATTTCAAAGACGTCTCTATTAACAGGACAATGGAAGAATAAGCACTTTCCTTTATTCATTTACCCGCTGTCTGATAATATCATATTGATGATAATTTTCCTTTAATGGACCATTTGCAGTAATTATGATGCAGCGGGTGAGTAATTGTATCTGACGCCCGATGCCTCCTACCTAACTCTGCAAACTTAATTCTCTTGATTGTCTGAGAGGGAGGGAGAGAACGAGGGAGACAGTGAGAGGACTGCCTCACTGGCCTCTGTCCCCTCCCAAATGGTCCGTGGAGCAAATTATTGCTTCTTGTTCTTCTGCATCCCACAGACCTCTGAAGAACGTGCTTCAGTGCCTCTTGCTTCATGCCCCTTTCTTTTCTACCAGTTCCAAAATTTGGTGAGTTTTGCAAACTCACTTTCCTCGTTTTCCCCTTCCAGCATGAGTTTCTACCTTGTCTGTTGGGTGCTTTTTTCCCGTTGCCCACCATCAGGCTCTCCACTTAAGCAGGTGGGTGAAGGTGGCCTTCCCTTCAGGCACCTCTTTGCATTGTCTGTCTCATTTCTAGAGGAACTGTGGTCTCTGCCCTTCATGGGAGCTGCCCACCCAGAAGCCCAGGCAGGGGGATTGCTGCATTTAATGATGTGTGTGATAACAGCACCTTAAAGGGAGGCTCTTTCATGCTCTGAGCCTTACAAAGCCAAAGGAGAAACTGATTCGCCATCCCAGCTGCTCATCTTCATGACTAGAGCAGCATGGGGTGGCCTCCATCAGGTATTGCTATGCCAGATTCACTCCAGCCAGTCTTGTCTTGATGTCTTACCTTAAAAATTGCCAAGTAGCCTTGTCAGGCCTGGGATAGGTCCATGCACAGAGTCTCTGCACTCTTCCCTCCTCTGCTATGCTTTTCTGGTCTGGAGGCACTCTGTGGGGAGCAAAAAGTAGACCTCCAAGGTGGCTTGCAGCCCTCTATGACTGACAGCAAGAATCATCACTCAATGCCAGCTTTCTGTGCACGGTAGCTCTGCTTGCTTCAGGGGCTTGGGCTGAGGCCAATGGTTTGAGGTTCAACCAGGCCAAGTGTTGGATCCTGCATGTGGGTCACAACAACCCTCTGAAACACTCCAGGCTTGGGGAAGAGTGGCTGGAAACTGCCCAGCAGAAAACAACCTGGGGGTGTTGATGGACAGCTGGCTGAAGATGAGCCAACATTGTGCCCAGGTGGCCAAGAAGGCCACCCGCATCTTGCCTTGGATCAGCACCAGTGTGGCCAGCAGGACCAGGACAGAGATTGTCCCCCTGGACTGGGCACTGGGGAAACCCAACCTTGAATCCTGGGGTCAGTTTTGGGCCCCTCATTCCAAGAAGGACATTGAGGGGCTGGAGTGTATCCCAAAAAGGGCAACAAAGCTGATGAAGGATCTAGAGCACAAGTCTTTTGAGGAGCAGCTGAGGGAGCTGGGGTTGTTGAGCTTGGAGCAAAGGAGTTTCAGGGGAGACCTTCTGGCTCTCCACAACTCCCTGAAAAGAGATTGGAGCCAGGTGGGGTTGGGCTCTTCCTCCAAGGAACAAGCAATAGGACAAGAGGAAATGGTCTCAGGGTGCACCAGGGGAAGTTTAGACTGGACATTAGGAACAATTTTTTCTGGCAAGGGTTGTGAAGGGCTGTCCCAGGCTGGGCAGGGAGTGGTGGAGTCCCCATCCCTGAAGGAGCTTCAAAGCCATGGAGATGTGGTGCCGAGGGACATTGTTTATCACAGAATCATTGAACCTTTTTTTTGAAAGAAACCTTTAAGATCATCAAGCCCAGCACTGGGCCAAGTCAAACCCAGCACTGCCAAGTCACCACTAAGCCATGTTTAGTGATCTTGGTCTTTCTCTGCATACAAAGAGGGATCATAGGGAATGATAATCATAGAACATCTTGGGTTGGGAGAGACCTTTAAAGGTCATCTAGTCCAACCCCTAAATTCTCTGAAAGGCTCCATAGTCAGAGCACATATTCCCCTGTTGTGGTCCAGCCCGAAAGTCCATGGGAATGCTCTGTCTGCGGCTGAAGTCACTGCCAGAACAAGGAGCTGTGCTTGAGGGAAAAAGAAGCCATAGCATGATCTGATTGTCTGCACATAGGGAGCAGCCAACAATATATCCTTGCTCGGGAGAAGGGAACTGGGAAACAATCCATCCCAGATTTGAAGCTATTGGCCCAAGTCTCTTCGGAATTCATGCCAGATCCAGCACCACGTGAGTACAGGAGATTGGAGAAGGACTGGAGTCAAGGATGGGCTGAAGTTGTGGGGGGATGACCATGGATGGTGGTGAACAGTGATCTTGGTGGTGACGTAACCAGCCTGCCCAAATCTGTAGGTTCATCCAGTGAGAGATGGGGCTGCAGGGAGAGCAGCAGAAACCCAGAAGGGACATTTGGACAGGCAGAGGATCTGGGTGCGTTCTTAAAACAGGGCAGCTATAAAACCATCAGGTTCATTAGTATTCTTGAAATTGGATTGGAATGGAAATAAACATTTCTTTATGTACTCCAGCAGATTGACTATTTGGAAAAAAAGAAAATCTCTTTGGCCGATTGAGATGTTTGGTTGTGAGCAGGCTGCAATATTTTGTTTCAATGAGGAGCGCTCCAAGTTGGCTGCAAGGTTTGCCTTTTTTTCAAGACGAATTTGAATAGTTGCTCCCAGCTGCAAAATGAAAACATCTCTTTTAATGCACTTCGTTCTATTTTTAATTTCTTGGAATTAGGAAGGGAACTTAAGGACCAAAAAATTCAATGAAATTGAAATGTAGCCGCAAAATGCTTCGGTATCGTTAAAACTCCATTTTTTTGGCTAGGAAAAGTTTTCAGTAGAAAACTTCTTCCCAAGCTCTGCTCTCTGAGAGAAGAGCAAGTGATAAACTCTACAGCTACGTGTAGACCAACTCAGGTCTTTGTATTTCCAGCAGAGATTCGGGGAGGAGAGCGACCCTCCTCCTCTCTTTTGATTTGCGTCTCATCCTCACCGAGGGGTTGCTTTTGAGTTCAGCATTTTCTCCTGGGCTTCAGTTCTGTGAATGAGCTGTGAAGAGAAAGGAAGGTCTTAGATTTTCTCACGTGCATGGCTCTGTTGTGCTGGTTCAGCCATCATCATCTCATGCTGCCATCAGTTGCTTGATCACACAGGCCAACACTGAAATCAGCAATGTCCCCTTGGAAGGCTTCTTTCAGACAGTCCTGCCATAGGTTCCTGTGGGCCCAGCTCCTCTGCTGCCCTCCGTGGTGCAACATCGCCTGCTGGACACAACAGACAGAGATGACTCCTCAGTGGCTCCTCACATGGAAGGACACCACCAAGAGAGCTCAGCAAGATGCAACCAGCCCCAGCAGAAGCCACACCCAACAGGAAGCTCTTCTAACTCCTTGGCTCCTGGTTAATATAATCCTGGCCTCACCCACCAACCCAACCTCAACCACCTGGGTGAGGGTGGAGCCACAGAGACACAGGTGGGCCAGGTTCTGCCTCTGGAACGTGAAGCCAATAGAAAAACCAAAACATTCTGCTAGGTTGTGACACATTCACAGGTCAACTCCAACTTGGGGCCCACAACTCAGGCCCCAGAACTTCAGGCTCTATCTACCCATCTCCTTTCATTTCATGGAGTTTAAACCAGCTCTTAGTTTGGTCCAGCTTTCCTTACCTGTGGGAAATGGTTCATGAGAAAATGAAACATGGTGCTCTTGGGTCCATGTGGTTGAGTTTTACCTCTGTTTCTAGTGGATGGAGTGCTGTTAGAAGGGGTTCTGGGACTTACTGTGATGTCTCTATGGTTCAGGCAGCTCCTGGGGGTCCTGAGCACAGATTAGCCTGAGAAAATGTCTCCTTCATCTGGGACAAGCTTTTGCAATGTTGCATCTGCCAAGCCTGGACACCTTGAGGTGACCAGCCTCAACTCTTCATAGTAAGGCTCCTGGTTGGGACACTATATGGAAGCCCTGCTGGAGCCTGCATGTGTCAAAAGCTTGGCTAATTTAGTAGCCCAGTTGAGAGCCACACTCTCACCTCAAGTGCCTGCTTTCCTCATGCCTGAGACCACGTTGTAGTAAATCATGTTAAATGAGATGGAGTCATAGAATCATAGAATGGTTTGGGTTGGGAGGGACATTAAAGTTCATCTAGATCCAACCCGCTTGCCATGGACAGGGACACCTCCCACTAGACCAGGTTGCTCAAAGCCCCATCCAACCTGACCTTGAGCACTTCTAGGGATGGGGCATCTACAACCTCTCTGAGCAACCTATTCTGGTGTCTCACCACCTTCACAGTGAAGAAGTTCTTCCTAATATCTGATTAAAATCTACCCTTTTTCAGTTTAAAGCCATTAACTCTTGTCTTGTCACTACATGCCCTTGTAAAAAGTCTCTCTCCAGCTTTCTTGTAGTCCTCCTCTAGGTACTGGAAGACTGCTAAAAGGTCTCCCTGGAGCCTTCTCTTCTTCAGGCTGAACAACACCAGGGCTCTCAGCCGGTCCTCATAGGAGGGTTAGAGAGCAGCTTAGGAAAGCCACATCTAGGGAAAGACATGGACTTTCTCTTTGACAGAGCACAGGCCAGGTCCCCATTCACCTGGATGTGATGCTACACTAGGGTGTGGATCTACCTCTGGGTGCAGTCCTACCTGGATGCTGTGCTAAATGCCAGTCTCCATGGGATGCTGTTGCAGGAAGCTCAGCCCAGGGGTGTGAGGTGGCAGCCCTGGGGCCAGGCTGTCTCAGACCATAGAGATCAACACCAGCTGGAGATCATGAGCCATCTGAACATGAAGTCAGTGCAGTCCATGTGTGCAGAGCATACACATGCAGAGAGACAGCAGCTGATGTTTGCTTTAGAGAGACCCTGGCCTCCCAGACCCATGTGCAGAACATGGCCAGTCCTTCCCAAATCAGTCCTTGTGCTATGTCAACCAGTGAAGTTTTACGAGAATTAACAGGAAACCTGTTAATTAGCCCAGGAAAGTAACAGTAATTTAGATGGGCATTGGGTGTCAACGGGCTGCATCAAGTGAAGCATGACCAGAAGGTCAAGGGAGAGGATCCTGCCCCTCTACTCTGCTGTGGAGAGACCTCCCTGAAGTGCTGGGGCAGCTCTGGAGTCCTCAGCACAGCAGAGACATGGACCTGCTGGAGCGGGGCCACAGGAGGCCCCGCAGATGATGGGAGGGCTGGAAGCCCTCTGCTGGGAGGCCAGGCTGAGAGAGTCGGGGTTGAGAGGGCTCCAGAAAGACCTTCTTGTGGTCTTTCAGGCCTTCAAGGGGCCTGTCAGAAAGATGGGGACAACCTTTTAATCATGGCCTGTTGGGACAGGACAAGGTGTGATGGTTTTAAACTCAAAGAGGGGAGATTCAGACTGGAGAGATTTTTATGAGGAGGGTGGTGAAACTCTGGCCCAGGCTGCCCAGAGGGGTGGTCACTGCCCCATCTCTGGAACCATTCCAGGTGAGGCTGGCTGGAGCTCTGAGCAACCTGCTCTAGTTGAAGTTGTCCCTGCTCCCTGCAGGGGGGTTGGACTACTTAGCCGTGGAAGGTCCCTTCCAGCTCATACCATTCAATGATTCTATGATCTTATTTTTTCTTTGCCCTTGATAGCAGAATAAGGTAGATCTGGACCCTGTGTATTGCTGAAACTCCATTCAGACCTGGGCATGTGTTGTATCTGAGCAGGCTTTCTTTAGGATTAATAGTTATTCTTCCTCTTCTCCATTACTCTTCATAACAGAAAGATTCTCCTTCAATGAAGGCTGAAGGATACAGCCATTTACCAGGAAGAAGACCTCCTTCTCTCTAAAGTGGGTTGCCTTTGTTGTTCCTGATAGGACTGAAACCAGCTCTGCCTTTAGTCTGGAGTAATTTTGAGAAAATTATGGACGCCCTTTATTTTTCTGAATGGGACCAAACCATTCAGAACACAAGGGATCACCACCTTCTCTCACAGGACTGTGGCATCAGTCCTAAACTACTGTTAAAGTTGGCAGCTTGGATCAGTAATTATGGCAAAATAAATTACAGGGATGTTACAATTATCCTGGAGCCAAGGGCAATAAACCTAGACATGCAGAATTAATGTTAAACTTAAAAGGAATCCAATATGTTGAGGTGCAGAGTTCCCCAGTATCCAAAGAGCCTTAACTCTGCCCTTGGCCAGACCCTCTGGACTTCCAGTCATGTTTCAAGTCACTCAAAACTGGCATAAAATTGATATTCACTTCTTTTTTTTGAGGATGAATATGAATATTTGCCTCTTTAATTCTTTCCCACAGGAAAACCTTTTAAAAATCTTAGAATCATGGAATCATAGAATGGTTTGGGTTGAAAGGGACCTTAAAGACGGTGAAGTTCCAACCATCTCCATGGGCAGGGACACCTTCCACCAGACCAAGTTGCTCAAATCCCCCATAAACTAAGCTTATTTTCTTCTCTGATTCCTAAGTTCCTGGTGAGGGAGAAGTGTGTTTCTACAGGACGGGAAAATATTTATGTCAAACAATTGCAGCTCAAGAAGCTTAAAATAATATTACCTCATCCTTCATCAGATCAAATATAACTGAATATTTTAAACTTCAGCAGAATTTTGGAGGAAGAACTAGATGGGGGGAAGCTGTGCAGCAGGTAGAGACTTTTGAGAATCTCTCCTCAGATATGGCTGATTCATTGTCCCCCCCCAAGCTTCCACCTTGCACGTGTCGGGCCAAGAGATCTGGATGATGAACACCTCCTGGTGAACCTTGGAAGGAAATGGGAATAGGAGGGAAAGGTCTAGGAGTATCTGGGGGGAGCCTGGGACTGTGGTGAGATGCTTAGATGTGGCCTGGGATGGATCATGCCCCTAATGGTGAACAAAACAGCTGCCAGAGCTTGGGGGTTGGAACTAGACAATCTTTAAGGTCCCTTCTAACCCAAAGCATTCTATGATTTTATGACCCCCTTCCTTAGTCCTGAGAGGAACCCATGTCTGCGTGGTTGAACTCGTTGCCTCCTGGAGCAGGATGGTCCCATCCAAACTGCCATGGAAGTGGCATTTTGTTGTGTCTCCTTCAACTGGTAAGGCACATCTATGTGAAAACTTCAAACTACAGAGCTCTGAGGGAGATGCAGGAGGTCCACAAATGTAGGCTCTTTCTGCCATTTTGGCCACAACATCCAGGAGGTACTGGGAGAACAAGGTTGTGATGGAAGAGCTGGATCAAGCTTCCTGGTGAATCTCTTCTTTCCCCTTCCCCTCACTGAGGAACCGTCTTTCTCTTGTTTGGTTTTTTTGTTTTTTTTAATGGGGGTTATCCCTTGACTTGTTGATTAGGTGTGTATCACCCAGTTTAGGCGTGCTCCAATTCTCCCTCTTTTGACCACTTCACTGATTTTTTTTTTCCACATAAGAGTCTTGAATCAGGAAATGGACCCTGGGCTAATACTGGGGTATCAAAGACATCTTCTGAATTAAAAGAAAAGGTCCTTATTCCTTTCATTTCTTGATTGTGAGGAAGAAAAAGAACAGGAAGCTACTCTCCATCTTTAACGGGTGTCAAAGATGGACAGGAAGGTATCAAGAAGATGGGGCAAGACTCTTGTCAGTTGTGCCCAGTGACAGGACAAGGGGCAACGGGCACAGGAGGTTCCATCTAAGCAGGAGGAGAAACTTCTTTGCTGTGAAAGTGGCAGAGCCTGTCCCAGGCTGCCCAGAGAGGTTGTGGATTCTCCTTCTCTGGAGAGATTCCAAACCCTCATGAGTGTGAACCCGGGCCCCCTGCTCTGGGTGATCTGCTGGAGCAGGGAGGCTGGACCAGATGATATTCAGAGGTCCCTTCCAAACCTCACCATTCTGTGATTCTGTGACACTGCAATGTATAAGCTCCATTTCCAAGGGGCCATCCTTGGTTCTCTTGCCCCTCATCCACATCTACAGGGATCTGCAAAGATCTTCACCTCAGTAAAAATGCTTTTGATGTCTTTGTCCCAGCCAGGAAGCTGTTCAGGGACTCCCAATAGGAATATCTTGCTGATGTTGAAGCCCACAGCCTTTGGAGATCCTGGCAGCTCCCACATTCTACACAAAGCCTTGATGGCAACATCAGCCTGTCTCCTGGGCTTATCCTTGGCTGGTCAGCTGAGAGAGAGGAACCACAGATGACTGACATGACCTGGAGGCTGCCATAGACCTTTCCTATGGACAAGCTCAGTACTGACTGAGAAGGGCAAGGTTGTGCTTGCAAGTCATGCTTGTAGGAGCTAGGGAGAAAAGGCAAAGATTTAGCAGCATTACTGAAGGACTCTGAACCCCCCCAAGACCTACAAGAGTAGGTTTAGATAGAACATAAGGAAGAATTTTTCTTCCTACGAGGGTTGTGAGACATGGGACCAGGTTGCCCAGAGAAGCTGTGGATACCCCATCCCTGGAAGTGTTCAAGGCCAAGTTGGATGGGGCTTTGAGCAACCTGATCTAGTGGAAAGTGTCCCTGTCAATGGCAGGGGAGTTGGAACTAGATGATCTTTATGGTCCCTTCCAACCCAAACTATTCTATGGTTCTCTTCTATGACTTGGTGCTCATGTTGACCTGAATTCCTCAGCTCTGGCTGCCTATCAATCCCATCTACCCTTGCAACAAAAGACTTTTGCATGTCACCTTCCACATTCTTGGACCCACCCAAGACCGATTGGATGGACTGAGAGCCAGGCCCCATCCCCTTGCTGGTCCATGCACTCCTGTTCATTCTGTGATGATTAGTTGTGCTGGGCACCCCTGCTAGAAGATGTGCAAGGATGGATGGGCAGCAGAAATCAGCCTGGCTTGCTCCTGGACAGTTGTGTAGATGCACTCCTGTTGGGTTAGGTCAGCCCTACGGCAACATATGTGACCTCCACTGGGATGCTCATAGGTCAACGCCATCTCTTAAGAAAGAGTGACAGATATTTTTTTGGGGGAAATGGCAGTTGCCCTCTCAAGGGACACTTGCATATGGGCAAGCCTTGTTCTACCTTGTTCCGCTGTTCTCTGGAGCAAGTCTCCAGACTTCTCCTTTATCTGTGGCAAAGAGCAGGGTCATGATGAAGAGAAAGAAGAAGCCAAACGAAACCCACTGTCCTGCATCTTATTTGAGACCCTCTTGTAGCTTGGCTGCCTCTCCCTTCCCACTCTGCCAATATCGTTCCATTTATGCCGTGGCTCTTAATGAGAATGAAGCGACTAATTTGGCCATCCTCGATGTCTTCATAACCGAAGCCCACAGCTACGACGAGCCAATAGCACTGAGCTAGTTCTACTGATTATTTTAATCTCATCATATGTCTTTTCTGGTCAATAAACTCCCTCTCAAATCAAATTGTTACTGAACATAACCTGACGCTAATGTCCATTGGACTCTGGGCTATAGCGAATAATGTAGTTTGTCATAATTAAGTGTACTGCCTAATTAATTGAGTGGTCAGGATGCTAATTAGCCAGGTTTATTGAGACTGGAGGAGTATGAAGGGCAATACTGCGGCTCATCAAAAGCACTGGGACTAGAAATAAAGTCCATCCCCCTTCGCTCTCCCCTGACAGGCAGACAAATCTGTGTCCATGTAGATTCACGGGTTCAGAGCAACACCCAGAGATGGAGATGAACAGGGTCGTGCTGGTCTTGCTGACTTCTTCTCAGTGTGGCGAAGGTTTCTTAGCCTTTGCCTCCCATTTTCTACCCATTCCTCATCCATCACTGCAGCCTAACCGGGCTGTCTCCTCAGTCCTCTTCTGATGCTGCCTGCTCAGATGAGGGACAGCAGGGTTGCCATATTTCCTTTCAGAACCGCCCATAGATATTTGGGATGTGTGATGGGTCATACACACGTCATAGTTCCTAAGAGCGGCAGCTCATTGATTTTTCCTGCCCAACTCGTTTTTCAGTTCTCTGGTGATGGCATGTTTCATTCCCAAAGCTCAAATCCTCTTTTTATAGAAAGCATTTGCCTTACCCCTTTCTGTGGTTCAGACCTAAGGACTTCCTGGTCTATTCCAACGACCCACGGAGAAAAGATTTTTCCCTTTCTGTTTTTAGGAGCCTTTCACAAGGAGTCAAGAAAATAACAGGAATTGTGGAGCTGAAGGAGGGTTTTCAGCTGAGATCTGGACTCCACTCCTGGCTTTGCGTCTGTCTCTTCGGATGGTCTTAGAAACGGGCCTACACGACCATTCTCAGGAGCTTCTGAGCTTTATAAGAACCCATTTCTAAGAACGGGCACTGGTCTTAGGGAAGATGGTGTTCAGGAAGCTGAGTGTTGTATCACAGTTCCTCAACCAACTAATGCTCAGGAGATCCTCCAGGACCTCTCCAGTTTGTTCACATGTGCAATATGGTGGCAGGATTGGGAAGAGAGGGAGGGAATCTAGGAAATGAAGGAATATTCAATATGGATTTGCAAATCCGCTTTTGCAACATGAGGATCTAAGCATATCCAGGGGGATTCAATGTGGAAGACACCCAGGCCAAGCCCAGTACTTGGGTAGTGAGTGATGACTTTTTACTTCAACTTTGCTTCTGTTTGGGGTTCTTGGAGACCAGAGAACTTCCAATGGAGCTGGTGTCCATGGAGAGCAAATTTGGGCTGCTGAACTGGAGGTGGTAATTTAGAAGTAATCCTGGAGTCTAACATCGATGAAGATGCAAGTGTGCCTCAGGACTGCAGTCTCCCATTTGACGGAAGTGGACTTTGACATTCCTCTGTGAGGACTGCTCAGATATTGCCCCAAAAGACCCCACCTGGAGTACTGCATCCAGCTCCAGACTCCTCAGCACAGCAGAGACATGGATCTGGTGGAGCGGGGCCAGAAGAGGTCACAGAGATGATGGGAGGGCTGGAAGCCCTCTGCTGGGAGGCCAGGCTGGGAGAGTTGGGTTTGTTCAGCCTGGAGAAGAGAAGGCTCCGGGGAGACCTTACTGCAGCCATTCAATGCCTCAAGGAGGCTCACAAGAAAGATGGGGACAATCTTTTGAGCAGGGCCTCTTGGGACAGGACGAGGGGAGATGGTTTTACACTAAAAGAGGGAGATTTAGACTAGAGAGAAGGAGGACTTTTTTGACTCTGAGGGTGGTGAGAGCCTGGCCCAGGTTGCCCAGAGAGGTGGTCGATGCCCCATGCCTGGAACCATTCCAGGTGAGGTTGGCCAAGGCTCTGAGCAACCTGATGTAGTTGAAGATGTTCCTGCTCACTGCAGGGGGGGTGGACTAGAAGACCTTGAAAGGTCCCTTCCAGTCCAAAATTCTATGATTCTATGACAATTTCTGGGCTCAAAAGCATGAGGGACCTAGAGTAAGAAGTCCCTCATCCCCTGTGTCTTCTCTTATGTACACTTAAAACCCTGAACATGCATAATCTAAAAATCATTTTATATCACATTTCTCCTCAAGGTGATGAGGCTCTCCCAATTTTGGCCAGAATTAAGTGTGCTACCAAGAAAGATACCTCCGTCCCACTTGCTATAAACGATGTTTTGTTGTTATGGGCAGCATCCACCAACTCCACCCTCCAGGATTTCTTTTGGTACCTGAGTTTCATGAACGCAAGAGCAGATTCCCCTCTCTCCTAAACCCATTGCAAGCAGCCCGTGCTTTTGACCTTGTAACTGCCTGTTGCTTTCCATGGTCTGTGCCCAGATCGCTTGTTTTCCTTCCGATTGCTTTCAGCTTCGAGCAAGCAGCGCCGCTGTGGGTAAAGCTCAGCCCGCATTCCAACATCTCACCACATAATTGAGCTGAATTTGACCACAAGCTAATAAGTAGAACTGCTCTGCAGTCAGGTGCTCAAATTCTGCTCTCATGAAAGGACCAGATGATTAGTTGCATTTTGTAGCTCTGGTAAATGGGTCCTGCCGTGCCAGGGTCTCTAAAGCCCTGAAGGACATGGTGGGTTCTAAAGAAAGGTTTGTTTCCTGGGTGGGGGGAGCAGGCAGGGACAAAACCCCTGCAAGTAAAGTCGGTTCACCACATAAGCCTACAGAGAGGCACCCAAAAAAGGGCAGGGCATGAGAAGGTGGTTTGTACTCATGAGGACCTCAAGGAAGCCATCCTACTCCTGGGTGGTAGGTCTCCAGCAGGCAAGAAGGGAATGGGATGAGCGGTCGCCAGTAATCAGAGCTAACTGCTCTGCTTTGTCCTGAGAAGGGTCAAACAGAGCCAGTGCTGCAAGAGATGGGAATATCTTCTTGATGACTCCTCCAAGCTATGACCTTGATATCACCCTCCTGCCATGGACCACATCCCTGCTGGGAGAAGTTCCAGCATGAATGGGCTGTGCAGAAACCAAAGTTGAGGCTTTGGTCCACGCATCTCCTGGTGTTTGGGCAGAGGGCTGGACCATTTTCACCTCCATATTGAGCTGGGGGGGCAGGAGTGAGTCATGGGGAGGGAGGGGACATGTGCTATGTCATGCAGCTCCACGGCTAAGTACAAGGTTATGAGGGTTCTCGGGTGGGTTCTGCAGCAGGTTTGCCTCCTTCATGGGGAGAGCAGGCAGGGACAAAACCCCTTCAAGTAAACTTGCTGTGCCTGCATGCACGCCTCAATTTTAGCCATTTCTCTTTTGAGACTCTCTAGGCAGAGATGTCTGTGCAAGACTGATCCTTTCAACCTATGATTATCCCTAATTTGCAGCATATTCCTTGAAAAGAAAAAATAATCGCATTCCCAATAGTCAAAATTCTCACTTTTCAGTAGGACAGCAGAAATTGGGCTAGATGTCCCTGGAAACTGACATATCAGAGCCACCCACAACTCCGGTGATCTGTAACCCATGGACTTGGGATGATTTGTCCAGAGAAGGATTGCTCGGCACTTGCCCTGTTTCATATAATCCTTCCCCAAATATCCACAACGAGCGCTTTTAGGGAGGAGATACAAGATCAGGGTTGTGTATTTTGCCTGTGCACTTCTCCTACTTCCCTGTCTGATCAGAATCAGTTAAAAAACCATGTTTTTAACAATTTCCTTGCAGCAGAAAATAAATTAAGATTTGCAAGAGCTCCAATATGAAGGCAACACTGGAAGAGGTTGCCCAGGGAAGTTGTGGATGCTCCATCACCGGTTGTGTTCAAGACCAGCTTTGAGCAACCTGGTCTAGTGGGAGGTGTCCCTACCCACGGCAGGGAGGTTGGATTGAGATGATCTTAAAGGTCCTTTCCAAATCAAACCGTTCTATGGTTCTATGAAACCTTGATCTTTGTCGGTACAAGTGGCAGACCAAGAATTCAGCAAGAACTAACTCTGTAAACTAGTAGTTAGGAGGTTTTCTTGCTGATGCATCTTTTTGCTAATGGCAAATCTTGGTCTCAGACGGATGATATTTGTTGTTTGGGTCTAATGATGACAAAACCTGGGCAAAAGATGCTGAGAGAGGTTTGTGAAGTAACGCTCTGCCTGAAAGCCACCCAAACATGCGTCCTCTTCTCGAGTTTCATTGCAAAAACCAGAGTGAAACAGCCAAAAGAAATAATGATTTTTTTAATATCATTTTAATTAAGCAGAGTTTGTTTAGCATCTTCAGACGGGAGATTTCAGCTGGGAAAGACCAACTCAATAGAAATTGGGGAAAAAACCCAGCTTTTATAAGGACACATAGATTTCATCCCTGTCTTTGTACGGGATTACTGCAGAGCTTCAATCAAGTCAGAAAGGTTTGGTTTGATTTTATGATTTATAGTGTATTTCAATGTGCAGAAAAATCAAAGCGTGGATGGCTTGAGAAACATTTTTAGGATTGTTCCTTTCATAAAAATTCTTCTGTGTCTACATATACACACACACATAAAAATACAATTATAAATACATTTATACGTATCCGTGCAGGTCTTTTATATATATAAATAAACATCTTGATTTGGGATGAAGCTGGATAGGAAATTTGGAACTGTGACCCAGTCTAATACCAGCCATATCACTCAGCTGATATATTTTCAGTCATAGATTTAGTAAAACAGCTTATTCCCCCCTCAATTTCCTGATGTGGTACATTTTTGGATTTTCTTTTATTTGCTCTGCAATGGGGACTGACACTCATCTCCCGACAAATAGGTTATACCTGTATGCAGAAAGCTGTTAGAAGCGCAATTCTGTTACTGTTTTGAAACAAAAATATCCTCCTTCTGCAATCTCACGGCTTGTTTTAATTGTTAAAAATAGAATCCTAGCTTTACATGCATATGATTGTATATAGAGTAACACAAAATTTCTTTACTCTCCTCCCCAAATTCATGCCTTTTTTGAAATAAGACTGAATCTAGCAGGGGATTTCTGATGTCCTTCAGTTCTCGTGTTGGCTGGTAGGACTAGGTCCTGGTACCAAGGCTCTGGTCCATTTGGGGCGTAACTTTCCCGTCTGATGGACGTTTTTTCTCCTGGACAAACAGATGATCAACAGCTGATGGCAACTCCTCTCCCCCACCCTGGGCATCTCCTGTGGATGGTTTGGTTTAAAAATAAACCCCAGGATGGCCAGGGGATCCCAGGGCGGAGGGAGGGTGGTATGAAGTCCTCAAGAGACATGTCGAGGAAGGAATGCCCGCCACCACGTTCCTCCCTGGTGAGGTGGGGAGAACTCCCCTCCTCACTTGCAAAGGCATCTTTCTAGGAACGTAGCAGCATGCACCGGCTGGTGGAGAGGAATGTCCCCAGGGAATCTCCTTCCATCCCTGCTAGCATCCGGGCTGGGGTCCTGACCTCTCCCTCCCCACTCAAGGGGGGACATCTCTCCAGCATCATGCTTTGCTTCTGCGCCGCCGCCGCCGCTGCCGAGCTCCCCCAGCCAGAACACATTAACCGGCTGCGCGGGACCTGCCATCTCCCTCGAATCCATCTTCCCTCGAATCGCTGCATTACAACCAAACAGGATTTGTTCCACTACAATTTGTCAAGATTGGACAAGGCCTCAAAGTTGGCGGAGACATATATTAAAGGTTTCTCAGGGATTGGAGCGAGAGAGGCAATTACCTTCCCCAGCTCGGAGACGAGGGACCGCGGCTCCCGTCCCTGTTGCATGGTGCAGGAGGGCTGAGGGGGTTTCTCTTCCTTCCCTGGCAATAAATAAGACTAAAATAAAGACCCCCTCCTCCCTTCCCCCTCCCCAGTTCACCACATGCCGTGAGTGGAAACCTAAAACGACGGCGAGCTGGCTCGGTGGGGAGGACAGCTGTGTGTGTGGTGGCATCGTGGCCACCTGCATCCAGCCATGGTGTCCATTCCTGATCACAGCAGCACCTGGGGACAGACCCCAGGGCCTGCCCTCACCTGAAGAACCTGTCCCCAGAAAGGACCAGCATCATCTGCCATTCTCCTTCTCTGGCTGTGCCTGGTGCCTCCATGCTGCTGGAAGGGCTGGAGACCTTGAAAGGTGCTGGTGGATGAGATGGGGGATGCATTGGGGATGGGTGCCCCACACATGCCCCCCCAGCACAATGGGATGTTTGGTTGCCACCACCAAGCCCTTTGAGGCTTTAATTTCAGGGAAGAGGCTGCTCAGAGAGGTTGTGGAATGGACATGATCCTGGGCAACCTGCTTTTGGTGAACCTACTGTAGCAGGAGGGTTGGACTAGATGACCTTCAGAGGTCCTTTCCAACCCTGACCATGCTGGGATTCTGTGAATAGGGCTGGCTCATGGGGAGGGAGATGTCTGCTCTCATGGACCCTGGCAGAGGAAGGGGTGGAAGCAGGAAACAGTCATGATTGCGACATCAGATGGGGCATTTCTGGGAAGGTGGAAGGAATGAGATCATGGGTCTGGAGGAATGCCAGCTCACTCAAGATGAGGAGATGACATTTTGTGCCAGCCAAACCACTCTGCTCCAGCTGATGCAAATAGTGCAACATCTTTGGAGGACCTGTGCTGCTTAGAGCTCACCTCCCTCCCCATTATTTGCCCCCAGAAGTATTTTCCACGGCTCTCTTGCCCTGGGAGGAGTGGAGATCGAGGGAAAATTACTCCAGGAAAGAGATTGTCTCTGAGGGAGGGTGTCTTTGAAAATATCTCCTCCGCACAGCCAGGTGTGTGTTTCTGGGGCTGGCTTGTGTTTACCTTCATTTTGGATCATCTGGAAAAACTCCAGTGAAACCACCAGGGACTACAGCGGAGCAGACCCAGCATGAGTCGAAACAGAAATTAACCCTTGGCACGTGCCCATGGATTTATCTGAAGGCCCTTTGTAGGCAAAAGATTTTATTACACTGGCTTAAGTGGGCTTTGGATGGAGCCTCTAGAAAAAGCAGTGGAGGGCTGCTAGAAACCTACCTAGCTAATTAATCAAATAAATCACCCGCATTCACATTCAGTCATCTGAAATGGAAGCGGCACAGTTTTAAGCACTGCTCCAGGATTCCTGGCTTTGTATATCTTCTGGATTATTATTATTATTTAATTATATTGAAGCTGCATTTGGAAGCTGAGTAGGCACCAGTTACCAGGTGAGAGCTCCCTGCTTTATTATGAGTGGTGGAAAGATTTGATCTTTTCTGTTCTGACGATGAATTTTCACTGATGATATTAAGCTTATTTCAAATTAGTTAAGAAAAAAAATAATAATCAAAAAGTATTTTCTATTTCGAGCTGAAAGGGAAGCAAAGAAATAACTCCCTACTGAGAGTAATTCTTATCGTTTCAAGATATGATGACAGATGAAAAGGAACTTCAGAGCCGATATAAAATGAGATTCCTAGCTTTGCAGGGGAAAAAGGGCCAATATTTTGTGGGAATTTTCATGGCAAATACACTCACTTATTTCTGTTGACAAAACATTGATTTGAAATGCTTTGATTGCCCTGCTCACATCTGACAATAATTGTATATCTCGCGGTGTTAATTTCTTATGGATTGTCAAAGAGAGCTGAAAGCCCAAACACATCACAAGTGCGATGGGGAGAAGGATGGTTTTAACTTTCCCTTTCATTTTGTTTATTAACACAGAATATTCTCCTACTTTGGTTTCTGCCTGGAAATTGCAGTTTCTTTCTTTCGTAAAGGCTCAGCGGCGCCAGCGCTGAACTCCCGCTGACTTCCACGCTGAACCTTTTCTAGCCTCATTTTAGCACCGTTGGGTGCTGGGAAGTGAAGATTATGGCACTGGTTGCTGCGAGGATTTGGCTTTTTGGGGCGTTGGAGGCTATATGTGATGTATCTCCATCTGGCCTCCATCCCTGAGCATCCTCTTCCTCATGCGACTGATGTACAGGATGTTATAGGTCCAAACCATTCTGCCCAGGCGTGAAGAAATCCCCCGATATTTAGTGATATCAAAATTATATTCAGGACAAGATCCTCTCTCTGGCAAGGCAGGAGGGGATGGTTTTTCTCCTAATAGTTTAACTTCCCAGAAGCTGTTGGGTGACCCGCTAATGGTGGAGGGTTTGTCCCATGACCAGGGCATCAGTTGGACCTCAGGAGATTTGGTTTGATACCTGCAGCCTTGGCTGGGCATCTGGGAAAGTCACTTAATCTCCGTGTGACAATGGCAAATGAAGCTGGGGCTATTTTCAGCAGCTCTGCCTGATGGGTGATCTTTGTGGCAGAGTTTCCCTGGTGCCTGGAGTTGTCTCTTGCCTGTGCCATCAAGGTAAGAATCTCTCCCTATTTACAGCAACTTCGACTCACAGTCTTGCTTCATGACCTTGCAAGAAAGGTGTGATTTGCATCACGAGCCCCTAGACAAAGCCAGGAGGCTCACGTGAAGTTCTAGGTGGTCTAAAGCCTCTCCATCACCCTCCACCACTGAAATGAAGAAGATACGGTGTCAGATTAACTCTACCTTCCCTGGCTCTGGGTCAGCCTGTAGCGGGGAATGGAGGGTGGGATGTTTTAGGGTAGAATCATTGTTAATGGGGAAGCTCAACAGCCCAAAGTGAAAACTGGGCTTAGAGCCATGCCAGTGCCACACCTAACCAGGGGGCATGTCTACTCCTTCTGCCCATCTCCAGGAGCGACCAACAGCAGGTGAAGGGCATGTTCATTAATGCTTCCCTGAAATACCTTCTAGGCTTGGATCTGGGATGGGGGCAGGGGTGAGAGAGATCCTACTGTCCTTTGGTTTTGATATCCATCTGGGAAAGCTTGCTAGACCATTCCCCCCTGGAGACTGGCTCATTATTATGATAATTTATGTTAACACTCACCTCTTTGTGGTTGTTTCTTCACTATGCATCAAGGCTTCTTAAGACTTCCTCCAAGTGGAGGATCTAACAATGGGGAGCATGGGGCTAAAGTGGACATGACTACTTCAGCAACTACATGCATGCAAAAGGGGTGTAATCAGGGAACTGCTGGTCTAACAGGGATGAATCTTCTTGCAAACCACAAGAAGGAAGTTTGCAGGGTTGATCATGGTCCTTGAGGCAGCCCTACGTGCCCTCATGCTTGTGACCCTGGAGGAGATAGAAGAAGCACCTGTGCAACAACCTCTCTGTTCCCAGGAAGCAACTCCCCAAACTATCAGCCAGGAAAGGGAAGGTTGGACAAGCCTCATGCAAGGTTGGGTCTCCTCTGTTCTCCTCCCTGGTGCATGGAGGGCTGCAGGACAAAGGCAGAGGTGATGGATAGAGGTCACATGGCCAGAAGGTGCTGGCATGACTGAGGCTGAGATATGCTCTAAGGGAAGATGCCCCTTAGACTCACTGCCTGCCTGTCTTTTTGACCTCCTTTTGTTCTTTATTGCTGCTGCTTTCACCCTCTCTCCCTCCCTGGAGCTCCTTGCAGCCCTGCTGGTGGCCAGCCATGCTTGACTTAGGTCAGGGGGGAGCTGCAGAGACAACAAGAAGGATGGCAAACCATGTCGATTTGTCCCGCTTGTCCCCGTCTCCCTATCTGTCATCCCCAGTCTAGATCCGCTTGCCCTCCTTAAACAAGATCTCAACTGACCGTAAGGCTTCTGTCACTCCTGCTACCAAAATCAAACCCCTTTCCTCATCAAATCCCTAATCAGCCGGAACGGCACTGTAAGCCGTGCTAAATTGACTCCTCTTCGCTCCTTCTGCTGACCGCTGCCCTTCGACGAGCCGGCCCCCATCTCTGACTCCGAGGGCAACATCGCGTCTAATTATATTTCCCCTGCCTTTCCAAATCCTTTCAGGCACCGGGACAAGCACAGGTATTGAGGAGGGTGGGAGGATTAGCGGAGAACCCAGTCACGTATTGCAGCAGGAAACATCTTTTGCAGCTTGCATGCTTGGGAGGGATGTCTGTGGGGGCAGACGTGGAGGGCTCCTGCTCGTAGGGACCGTGCTGCAGGTAAGGGTCCTGGTGGAGCTGGTGGTGTGGTGGGACCTCACGGGTGACTTTAGCCACTTTAAAGAATCACAAAACCCCAGCATGGTGGGGGTTGGAAGGGACTTCTGAAGATCATCTTGTCCAAGCTCCCTGGTAAAGTAGGGTCACCCAGAGCAGGGTGCCCAGGATCACGTTCTCTCTCCAGAGGAGGAGACTCCACAACCTCTCTGGGCAGCCTGGGACAGCCTCCAACACCCTCACACCAAACAAGTTTCTCCTCCTGCTCCCATGGAACGTCCTAAGTTCTAGGTGGTGCTTCTTGCCCCTTGTCCTGTCTCTGGGCGCCGCTGACAAGAGTCTGGCCCCATCCTCTTGCCCTCGCCCTTTAGCTATTGACTAGCATTGATTAGATCCCCCCTGAGGCTTCTCTGGTGCAGCTCAACAGTCCCAGGGCTCTCAGCCTTTCCTGGGCACAGAGATGCTCCAGGCCCCTCAGCATCTTTGCAGCCTTTGCTGGACTCTCTCCAGTAGTTTTCTGTCTCTCTTGAATGGGGGAGCCCAGAATGAACTGGGGAACACATTCACCCCTTCCCAGGAGAAACCAGTTCCCTTCTGTCGGCCCAAGAGGGAGGAGAAAGGGATGGAGGGAGGACAGGGAAAGTTTTGCACACTGGTGGCACTCACATGTCCTCCAGAGTTGTCCTTTAGCTTGTTTTCCAGGAGAAAGGAAATATACCTGTATCCACAACCAGGCATTGAAATCATCCTTGCAAATGACTTTATGTTAATTGACCTCAGAGTCTGAAAACAATTTCAGAAGGAGGGACTGAGGTTTCTTAACTGCGATACAAAAAAAGGAACAGCCATGAGTGGTGGTTTACAAATGCTGTAGAGATTTACACCCCCTGGAGAACAAGCTTGGTGGAAGGTCCTCTGCTGCTGGGCCAAGTTGGCCAAAGGAATTCAAAGCTTCTAGGACCGCAGGAAGACATTAAGGGATAGGCAACTATCCAAATCTGGAACTGGGATGATATTCAAATCTGCAACGATGTCCTCAGCCCTGTTAGCAGTGCAGGGCCTAAAGCACCCTCAAACCAGGGTGAGAAGGTCAGCGGAGGTCGTAGTAATGTGAAGGAGGTAACACTCCGCTAAGCCAGCAGTGAAAACCTCCTCATAAGCTGAGTCAGGACGAAGAGAAGGATGTGATTTATTCCATTTTCCCCACTGCACAGGATTTTCCCTGAGCTGCCATGTTCCTGCCAGGAATATCTCAGTGTCAAATCTTGGGGATGCATTTCCATCCAGGAGATATGAATGGGTTATGGAGTGAGGGAATGTAATTAATTTGATTCTGCGTAAATAAACTTGGTCTTTGGAAATGGAATTAGTGTAGGGTGCTTTTATCAAAAGAGATGGATTGGCAGTCGGACAATGCCCAGGCGCTGGTCATAGTCACCACAATTTATAGTTTGTGTTGCCACATAGTCAATTTGGGTTTAATTTCATCCCATTGCTCGGCAGGATGGCAGGTCTCTCAGATGGAAGGTGGGTGACGAGAGACGCCTGGTGTTTTGGTGTTTAGAAGTTGAAGGTTAAGCTTGCCTGAGATATTCAAGGCCTTATTCTGCTGCCTTTGGGGTGACCTTTCATGGTGAACTTCTCCCCTGTCTCCTTCAACATTTCCTGGGACCAGAACATTGCTCCTTCAGGTGATTTAAGATCTGAGGGGCACAAGGCATGGGTTAGCAGAGCTCATAGTGATGGAAACATGGAGTGGCCTTCATCCACTGTGTTCAGCCTCTCTACGGAAGGAATGGAGGTAATTGGATATGCCACCATAACCATGGGTATGAACTGAATGGGGATGGTGAATCCAGTTCAGATGGAGATTTTGATCCCTGCCTGGGGATTATGCACTTCCCAATTGCATTTCTACTGGTCCTTCCAGTTCTAGCAGTGACATCTGGATAGGTGGACACCTTAGCCCAAGGCAGGTGATGCTGGGCCCCATCCTTGTGCTCAGCCTAGCTAGCCTCTCTTGAATCCCAGGATAAAATGACAATTCAGGTCAGAAGAGAGCAAGAGGTCTTCTGTTCCAGCATCTTGCTCCAATGAGCTTCAGCACAACCTCTCTGGGCAACCTGGGCATTTGATCTTCTCTGAGAGCCTGGCATGACAGAGCAACTCACCTGCAGGTGTTCAAGGCAGAAGGATTTCTCCTCTTCCTTTCCCTTCTGACTTTCCTGCCCTGGTGCCCGGGTCCCTGCAGAGGAAAGGAGTCAGGCTGGTGCATTTACGAGCTGTTCCATTAGTGACTGCAGATTTGCAAAAATAGTAATAATAATAATAATTAAAAAAAGACCACTTCCTTTCCTTCTGGGGAACAAAAATAGCAAGTTCCAACCCATAAAATTTTATGAACAGCAATAAAATGAAAATGCTGTCCCCCTTTGTTGAGTTGTTGAAGAGGCTGCTGTGGGATTTGCTCACCTTGTCATCCACTAGCTCCATAACGGGGACATAAATCATGTGAAACAAGTGTGAGACTCGAGCTCACACAGATGTAGGAGGGAGAAGGAGCAGGATAATCCATGGTGGGTTAAACAGCTCTGGCTTGTGCATACATTTATTTTACGGTGAATAAAGGGTTGTTGTGAAAGCAGAAGACGACACTGCACCAGTTTGGTTGCTCCCCGTCCTTCATCTAAGGACCACTTGCTCTGGATGCTGATCCTTCAAGCATTAAATCCTTGCTCACCTCGATTCAGATCAAGGGGCTCTGGGAGCAGGAGGGATGCTCTAAGCACCACACCGATCAGGTGTGAACTTATTCTTCACTAACCGCATTTTTCTGGCAAAACATCATTTTGTTAAAGAAAAAAATCCCCAAATCTTTCTTGACCAGCCCTTCTCATAGTTTTCACCTTCTAAACTGAAATTTCCAACCCTGCTTTTAGCCCAGTAGAAATGCTCCAGAGGCAGCTCAAAGAAAAATTACAGTTTCAATACAATGAAGACAAAATCAAAGGTGTTTCCACCGACTTCGTCAATTCACATTACAAAATTATGATTTTTTTTTCTTTTCCTACAAGAAGCTGTGGATTAATACTGGAGGTTGGAAGCTGTTGTTCTGGGACATCAAAACATAGCATGGGATGAGTCTTCCAGGGGAAGACTTATATCAAGAAGCTTTGAGCCTGGGAAAATAGGACGTTCCTTGGAGATGTGTACAGCCAGCACACGGGGTTTTTTCCCTCCCCATGTTCTGCATGCAAGGAGCGGTTCTTTCATCTGGATTTTTCCCTCATTAAAACTAAGGGCTGTCAGATTTGCTGCCAGGATCAGGGCTCGGCTTCCTAAAGTGCTCGTGTGGGTAGCTGTTCATTTGTGAGGGTTTTAAGGAGGGTTGTGCTGAGATTTGTGACGTTAGGGGAACAAACCCCATTTCTCATGCGGATTTGAAGACCGTTTAGGAAGTCCTACCTCCCAAGCTGCCTGAGATATAGTGAACCATAGCTCCTCTGCATGAGCACCTTCATACCTACTCTCTGGAAAAGGCTGGGGGGAAAATCCAGCCACTTCATCTCCACTCTTGTCCTTTGGATTTTATAAAGAATAGTGAACCGCTGTTAAAAAGAAAATTGACATTAGTGCACTTGAAAATTTCTGAACTGCCTGAATCTCATTATTTCCGAAACTCAAAGTTCATGCCATTTTTTCTTCCAATATCTGCTTTGTTTTGCAGCTGTTGTCTCTCAGGATCTCAAATACTCTTGTACAACCTGGCAGGGGGGAATTAACAGATGTCCTGCCAGGGCAGTGTAAGCTTTCTGGGTCCTTCCTGCCCTGCTTCCTCACCCCAGATGATCCAGACAAAGAGATCAAGTGAAGTCTCACTAAGTATGCAGATGATACCAAGTTGGGTGGGAGTGTTGATCTGCTTGAGGGTAGAAAGGATCTACTGGAGGTTTTGAAGGTTCTGCAGAGGGATTTGGGGCTCTGCAGAGGGATCTGCACAGGCTGAATCTATGGGGTGAGGTCAATGGTATGAGGTTCAACAAGGCCAAGTGCTAGGTCCTACAGCTGGGTCACAACAACCTCCTGCAATGCTCCAGGCTTGGGAAGAGTGTCTGGAAAGTGTCTGGTGGGTGTAAGAGATGTGGCATGAAACTCCTCCATGCAGTAAGAGATAGGACAAGAGGAAATGGCCTCAAGTTGTGCCAGTAGAGGTTTAGGTTGGACATGAGGAACAATTTTTTCAGCAAAAGGGCTGTGAAGGGCTGTGCCAGGCTGGGCAGGGCAGTGGTGGAGTCCCCATCTCTGGAGGGGTTTCCAAGCTGTGGAGATGTGGTGCTGAGGGCCATGGTTTAGTGGTGCCCTGGCAGTGCTGGGTTAACGGTTGGACTTTATGATCCTGAAGTTCTTTTCCAACCTAAACAATTCTATGATTCTGTGTTGTGACCACCAGTGAAAGGGGCAAGACGAGGCCGCTTGACAAGTTATGTGAAAAAAGATGCTGGCAGAGCCGATGGATTCGTAGTGGAAACCTGGGCTTCTTCTTCCACATCCCACCCCCTGATCTATACCTCTCAAGCCTGCCTGGAGCCTGGACACTGACTCCCAGAGATAACGACAAAATCCCAAACCTGCCAAGAACAGGGAGTAAGACCAAGGAGTCCTGAGCCCCTCAACTCTCCTTCAAATGACCATTTTCTTTATTTCCTGCTTTTCCCAATGTCTGCAAAGCCAACCCCTGTTTTCGCTGCACCCTGGGACCATCTACTAAATATCACGGTCTGGAGATGACCCAGGAGTCTTGCTCTCCTGCTCCATCACTGCGCAGAGCCTGCGGCCACTCCGTGCTAAGCTCTTTTTTCCAACTAATCTGAGCAGTTGGCAGATTTTATGTGTCTAATGGGCTGAGGACGGCACGGGTAGTTAACCGCTCGCAAACGGCCTGGCGATACCCATCGCATTATCACAGCCGCCAAGAGATTAAGGCTCCAATTAAGAAGAGACGGGGCAGTGACCAACCGTTGAGCAGCCTGGATTCCCAAAGAGCCAATTTAGGGATAATGGGATCGAGTTGAGGGGTTCCTGGGAGGTAGCGTGTGTTCCTGTCATGGAGGGTCGTGGGGGAGTCTCCCCAGAGCTGTGTAGGGAAGGATTTTCAAGAGGTCTTGGTGGACAGAGGAGGAAAATAAGTGCTGCATATGTGTTTGCTTTGGCGTGCTGGGGCCCGAGTTGTGGGGCCCAAGTTGGAGTTGGCCTGTGAATGTGTCTCAACCTAGCAGAATGTGTTGGTTTTCCTACTGGCTTCACGTTCCAGAGGCAGAACCTGGCCCACCTGTGTCTCTGTGGCTTTGCCCTCACCCAGGTGGTCATGGTTGGGGTGGTGGGCAAGGCCAGGGCCATATTAACCAGAAGCCGTGAACTGCTTGAACCCCTGATGGGATTTAAAAGCAATGTAGATGTGGTGCTGAGGGACCTGGTTTAATGGTGAATTGTTAGTCCTGGGTTAATGGTTTGACTCATTGATCATAAAGGTCTCTTTCAACCAAATGTTTCTATGATTCTAGGAAAGGCATATGAAGCATGTGTAGGCTCTTCTCCTTGTCTTTATATCTGTCACAAGTACAAACTATCACACTCTGTCTCCTCCCCTCCCCCTTCACCATCACTCCTTGCCCACAACACTCACCTACATCCTTACCAGGTGCCAATCTTCTCCCCATCTACCCAGTTTGCATCGCTCTCTCTTATCTCTCTTCCCAACTTTCCTCCCCGTGCTGCTGAGCACTTCTACAGCCCACATTTCCAGTGGGGTGTGGGCTCCCTTCTGAGAGGAGAATATCACCCTGAGAACATGATCCTGGTCAATAACTATTGATGGATAAACCAACAATGCATTTCAGCGCAAGCCTGTCGATTGACAGGATTGATTTATCTGCCCCTCTTTCTCCAAAGGGCCGACTCTTCTGACAGACCCCTGATTTACAGTTGGGAATGGGAGGGCCAGGACAGACAAGCTTCTGCTCTCCATCACTCACGGATTCAGCTGCTTTTCAGAGAGGGATGGCAGCAGTGTTTGTGGCTGGAGTGAATCCAGGAGAGGGGATGGGCTCAGAGGTGGAAATCCTACACCAAGGTCTTCTGTTAGGTCTCTGGTAGTCCCAAGGTACGTTTTTTTTTCTTCTTCTTGCTAGGGATGGGGGCTGGAACTTCCAAACAAGTTGCATTTCCAGAGAGCTAATCACTCATCTTGATGGTGGCCTCAGGTTTCCATCACTTACTGGACATGGCATCACTGGAGAGTGAAGAATGGCTGCTAGTCCTGGTGATGGGAGCTGCCCTGCTCTCCTTCCAGTGATGGTGGTGAGCACAGATATCCAAAATCTCTGAGTCTGACAGGGTGGGAAACCCCCAGATCTCTCCCTCACCCAGGATGAGGCAAATCATCATGAGAACGTCAGGTCTTGGAGGATGTCTATGTGGACAAGCTGTCTGTCCTTCAGAATCCCATGGGAGAAGTTCTGTCGTCTCCAGCTCTGTCTCTGAAGATGCTTCACATTCCTCTCCTGCAGGATTATCAGCTCTGGGAATTTTGGTTACAAATCTCTTTTACAAGAGCTTATAAAATGAAGGATTGAAGGATAGTAGAAGCCCTATCCCTGGAAACATTCCAGGTCAGGTTGGATGTGGCTCTGAGCAACCTGCTCTAGTCGAAGATGTCCCTGCTTACTGCAAGGGGGTTGAACTAGATGACCTTTAATGCTCCCTTCCAACCCAAAACATTCTATGATTCTATGGGCAACTGAGGGAGCAGCTGTGAGGTGGCTCCAGCTGATCTGCTATCTTTGCCCAAGAGCTTCTTCTGCCATCACTTCTCTGTGAAGAAGTGGTCAGGACATCTTCCACGTATCCATGATTCAGTGGTACAAGTCAGTGAGGACATCACCGTGTGGCCTCCAAAAGTAGGTTTGCTCTGTGCCGTGAAACCTCTCACCATTACAAAAACTTTTTGACCTTACCATGGTATCTTCACCTGCAGCCAGCTGATGAAAGTGTCTTTTTAGCATACAAAGGAAGAGCTGAAGCATTAGAAGGAACTTGAAGTTCATGCAGGGAGTTTGTGACATGAACAGAAGACCTGAACAGCTTTAAACACCCTCTGTCATTTCTCTCTTACAAATATTCTTCTCAGTGTAATTTGTCAGTGTTAAAACAGGTTCACCCAGAGCAGAGTGCCCAGGATCTTGTCGAGGTGTGTTTGGAATCTCTCCAGAGAAGGAGACTCCACAACCTCTCTGGGCAGCCTGCGCCAGGCTCCAACACCCTCACACCAAACAACTTTCTCCTCCTGCTCTCATGGAACCTCCTGGGTTCCAGTTGGTGCCCGTTGCCCCTTGTCCTGTCACTGGGCATCACTGACAAGGGTCTGTCGCCATACTCTTGACCTCCACTCTTTAGATCTTGAGGAGCATTGAGAAGATCTCCTCTCAGTCTTCTCCAGGCTAAAACGATCCCTTTGTGCTCTGTATCACAAGACCCATGCACTTCACCTCCCTCTCCAGTTAGAGAGCACCAGTACTGGTTTTGTGAAAGCAGCTGGCTCAGAAGAAAAGAAACTCAGTCTCATCGCCTTGCTACCAGGTAGGAACACAAAGAAGCACATCCCTGTGCTTTGGGACAGAGATACTCAGACTCACAGCCCCATTCACACGGCAGACGTGCTGCTCAGACAGGGGCATGCAATCCCACCTTAGGAACAGCTTCAGGATTTTCCCGGAGCAGGTGATGCTTCTATGTTAAATACCCACAATGCTGGGTAAGTGAATTGCAAGTCTGTCAAAGTTGCATAGGATTAACTTTGAACTAAATCCCTGGAAAACCACATGGCTGGTGACATTTCAGTTGATCCCTGTTCTCCAGGCAGGGCATGCTAAAGTTTCTGGTCCCAAGCTCTATGCTTGGTTGGTCACGGCGGTGGCTGAACAGCTGGGGAGATTTCTACTTAGCATCATCTTTATCAAGAATGATTTGTCTTTTGAACCTTACCGCTTTTCTTCTCTCCGTTAGAAACTTCTCTTTAAATTGTTACAGCCTAGAAAGACTCGTAAGGTTTGTCATCTCCAAGCAGGGCTTGTCTGACCTTTTCCTTTGCTTCTGGTCTCATGTGTCTTGCTCTGGAGTCCTCAGCACAGCAGAGACATGGACCTGGTGGAGCAGGGCCGGAGGAGACCAAGAAGATGATGGGAGGGCTGGAAGCCCTCTGCTGGGAGGCCAGGCTGGGAGAGGTGGGCTTGTTCAGCCTGGAGAAGAGAAGGCTCCAGGGAGACCTTATTGCAACCTTTCGGCCCTTAAAAGGGGTCTATGAGAAAGATGGGGACAATCTTTTTAGCAGGGCCTGTTGGGACAGGACAAGAGGCGATGGTTTTAAACTAAAAAAAGGAGATTTAGACTAGGGAGAAGGAAGAAATTATTGACACTGAGGGTGGTGAGAACCTGGCCCAGGTTGCCCAGAGAGGTGGTCAATGCCCCATCCCTGGAAACAAGGTCAAGTTGGCCAGGGCTCTGAGCAACCTGCTCTAGTTGCAGATGTCCCTGCTCCCTGCAGGGGAGTTGGACTAAATAACCGTTAAATGTCCCTTGCAACCCAAACCATCCATGATTCTATAATTTTAAGGCACAAGAACGTCTGAGGCAGGTATATATGGAATAACCTGACCATCAGATGGGGTTGAAAAGGTTTGGGTGGACATTGAAGCATGAGTCACTGCCTGCAGCGTGTGCTGAATTACTGTATTCATAAAGAGATCCCAATCCTCTGAGTGTTTCATCAGCTGGTGTTACATGATCGTGACTGGCCTCTGAGAAGTGCCTGACCCAGAGCTCTTCAGGGTAGGATGGGCCCGTTAAGCCGTCTGACAAGATCACTTGGTTGACAACGCAGCGTCCAGAAACAGTTTGAATCAGTATTCACCTTTCAGAAAGCATTCATGTATGTTTTGAAGATATGCAGGTGGTCTGGGCTTCCACCACTTTAGGAAAGAGGTTCTGGTAGTTGACTGTGTCCTCAAGAAGGTGAACCTTCCTTTTCTTCTATGTAAACATCTTCACATCTATAGGAACCCTATATAACCATATATTAATTAAGATATCTGGAAAGTGTGATTTATTTATTTAAGTGTTCAGCCTTTGGAGACTGATTTAAATTTTCAGATTTCTTCCTCATCCTTGCCCACAGGTTGAAAGTGCCAAGTTTTATTTCTCTTCTCTCTTGGCTTCTGCATAGGAGTGAGTGATCTTGTAACTGATGCAAGTGATAAATCCCAAACACACCTAACTGACCTTGATATCTTTTTTTTTGTCATGAGCTACAAGAGCTATCTTTTTTTTTTTTTTTCTAGTAGGGTTGTTGGGCCTGGGGAAAAGAAGGCTCAGGGCAGACCTTCTTGCTCTCCACAACTCCCTGAAAGGAGGCTGGAGCCAGGTGAGGGTTGGTTTCTTCTCCCATGTAGTGAGGGACAGGGACAAGAGGAAGTGGCCTCAAGTTGTACCAGAGGAGGTTGAGGTTGGGCATGAGGAAGAATTTCTTCCCCAAAAAGGTTGTCAAGGTGTGGAAGAGGCTGCCCAGGGCAGTGGTGGAGTCCCCATCCCTGGAGAGGTTTCCAAGCTGTGCAGATGTGGTGCTGAAGGACATGGTTTAGTGGTGCCCTGGAAGTCCTGGATTAACAGTTGGAGTTGATGATCTTAAAGGTCTTTTCCAACCTAAGTGATTCTATGATTTGCCAATTACCTTAGAAGTTAAACTCAAGGGCTGTTCTTTGATGCTGCACCAAATGAAGCTCAGGTGTGGATGGTTGTGTTTCACCACTTGCCATAGGAAGTTGCACTTTTTCTAGCCAATGCCTACTTTGGCCAATATGTCCTCCAAACCCCAAACAACCCCAGGGTTGTGAATCATCTAGGCTGGCAGCAGGACTCACAACAGAAGGCAAAGCCAGAAACGGAAGAAGTTTCCATATGAACTTCCTCTAATGTCCTTCCCTTCTAGGACAGCATCTGCATTTCCCAGTTCAGGCAAGGTTCTGTAGAAGCATCTGAAAGTCCCTGACTGGGAAAAACCAGAGGCTCTAAATACCACCCATGGAATCACAGCTGAATTTTGGGGAAGCAGACAGAAAGCTGGGCTCTGGGCTCTGGAAAGGATGTGTATCAGTGGTAGTAGGTTGGTAGTTCTGGTTCAAGTTTGAAGCATGATTAGCTCTGACCAATATTAATATTGGTTTGATCACTGCACCTGCAGAAGATTTGGAGTCTATGGGTTTGCAGTGACACTGTAGAATCTGTACTAATTCCGTAGTTATGGCATTTAAAATAAAAATCCACAGACAACTGATTTTATTGCATTGGCCAACAGAGAGCAGAGACACCATCACGCTGACCCTCTAGCCCTTCTTTAGCCCCAGGCTTTGCTCATTTTTCTCCTCTGTTACTGACTCAGTCATCAACTTCAGCCACTTCAATATGGGGCCCTTAAAGACTGAGAAGTCAAGATAAGGGTGAAGCTGAAGGCTTCTACAGCTGGAACATGGTGGGCTTCTCATGGCAAATCATCCATGGAGATTCCCAAAACCATAGACTTTTCTACTGACGTATCTGCTGCATAAATGTCACAGGAGTTCTGGAGATGCCCCAGACCTTGCAAGAAGCCTTCAAGAAAATCTTCTTCCAAGTTCTCCCATGACTAATGTGTCTTCGGTGAGGGACTGTGAAGGAGAAAACAAGAAGACATCTCTTCCCAACATGTTTTATTGAAGGACATGCCATAGTGTGGCCAATTAAGCCATTCCTGTTCATCACTCCAGACTGCTTTGTGATGAGGGAAGAGTGCCTCACTCATTGCTGCTGAGCTTGTCCAGCACCATAGCTCCATGCAGCGTGCGGTCCAGAGGGCAAGGACTGGGAAACTTATCCCATAGCAATGTAGGACACACATTAGCTCTTGTGTTTATCGTTGTATCTTGCTGGGGAGAGCAGTTCCCAGGCCTAAATCTTTTCTTGTTGTCCATGTCTTTTGAAAGTCCTCTTGCTAGGCAAGAATGGACATATCTGTTCAATAAAGACTCAATCCTGGCCAACAGCAGATGACCTCTAGGACTGGGTGGTATTTTCAAGGCCAACAGGATCACGGGGAGACACTGGCACAGGTTGCCCAGAGAAGTAATGGATGCTCCATCACTGGATGTATTCAAGACCAGGTTGGAGGGGCCTTGTGCAACCTGGTCTAGTGCAAGATGTCCTTTAAGGTCCCTTCCAACCCAGACCATTCTATGATTCTATGATTTTAATCCCACAGAAAGTTGTTGGCATTGTGAGGGCAGAAGTCACTGCCCTGTCCCATTTCTATCCTGGTTGGGAATGGAAGAGACCACAGTTTTAAACGAACTTCCTTCTCTGGTAGCCATAGAACGGTAGTGATGGAGGAAGTCTCTGAATGAATGTGGTGTTGTTTCCTCTGTCCCCTCCCTGTTCCCTCTTCCAGAAGAAAAAAAAAAAAAAAGAAAAAAAAGGGAGGGGGATGAGAGTCTGTCAAGTTGCTTGATCTCACATCCACACGCCATGTTCACCTTGGCAGATGGCAGGAGAGATGATTGTTTAGCGCTGCATGTTTGACATCTCACAGAAATAGCAAGGCTGATGTGGTAGGCCTGTAGCCATTGGCAGCTGCTATGGTACCTGCACCAGGAGAGGGAGGTGCAGGCTTCATTTCACACCTCCCGATGCAAAAAAAAATGTTTTCGGGGAGCAACTCGTGGTACATCTGCTTGCCCCCGCCGCCCCCTCTTCCTCCTCTCTGTTGGCTCGTGGTGGTGGTTGGCGGGTTGTGTGCTGTTGCTTGCCTCGTCACCAGCTTGTGTGACAGGTGAGGTGACACGGAGCCTGCAGAGTTGCAAAGGAGGTTGCTCCGGGGCTTTTCCGCTCTGGGGAGGTGAGCTCGCTCCAGCGGGGGGGCGTGGGGGAGCTAGGTGGGAAAGCAGGCAAACATCTGTTCGCTTCTCCACTTTGCAAAGAACGAGAAGGCATACGGGGAGGAGGTGGTGGGAGAGGGGTGTATTTCTGGCCAGCAAACCAGGCAAGCTACCCCTATCCAGGCTTCCAAGGGTTAAGGTTCTCCCAAGCAGAGGGTGACCTCTCCATCTCCTCTAAATGTATGGAATAAGGAAAGACCCAAGGACTTCTTTTGCCCAGGAAGTTTGGGCATCCAAGCGCTATGATTGTACGTGCAAGAGTTGAGCTTTCAGATGTCCACCTGGGCACGTGCCCTGTTGTTTCTCAGAGCTACGACTCCTTGTGCACTTCCTTGTGCACGGCTCTTGCCTGAGAGCCCCTGGTAGGGAGGGTCCTGCTGGTTTCCTGATCTCGTTTCATTTGCTGTTGTGGAGGGTGAATTGCTGTGTGTGCTGGAAAGCACATATGCAAGTAAGTCAGAAATCTGGGAGGAACATGAAGGTGGCTCAGACAGTATCATGGGTTTCTCTCTCCACCATGCAAAACTGGAAGGACCTTCCTCATGTCACCTGTTGCTGCAAGATAAAACTCAACGAAAAAGTCACATTCAGAGTCATAGGTTACAAGGGTCTGTGCTGCAACCACACCTGCCTTTGTAGGGCAATTGATGGAAGTTGGAGAATAAGGAACGTAACTATTATCACCATGGTGTCTCCTGGTAACCACATCCATGAAGTTTCTAACTTCTGAAAGGCCACAGCCACAATAGTCATGAAACACCAACTGTCTTGGATTAAGAATTAGGGAAAAAGCTTGAACCAAACAACTCTGGTCAGAACTCCCCATTTCCAAACCAAACCAGTCCCAAGCTGGAGACCTTCAACTTGGGTGCCTCAACTAGGGAGGAACCACACAAGGATCTGGAGATTGTTTCTCTAACTCATTGTAGCTACTGCCTAAATCATCACATTTTGTAGGTGAAAACAATTCTTAGAAGTGCACTGGGGAGTGATCAGAGACTTGCATGACAGGAAGCATGAGAAGAAAGCAAAATGGTGTGATCCTGGATGAAACAGAGCTAAAGCATTGGGTGGCCATTGTCTTCAACCAGCTGGAGAATCAAAGTAGTCTTCAAATGTCACTTTTGATAAACTCCTCCAGAATCATCAATTTCCCAGGGGTTTCATCCAGCTGGCTAAAGATGGTGCTTGCTGGTACCTGGGGTATCTGATGGGAAGATGATGCCTACTGACATCTGGGGTATCCAATAGGATGCAAGATGTTTGAATAAGATTGTGTGATTTCATACAGGATCCATGGGAGACCTGAGTCCTTTCGACAACTTGAAGTCAACCAGGATACTCTAAGGTATCTCTAAAGGCAGAGACAACTGGATTATCCAATTGTGGACAACTGGATTGAGTTCCTGGAGAT
Source organism: Eurystomus gularis (assembly GCA_013400335.1). Taxonomy (NCBI): domain Eukaryota; kingdom Metazoa; phylum Chordata; class Aves; order Coraciiformes; family Coraciidae; genus Eurystomus; species Eurystomus gularis. The sequence goes on from VZZY01013459.1 coordinate 134,937, forward strand.
AAAAATCATGGATGTTCAGCAGATCCAATGGAAACTGAGAATATCTTCTCTTCCTGAACAGCCCCTGTTACTGGGCTAGACAGCTGGAAGATAGGATTTGCCAGAGCTTTAGAAGATCTGAATCAACCCACTGTGATTGAAACCGTTGCCATCTGATGGCTGGACCTGAAAACCAGTAAGGCTCAGCACGGTTCCTAAGCAGTGCCCCTGTTAATTGTCCCCTGTGATGGCAATGAGTCCGTCATGGGCTCATTCTGAGGCAGGAAGGAGGCCCCTGAGAGGATTGCATGGCTGGTATTTCAACACCTCTCAATAGCTCAGCATGGGAAGAAGAGGATAAGAGCGGGATTTGCAAAGCGCGTTGGGGCTCCTCTTTGTCTGTGTGCGACGTGAGGAAAATTCCCTTTCAGGTGACGGCTTCTGCCTGCGATCCAAACATTGCAGAGCCCTTTTTCTGCACCCTGCCTTCTGAATAGTCCACATTTCCACGAGTTTAGTGACAATCACCGTGGCACAAAGGCCCTCCAGAGCAATCCTGAAGCTCTAACTCTTGGGAGAGCATCGTGGAGAGGGCAGAAGGGGGGAAGGAGAGTGCTGGAGGGAGGTGGTGCGTTTCACAGCTGGTGGGCTGTAGGCTCTCCCTCTCTCCAAACGTGGGCCTGGCTGCCATGAATGGTTGCCCTGGTACTCGGTGGCACTGCTGGCCAATGTCTGCTTGGAGGTCACCCGGTGAAGGGGTTGAGGTCACCAAGCAGCGCATGACTCCCCGAGCAGCTGTCAGTGTTATTTTGTTTGGCAGCCTCTTCTTCTCACAGCCGGAAAAACTGAAACCTAACCCCTCAATGCACACTTTGTTTTGGAATAAGCTGCTGGAATTGGTGGTTCCTGGGTCCGGCGTGGGATATAAGCTCCTGTCCATCAGGATGATGGGGCTGGGTGACAGCTTGACTCTCTCTCCTGCACAGGTTGGCAAAGCTGGAATGCTGTTAGCCAAGCGCTTTGCTACCTGCTTGGGGGAGGAAGGATGGTCCTGTGGCTGAGATGTTAGGAATGGTCTCCAGAGACCTAGAGCAGATGCAGAATCATGTAGAAGACTTCATCTCCTTAGCTCTGTGCAATGACCCTGCCTTTTCCTTTCTGGACTGTTTAGATCACAGGCTTTTTCTGGGGCGAATGGAGGGGTCTGGCCATCTGCAGTCCATGGTCAGTTAGCTAATGAGCTGACAAATGATCTTTGTTGAGCACCTCATTGTAAATAATATTCTTCTGTAGCTGTTCAGAATCTAGACCATGGCTAGAAGACTTTGCTTTCCTCGTGCTTTGTGACCACACCTCATCTAGCAACTCGATTTCTAGCTACAATTGCGTTACAGTGTAGAAAAGCTTCACACCCTCAGCAAGAACCTGCTTATTTCTTTTTGTAAGGGCATCCTAGAAAGCTTCCCCTATCTCAGATGCCTTGGTGCCCAAGCAGGAAGGTAAGATGCTTACTCAGTTTGCCACTCATAAAATGAGCAGAAGTCTTTAACTTTAAATTGCCACTAGAAAACGACTGTTGGTGACCTAATGTGATACTTGCCCACCAGATTTCACAGAATCACAGAATCTCAGCATGGCAGGGGTTGGAAGGCACCTCTAGAGATCATCTTGCCAACCCCCCCCCAGCTAAAGCAAAGTCACCTACAGCAGGTTGCCCAGGATCACATCCAGGAGGGTTTGGAATCTCTGCAGAGAAGGAGACTCCACAACCTCTCTGGGCAGCCTGGGACAGCCTCCGACACCCTCACAGCAAACAAATTTCTCCTCCTGCTCCCATGGAACCTCCTGGGTTCCAGTTGGTGCCCATTGCTCCTTGTCCTGTCTCTGGGCACCACTGAGAAGTGTCTGGCCCCATCCTCTTGCCCCCCATAGACCCTTTAGGTCTTGATCAGCATTTATCAGATCCCCTCTCAGTCTTCTCCAGGCTAAACAAATATTCTGGTGGCTTCCTCCACATCAAGCTTTTATGTGGGTTGAGGGGGGTGTCAAAATTTTCCGTCTCTCCATTCATTTCTTCTTTTGTCCACCACTGTTTGGAGCAGATCCTCTGAGAGCATCCATTGCTTCGTGCCAGTTTTCTTGCATACATGACTTCTTTTTATTTATTTATTTATTTATTTTCCAGAGCTTTCATCTAAACAGTTTTAATTTATCCCTTAGCCCTGCAACATATTTCAACTTTTCTCTTACCTTCCCCACAGGGGCCTGAACCAGAGCTTTAAATCTGAGATGTGATCTACCAGGGACTTGTCAAACACTCGTTCAGGCAGCACTGGAAAACTCCAAGTGCATTTGTTGGACTAAAAGGAATATTGGTCCCAGGAGAGTTCTTACTCTTCAGCCTGAGGTGGTTAAATTTTGCAGTTCAGTAAACAGTCAATTCCCCCTGAGCACCTTCCCCGGACTCTGTGTAGCAGGAGCTTGACTTCTCCAGCGTTACATCTTGATTCTCCGCAGCTTGCACCGCGGTGACAACCCATCTTCTCCTCTTTTGCTCCACACTAACCATGCTCCGAGGTCTGGGGAGGGAGTTGGAGACATATGGATGGCAGCGGTATGTGCTTTCTCTGCGCTTCTCCCCATAGCCCTCATTTCTTGTTCATGCTTAGTTAAAGCCTCACACCATGTGTGTTTGGACAGCTGCTCTCCGCATGGCTCAGCCTTTCACCCCAATGGCCCAAGGAATTCCTGGGAAATTGCAGGAATCACTTTTTTTTTTTTTCCCTTTCCCCTGAATACCAGTTTCAAGTAACTTTTGTTTCCGATGTGATATTCCCACTGAAGAAATCTGGCCAGCCTGGAACACACCCGGGACCTGCTGTACATGGGAATGGTTACTTCTACCACCCCTGAGTTTGATCCACCTAATTCTAATGAGCAAAACTGATTGGACACCAAGTTAAATGTTCTATGAGTGTTCTGTGTGTAGAGAACAATGGATGAGATCCTGCCTCCTCCACATTCTTGAATGAAAAGGTTCTTGTAACACCTTAAACACAACCTCAGACCTCTCTGAAGACTGCTCTGTAGCTGAGAGGGCACTGCAGCTTCACCAGATGTCTCGGGTGGGACACTGATACCCTGCTGAGTAACTCAACTCCAACTTCTCTTCAAGGAATTCTCCTTCACTGCCAGTGAGGGAAATTCATGTCCCTTCCCAGATGCCAATTACTGGCCACAGCAGTTGGATCCCTTCTCATCTACCCTAAGCTTCAGGCACTCATCTGGCTGTCTGCATGTGATGGCCCCTGTAGATCTATCTTGGTGGACTTAGACCATGCAGTGTATCTCTGGCCTTGGCTGCCTGGGGAGCAGGAGCGAAGCTTGTCCAGTTGCTGGGCAGGTGGGACAGCTCAGTCTCTTGGGTGGGATTCATTCTACTTCACTTTCTGTTTCTATAGGGCAGATGAACTAGGAGGTCTACAATCCTCCGTGGCTGGTGGAGAGCTGAGAAGGAGATGAGTTGTAACCCAGATTATTGACTATGTTACCTAATTCTCCGTTGACTAACTAGAGAGTTAAAGGTGATTTGCTAAGGTATGGCCTTTTTACAAGGGCGTGTAGTGATAGGACAAGGGGTAATGGGCTTTAAACTGAAAGAGAGGAGAAATAGATTAGATATGAGGAAGAAATTCTTCACTATGAGGGTGGTGAGATTGCTGGCACAGGTTACCCAGAGAAGCTGTGGATGCCCCATCCTTGGAAGAGTTCAAGGCCAGGTTGGCTGAGCAACCTGATTTAGTTGAAGATGTCCTTGCTCAGTGCAGGGGGTTGGACCAGATGATCTTTAAGTTCCCTTCCAACCCAAACCAGTCTACAATAGTCTCTGGAGCACAGATGGTCGGAGATAGCCAAGATTAATTCCATCCCAGCATTCAGCATGTAGGTAGGGCCACCTGAGCTAGATAGCTGAAATCCATTAGGAGTGAAGAGAAAGAGATTCCTCTGTGTGGACCCCTCCATTGTTTTCCTCTTTATCTCACTCCACTTAACAGGCTGTTCTCAAGTGTTGTAATTTCTCACTGACATCGTGCCTTCCCCTCATGAGCCAGGTTCATCCACTCAGTCAAGGAATCAGTGTCCAGATCTTTCCAATATTGCTTGATTTCAGCCCAAGACCTGAGTCTTCACCTTGGAAGAAATGACTGAGTACGACATGTTAGGCCACCAATCACTCAGCCGGCGACTGTTTCAGATCTCATAGGATATCGAAATTCTGATGTCATCATAAAACCACTAACATTTTCTCCTTCACGTCTTCTCAGTGTGGTCCTTGGTGCTGGATTGGATAGTGTCCTCCTTCACAGAGAACCTGCTGGCTTGCATGCTGGGTTTTGCTATTGATCTCTTCACCTTTCTGCTCCTTCCCCTTACGTAGAACAGCACCACAGGTCATTTAGGTTGGAAAAGACCTTTAAGATCACCAAGTCCAACTGTCAACCCATCGCTGCCAAGCTCACCTAGCCCCACCCTGATCACCCACAGATTTCACCGGTGAGCTAATCTGCCTCTTCATATCTTGTAGTCCCTGAGTGAGAAGATCTGGGTATTGTAGACATCACATTGATGGTAGCTGCAGCTTGTGACCCCTTCGTCTTGCTGCTTCCTTTCTCTTTATGGCTGCCAAGGGATGCTCTGCTGGCTCTGTCCTGAGTCCTTGCACCCTCCTGGAGTTACTGAGGTGGTGCAGAGGATGCAGGTTGGTGGCTGTGAACGCTGTGCTTTGCCAAAACGGATGAGGACTGACTAGGGACAATCCAGCTCGATGGTGCCCCCAGTCTTCCAGCTGTCAGAACTACCTCTGAAAATGGTACAGCAGGAGTGTTTTCACCCCTTGTTATTTACTTCCCAGCAAAGACCTTTTGCTGTAAGCCGATGAAGGCTTCCAGACATCTGGATCTTCTACTGCTGTTCCACCGATATCCTAAGGAGGCTTCTTCCCAACTCTCTTGCAATATGTACAACTCCCTTTTCTCCAAATGAAGTGGGAGGGATGGGAGGAACATGCTGCTGTGTGGTGACTTGTTTTGGGACAGCGTGCTAGAGCTTGACTAACCTGAGTGGGATCTATCCAGCTAGTGGAAAATCAGTGGGTCACCGAATACTTTAGGTTAGAAAGGAGTGTTGGCATCTCTAGTTCAACCCCTTGCTCAAAGCATGGCCAGCCTCAAAGTTAGGTCAGGCTACTCAGGATCTTGTCTAGCTGAGAATGGGGATTTCACAGAGTCACGGCACCTCTTTTCACTTAGTGCAGCCTATGAGTGTCCCACTTGCCCTTTTGCTGTGCACCTCTGAGAAGAGTTTGTCTTTATCTTCTTCATGAACTTCTGTTGAGTAGTGAAGGTTGTAACTAGGTCCTACTTTCACTTCCCTCTTTCCAGTTGAGCAAGCTGAGCTCACTCATCCTCTCCCTATACTTCATGCTCTCCACATCCCAACACATTTTGGTGTCCCTTATTGGACTTCATAGAACGATTTGGGTTGGACGGAACCTCAAAGATCATCTAGTTCTAAGCCCCCTGCCATGGCAGGGACACCTCCCACTAGACCAGGTTGCTCAAGGCCCCATCCAGCCTGGCCTTGAACACTTCCAGGGATGGGCCATCCACAAATTCCCTGGGCAACCTGTTCCATTGACTCACTTTGACTTGCTCAAGTTTGTCAGCTTGTCTCTTGTACCAGGGCCCTGAAGCTGAGCACCGTACTTCAGATGTGTCCTCCTAAATGCCACATCCATGGGACTAATCACTTCCCTCGCCCTTCTGGCTGAGCTCTTGCAAATGCAGTTGGCTTTCATTGCTGAAAGGGATGCTGCTGATGGAGCCAACATATCCAAGTCAGATCCTCTTTGTGTCCTACAAAAGACATCCACAGCCTGAGGCATCACCTCTGTGTGGCTTATTAGCATCTGGATTGAGGAGCCATAGACCTGGATGAGCAATGGAGGCTCTTATTGTGGGGGATGCCCTCGGGGATGGTTGGGGCCATGGGAGGAGGGTACGGTACTTCCCATACCCATCAGGTCATTGAAGGGCTGGTCAGAAGCTGCAGTCTCACCTGTAGCACAGCTAATACTTCTAAAGAGCAGAGAGCTCAACTGCTGGGTGGTGCTTGTCTCTTCTATGGGCCTCATCTTCAAAAGGAGAGGAGGAGGGTGTCTTAAATCCCATTTACTACCTAGAGGAAAACCCAGATGACATTTCAATACCTTTTGGGTTGGGATGGGAAAGTCTAGAGGAAAAATACAAGTCAACACAACCTGCTTTTCCGTTTGTGTTTTGAGGATTTTGTTTTATTTTTCTGGGTTTTTTTTGGTTTGGTTTTTCTTTTTTAATTTTTATTTTTATTCTGTGGCTTCTTTTTTTTTATTAGGAGTATAAATTTTAGGAGAGTTTTTTAAAATTATTATTATATGGCCTGGCAAATGCATAATCTCAGTATCCTCACCTCTATCATGTGAACCAGATCCAGAAGGTGTAAGGCTGGAACTGGAAGGGTGGAGAGAAGATGGACCGTTGGTTTAGGCACCCTAAATTGTAGGTTTTCCTTAACTGTAGGTTTTAGGCTGGATTGATGGGCTGAGGCCGATTGTGCCAGGGGAGACTTAGATTGGATTTGGGGGAAGAACTTCTTTACTAAAAGAGTGGTCAGGCATTGGAACAGGCTGCCCAGGGAAGTGGTGGAGTCACCATCCTTGGAGGTGTTCAAAAAACGAGTAGATGTGGCACTTCCAGACATGGTCTGGGAGATGTTGGATAAAGGCCAGTCTTGATGATCCTAGAGGTCTTTTCCAGCCTAAATGATTCGATGATTCATCTGTTTTAACCCAATTGTGGGAGTCTCCCACTCAGAGGATAAGACACAAGGTCTGCACTCATCATGGCACAGGCCAGCGCCACAAACTATGACCTACAGGTCCAGGGGTACAACTGTGAAGGAAAAGGGGTCAAGGATATGGTTCCTGCTGCCTGCTCGGGCAGGACATCTGCAACCTGTAGGTCTGCAGGTAAAATGCTGTCACCTGATGATGGTTCCTGCAGAAAGCAGGGCTGGTGGCTGTGATGTGAGTGGCTTTCCCTCCATGGCTTTAGAGCAGGACATGGACAAAGCTTTCTTTGGACCTTGGGCAGTCCAGACCTATGCACCTTGCTGGAGAAACCCTTTGAGATATGTTAGATCCCGTTTCTGTCTCTTCCTTGCTGTGACTCTTGCACTGCAGCCCTGCCTGAAGATGAGTACTTAGATGCCTTCATCACTGAGGCACAGCAGCTTTTAGACTGAGGAAGGAGGACAAGAGCTTATACCCAGGAAAACCCCACCAGCTCTGACCTCTGCACCTTCCAGGCTATCTTCTGTTCCCTGGAGACAGAGGAAATATCCTTGGCAGATCTCTGCTGGAGGCACAGGGAGTAAGACATAAGGGTTAAACAGGAAGGCTTTGCTGACACCCAAGGGTTGAGTTTTTCGAGGGGGATGCTGGTTGGAGAACATCCTAAACACAGGAGGTGAGTCTTGGAGGAGGTAAATGATGGGGACTGTGTATCTCTGGGCATGGAGACTCCACAACCTCTCTGGGCAATTTGTTCCCATGTCAGAGGTTCTCACAGCTGACCCTGGAGATGATGTCCTGGCATTGCTGCTGTAGGCACATTGTCCCCAGGTCACTTGCTGTCTCTGAACTCATGGGTGTAGGTGAAGCTGGGCCAGCAAGTGTGCTTGGTACATAGACCCTCCTTGTCTTCAGCATCACGAGTGACCCCCTCTCCTTCTCCATCATCCTCGTGGCTGTCCTCATCTGGTTGTCCCCATTACTCACCCTTCCCCCAAGGTGCTTGAGTACCCCTTCCATTCAGCCCTGTCCTCCCGCCTCACCTGACACCACAACGAGCTGCTAGAGCTGTACACAAGGGCTCCAGCTCCCGTGGTCTTTTTTTTTTGTTCCATCTTCTTTCCATCTTGGAGCTGTTGCCAATTAAGAGCAAGTCATTTGATCATGTCATAATCCCGATGCCAGCAGGCAGACCCGCTCAAGAACAGAGAGAGAGAGGGAAGAGGAGAGAGAAGGGAATAATAATAAAAATAATAATAATATAGAGGAGGGGAAAAGAATAAAAAGACAGCCTCTCCTTCCATCTCTCCTCTCACAAGGTAAAGAATCAAAAAGTCATTTGATGCATAATTGATTGCTTTGGAGTGACTCGCAAATTGCTAAGGAGCCTTGATTCTCTGGGTAATAAGCGCGTGGAAAACACAGGGACGTTTTGACCGCGGGGTTGTGGAGCAGGGGGGGTCCGGGGAGGGGGGGAAAAATCAACACAAAAAGAGCGTGGCAGCAACTAACTGAGCCCGGGCACACCGAAAATATTTTAATGAGCATCAAGAACAAGGGATTTCAAGAAGCACGAGCTCAGGACAAAACAATAAATTAGCAAACAGAAAGAGGAAACAAAACAAAAAGGGGCTTTTTATTCTTTTTTTTTTCTTTTTTTTTTTTTTTCTCCTGACAAGAAAAGCACGGAAGTGCTGAGCTGGCGGGGCTGGGGTTGCAGGTCTCTCTCCCCCTCCCTGCTTCTCCAGGGCTGGGGTTGCAGGTCTCTCTCCCCCTCCCTGCTTCTCCAGAGCGTGTGGATGGGTAGGGGGGGAGATGTTGCCTGGAAGCTTTGTGTGGTGCATGCCCTCACCCTGCCTGCCCCATCCTGGGCGATCCCACCACCGATGGCCACTGGCTTCCAAAATAGACGGGCAGAAGTTTTGGCTCGCTGCAAATGTCTCTGTGACCAGTTGGCACATGGAGGTGTTGGGGCACTTGGATTTGATCGCACACATGATTTACCCGCAGAAAAGAGAGTGAAGGAAAGCGTTGGACTCCCTCTGGTCTCCTGACTCGGTCCTCTTCTGAGGGGGGGGGAGTCTTACTGAGCCAAAGTTGCTGGACTCGGTTAGCGGTGGGTGAAATCTGTTGTCACGCTGCATCAGCAGCCCCCAAAGCTCCCGGGCAGCAGCGCCGAGCGTGTAACGCGTCACGGCATCACACTTTGCTCCCTTAATGTTTCAATGGCCCTGCGGCCCTGAGCAGCGTTAGAAGGTCTGGCAGACACCGTGCCTGCCCCAGCCACCAGCCGCCTTCGCTGGACTCAGAAGGTCAGAACTGATGACAGCAGCACCATAGTCCTAATTGGATTTAAAAGTCTGCAAGGGACAGTCTGGCCCTAAGAGCTACACAGAACCCTCTGTGTGGGTATTTTGGGGAACCTGCTCCCCCCTTCCATCGTCAGCTGTCTGCTCACCATGGATATTGTGATTGCCTTTGCTTGGGTCCTAGCTCCCCTTTCTTCTCCAGCCTTCTTGGGAGTCAGACCTTTCTGATGCTCTGCTGCAAGGGATGAGTCTCTGAGTGTACAGTTGCTGTGGAATTCGGGACCAGACATTGTCACCCTGAGGAACACCTACCCAGGGGTCCCCAGTGGAGACTTTGGCACAACTAACTCATGCTGAGACCTCAAATCATCTGCTGGTTGATCAACCTCCTTCCTTGCCCTGAGACCAGCCTTGGGCAGCAGACACACACTGGCTCTGGTTTCCCCTAGAAGTGACTCTTGTCATGCCTACAAGGACCAAGGAGCTTGCAATCCTTTTGGGGGAAAGTCTGTTTCCCAGCATGCATGGAAAGGACTGGTATCCCTGCAGGAACTGGTGGGGTGAAACCATCTCTGACGCGTAGATAAGTGCCTTTTCCTGCTTCCTTGCAGTCTCATGTTGGCAAGCAACTGCTGAATGCCATTAGCCCAGCTGGAGGTTGGCTTTCAGCCTCTCTGCAGAGCTCTAAATGTGGTGGCAGCATGGGGAGCGGGCTGCCCCACGGATTTTGGCACTTGCTTGGTGCCTGTGCCCAACACAGGCACAACACTCAGGAGTCTTCATGACCTGGAGCAATACACCATGTCGTTGTAGTGCTGGAGGGTTCTGCAGGCTCCTGAGCAGCTCTGGGGGCTTTTGGGGTGGGAAACATGGCTCTGTAGTAGACACTCATCCCTGTTTTTTTCTCTTAAAATACATTGGATGAGGTGGAGCGGATCCTTCAAGGCAGGCAGAGGCTCTGAGTGCTCCCAGGGGAGAATTCAGATGTGCTTGTGGAAGAGCTTGGCTCAGTTTAACAGGGATGAAGTGGTGGGGTAGAAGAAATAGCTTCTGGAGAGCTATTAGATCTCATACAGGTTTATAGTGCAGGAGACAACATCCCTTCCACGTCATTTTTTGGCTATTATAAACTATTATCTCGTATTCATAGAAGAATTAATAAAGACATTAAGTTTGTGCTTTTGAACTTCTTCGGCCTTTCTGGTTTGCTCTTGGGTCCATTCTCTTTTCTCTTCTCTTCTCTTCTCTTCTCTTCTCTTCTCTTCTCTTCTCTTCTCTTCTCTTCTCTTCTCTTCTCTTCTCTTCTCTTCTCTTCTCTTCTCTTCTCTTCTCTTCTCTTCTCTTCTCTTCTCTTCTCTTCTCTTCTCTTCTCTTCTCTTCTCTTCTCTTCTCTTCTCTTCTCTTCTCTTCTCTTCTCTTCTCTTCTCTTCTCTTCTCTTCTCTTCTCTTCTCTTCTCTTCTCTTCTCTTCTCTTCTCTTCTCTTCTCTTCTCTTCTCTTCTCTTCTCTTCTCTTCTCTTCTCTTCTCTTCTCTTCTCTTCTCTTCTCTTCTCTTCTCTTCTCTTCTCTTCTCTTCTCTTCTCTTCTCTTCTCTTCTCTTCTCTTCTCTTCTCTTCTCTTCTCTTCTCTTCTCTTCTCTTCTCTTCTCTTCTCTTCTCTTCTCTTCTCTTCTCTTCTCTTCTCTTCTCTTCTCTTCTCTTCTCTTCTCTTCTCTTCTCTTCTCTTCTCTTCTCTTCTCTTCTCTTCTCTTCTCTTCTCTTCTCTTCTCTTCTCTTCTCTTCTCTTCTCTTCTCTTCTCTTCTCTTCTCTTCTCTTCTCTTCTCTTCTCTTCTCTTCTCTTCTCTTCTCTTCTCTTCTCTTCTCTTCTCTTCTCTTCTCTTCTCTCTTCCTTTGGGAGCTACTGCGTTGCAAGGGTAGGTCCTCAGCATCTCTTGCAGTGGCTGCTGCAAGCTAGGTAAGGACTTCTGTAGGAGCACATGCCTCTGTGTGATTTTCCATACCCTGTGCTAAGGTAGAGAAATATTAAACCTTCCAGGCTTTGGCAGCTCCATGTCCCACCCAGAGGCTGTATCCACCCAAGGATGCAACACACTTTCCTCAAAATAATGCACTGGATATCCTTGTGGAAACAAAGCCACTGAGCAGGGGACCCTGCTTACACAGCACGGGCACCACCACACACAGCCATGGATGTGGGTGCAAGAGCACACACAGGGCCTGGCATCTTCTGGGTTAAACTGGCCAGAAGTAGGTCATATATGGTGGGAGTGTAGAGGGCTACAACCCTTGGTACTTCCCTTAACCTCACCCAGACCCTGATACAGTATGTACCCCAGGAGAGATGCCACAATGACACACACATGAGTTGCTGGAACGACTCATTGGCTCCAGAAGATGCACAGCAACAAATGCAAGACCTCACTAGTTGTGGGGGCTTAGTAGATGCTGTGAGCTGGACTTAGGTCTTGCGCGGCCTGACTTGGCTGCATGGAGCCCTGGAAGATGCTCAGCTGCTGTGGTAGGCACTCTCTGACCCTACCAGGGCCTGGTCTTCAAAGCAAATTCTGTGGCATCACCCATGGGCCTCTTGAAGATTATTGAGAGAAGCCCAACTTAAATAAAGCCTATTTTTTTTTTTCATCTATACAGGCTGCAGAAGTTTCAAGGACTCCATTCCCTCCCTAACATAGCAGTGTGGGCAGAGGTGTGCAAGGCCAGTTGGTGGGCTGGAATGAAGCCTTTGGCTAGGACCAGGCTCACAGCTGGATATGGGTGAACAGAGCTCATGGGGACCATCTGGAAATGCTACATCCCTGAACCCGAATCTTCCTTGGCCAAAACATGGACAAGCTGAATGGTTGGGAAGCAGCTCTGTGGAAAAATCATAGAATCATTTGGATTGGAAGAGATCTTTAAAATCAGTGAGTAGGGCTGTTCCTCCAGCAACGCCAGGTCACAACTAAACCATACCCCTCAGCACCACATCTCTGGGGCTTTTAAAACCCTCCAGGGATAGTGATTCCACCACTGCCCTGGGCAGACTTTTCCAGGGATTGAGAGCCTTTTTGGGGAAGAAATTGTTCCTTATGTCCAACCTAAACTTCTCTTGGTGCAACTTGAGGCTGTTTCCTCTTGACCTTTCAATTGTTTCTTGGGAGACCAATCCCCAGCTCGGCATTGGGGCCAATCCTTGTAATCCCCCCCAGCAATGCTGGATGAATGCCAGTTATGGAAGACCACAAAATCATTCTGCCATCAGTTGTTCAAAAAAGTCCTCTCCCTGCTGCAGGGATCAGAAAAGGTGGTGGGAAGGTGACTCCCCAGCACCGTGGGAAGCCCTATGCCACCAAGGGGACAAGCACCAAGGCCATCTGCAGAGCTGGTAACAGAACTGCTTTTGCCTGCTCTAACCATAGGGCCACGCTGCCTCCTCATGGCCAGGGGATGCCTGGTGCAAAGTGAGCGTGTGACGTTCATGGCGGCCCCAGAGACAAAATTCATCCAGCCTGGCTTGGGATAAGCTGTTTTGCCAACACCAAGCCTGGTACACCGGTTGCACACCACCATCTAAAGATTTAATATCTTTACCAATGATCTGGATGAAGTGATCGAGGATACCAAGTTGGGCAGGAAGGTTGATCTGCTCGAGGGTAGGGAGGATTTAAAGGGGGATCTGGCCAGGCTGGATCAATGGGCCAAGGCCAATGGTCTGAGGTTTAACAAGGCCAAGTGCTGGGTCCTGCCTGTGGGTTACAACAGTGCTCTACAATGCTACAGACCAGTGGAAAAGTGTCTGGAAAGTGCCTGGTAGAAAAGGACCTGGCGATGTTGGTCAAGAGCTGGCTGAAGATGAGCCACAATGTGCCCAGGTGGCCAAGAAAGCCACCAGCATCCTGGCTTGGGTCAGCACCAGTGTGGCCAGTAGGGCTAGGGTAGGGATTGTCCCCTGGACTCAACACTGGGGAGGCTGCCCCTCAAATCCTGGGGTCTCTCACTCCAAGAAGGTCCTTGAGGGGCTGGAGTGTGGCCAGAGAAGGGCAACGAAGCTGGGGAAGGGTCTAGAGCACAAGTCTTTTGAGGAGTGGCTGAGGGACCTAGGGTTGTTGAGTCTGGAGCAAAGGAGGCTCAGGGGAGACCTTCTCGCTCTCCACAACTCCCTGAAAGGAGGCAGGAGCCAGGTGGGATCGGGCTCTTCTCCCAAGGAACAAGTGATAGGACAAAAGGAAGTGGCCTCAAGTTGCGCCAGGGGAAGTTTAGATTAGATATCAGCAACAATTTCTTCCCCACAAGGGTTGTGAAGGGCTGTCCCAGACTGCCTAGGGCAGTGGTGGATTCCCCATCCCTGGAGGTGTTTCAAAGCTGTGGAGACATGATGCTAAGGGACAAGGTTTAGTGGTGTACTGGAAGACCTGGGTTAACGGTTGGATTCGATGATCTTAAAGGTCTCTTCCAACCAAAATGATTCTATGCTTCTATCTCCACCCCTGGAATCTCCTGCCCAGGGCATTACCCTGCTCTGGTGCATGCACCCTCCACCCCACACACCCCCTTGATCCGCACCGCTGCTGGATGCCGAGCTGCCGGCACGAGCTCATTAACATTCCGACAGCTCCAATCTTGCTCTCTAAATGAAGGCTGCTCTTAAAGAGGGGCTTATAATTGGGCCCATGCTCCGCCGCGTGTGGCCTTGTCAAGTCGTTGCTCAGCAGCACCTCAGAAGCTCACCTCTGAGAAGAAGGAGAAAAATCGGGGCAAGAAAAGGAGGGAGGGGAGGAAGGGAGAAGGAAAGGAGGAAGGAAGGGACCCTGAGCCCCTCTTTGAAAGGGAAGCAAAAAGAAGAGACCTGTCAATAGGATCAAGCTGGCGGTGGCCGTGAAAAGCCTGGCAGCTCCACGCTCAGTGATGCTGGGGAGGGGAAGCGGTGGGAAACCACGGGTCGATCCGCTGAGATGAAGGCAAAATGACAGCCCCTGAGGCTGGCAGGGTTTGAAAGGAGAACACACAGGAGCCAAAACCTGCAGAGAGACACTTGCAACTTTTCACTTATTCCCTTTGACAAGACAATGGAGTTTTCTTTCCTTCCTTCCCCCCCGCTCCCCCTCCCCCTTGTTTTTTAAAGTGGGTCCCATAGGGAGAAGCAGAGAGTTCTCAAAGGATGAAACAACTGGCGTGATGGAGAGGGGAGGGGAGAAAAGGGGAAGAAAGGAGAGAGGAGCAGAGCTCGTTTCTGCACGGGACTCTGCTACATTGGGAGGAGGAGGAAGGAGACATCTAAGAGCATGACCTAGGGAGATCATCTTGTCTAAGCCCCCTGCTCCAGCAGGTCACCCAGAGCAGGGGGCCCAGGATCACGTCCAGGTGCGTTTGGAATGTCTCCAGAGAAGGAGACTCCACAACCTCTCTGGGCAGCCTGTGCCAGCCTCCGACACCCTCACACCAAACAAGTTTCTCCTCCTGCTCTCATGGAACCTCCTGGGTTCCAGTTGGTGCCCGTTGGCCCTTGGCCTGTCACTGGGCACCACTGACAAGAGTCTGGCCCCATCCTCTTGTCCCCCCATGGGCCCTTGAGCTCTTGATCAGCATTGATCAGGTCCCCTCTGAGGCTTCTCTTGTGCAGCTCAGCAGCCCCAGGGCTCTCAGCCTTTCCTGGGCACAGAGCTGCTCCAGTCCCTTCAGCATCTTTGTAGCCTCTGCTGGACTTTCTTCAATAGTTCCTTATCTTTCTGGAACTGGGGAGCTGAGAACTGGGCACAATGTTTCATGTGAGGCCTTACCAGGGCAGAACAGAAGGGGAGGAGAACCTCCCTCAACCTGCTGCCCACTCTCTTCTTCATGCACCCCAGGAGACCATTGGTCTTTTTGGCCACAAGAGCACATTGCTGTCTCATGGGCAACTTGTTGTCCCCCAGGACTCTCAGGTCCTCTCTGTGGAACGACTTTCCAGCAAGTCAACCCCTCACCTGTACTGGTCAATGGGGTTATTCCTCCTCAGGTGTAGGACCCTACACTTGCCCTGCATTACAGCCATGCATTCATCTGTTCTCCTGACTTTCCATAAAGGTCTGCCCCAGCTTTTGTCACAAGTGAGACAACAAGTGTGGAGAGAAGAATGGGGGGAGGATGCTCCCATCAGATAAATGACACACCAATCATCATCATGGCCTCATCCATAGCTGGGAGGTTGCCCTTGAGTCTTGTCTTTGTCTGTAGAACTTCTCAACCATCCAAGCATCAAGAGCCATCAGCTGCGTCAGCTTGTGTGTTGTGCATGATGTTGCCACAACACGTCCCGCTGTCTGCTGAGCTGACGCAAGGAAGGGCAAATGTGCAATCCCCCAGGACAAGCCATCCGCACATTGAAGGAGACAGGCAGCACAGTCAGGCTGGCCAGAGGGTACTTCTCCCCCAGGAGGGAGTCATAGCAACCCAGGACACTGGGAAGAGATGGGCTGGTGGCTCCCACAAGGAATCCCACCTCCCAAATTCCCAGGTGCTCTTCTGAGAGGCATCTCCTTGGGCGAGCCTGCAGGAACTCCACATGGGAGCCCAGCAGTGAGCAGGACCACATGGGACACATCCTCCATCCTAACTCTCACCTTCATTTTGCCTCTCCTCTTTCAGATGCCCTCCCTCTCTCTATGTTTTTGCTTCCTCTCCATCCTCCCACCCCTCTGCCTTGCTTTGGCTTTCCTCTTCCTCCCTTTTTTCTCCCTCTTCCTCCCTTTTTTGTCTCTTTTCCTGTCTTTTATCTGTCCCATACACCCCAACCCACGCACATCCCAACACTGGCTACAGCAGGAGCATCGGGCGCTTTGGAGCAGCTTTGGGGTCAACGTCACCACAGGCAGTGGGTTAACGGGAACCTGCTGGAGAACTTTTTGTGTTATTTTCCCCTGATGTGCCTGTGTGAATACCTGGCCCACAGCATCACCAGAGAAGATTGGAAATGCTCCTGCCATGGACCTTTACACGGCGCATTTTAGGATCCCCGCTGTGTTTTCTTTCCAATAAGAAGAAAGACCTGTCAGCATTAAGCAAATCAGCCGTACGTCTCACCTCCCTGAAGCTGTGTCACACATGAATATCTGAGGGCTTTCTCCCCCCTCCCACACCTTCCCTTTCCCTTCTTTCCCCTCTCCTTTCCCGTTCCCGTCCTCTTGGTTTTTTAACGAAAGAAAAGTTTAAGGCGCCTACAAAGGAGAGCGAGAAATATCCATAGAACTCCAATTTAAACCCCTTTAACCCATTCCTCTGAGTTCCCTTTCAACATGAGAGCACGTCCTTCTTTTCTTCCTAATGGGAAGAAGGTTTGAATGTCTCAAGCAGCCGGAGGGGGAGAGAGAGGAGGAGGAGGAGGAGTGTGGAGTGGAAGGAAGAGTTTCTGCATGTGCTCAGCTGGTAGAAGCAGGGCTGGTGGTGGTTTAAGGGAGTAGAAAAGCACGGATGAAGCAGGCACAGACAGGGGACCTGCCATGAGAAAGGCAGGATTTGCCTTTCATTGCATTTTCTCATCTTTGCCTTGCCCAGGTGGCAACTGGCCACTGTCCAGGCACCTCCAGACAAGGGGGATGTGGAGTCAAATGCAATAGGTAAAGCCACAAAAGAGAAAAAAAAGAGAAGCCTCAGAGGGGATCTGATCAATGCTCATCAAGAGCTAAAGGACCCAGGGGGGACAAGAGGATGGGGCCAGACTCTTGTCAGTGGTGCCCAGTGACAGGACAAGGGGCAACAGGCACCAACTGGAACCCAGGAGGTTCCATGAGAGCAGGAGGAGAAAGTTGTTTGGTGTGAGGGTGTTGGAGGCTGTCCCAGGCTGCCCAGAGAGGTTGTGGATTCTCCTTGTCTGGAGACATTCCAAACCCTCCTGGGCGTGATCCTGGGCAACCTGCTGTAGGTGGACCTGTTTTAGCAGTGGAGTTGGACTAGATGCTCTCTAGAGGTGCCTTCCAACCCCAGCCATTGTGATTTGTGCCATAACTGGAGGTCCTGAGGGACATTTCCTTTATACCCTTCACCAGATCTTCTCCATTCAATCTTCCAGTTACTAGGGAAGGCAAATCTAAAAGTGCAAACAGACTCATTCAGGTCAGGACTGATAATATCCACATGCAAATACACGAAATTACACAAACACACACTCTTGTCTGGGCTTTCGGTGTCAGGAGGCCAATGGTCTCTTTTGAGAGGGTCTGTACAGACCAGGACTTCTTCAAAACCTTTCCTTCTGGGTAGAAAAAGCAGGAACAATTTCAGCTTCTTTTCATTTTGCAAAGCTTTTCCCAAGCTAAAAAGCTGCTGGGAATGTGCTGGGGGGGAAGAGGGAGAGGAAGAGAGAGAAGGAATCAAGCAGTACATGGGTGTATCTCCTTGTGCAATCTGAGGGAAACATCTAAAGGGAAAAACAAGCCCACTGCAGACTGCTCGGCACCTCCTACCTGTGCAAGGTCTCGTGCTGAGAGCTAAAGGAGCATCTGGTCAGACCTGAAAGAGAGGAGAATCCACATGAATCAACGCCAGGGGATTTTCACTTCCGGACTTTGGGATTGCCCATTTCAGTAATTTGCTTCCTTGCCCGTTAATGCTTAATTGATCCATGGCTCTAATTGACTGCACTTGAGATGCACCATGTGGAAAGAGTCAAGGAAAGAGGCAGGATCCAAGGAAATCCTGGACATGCTGTGAGGAGCTTGACTGGGGATGTGAAATGCAGACACATGTGGGGCAGCTGGGGTGGTTTCTGGGGGATTGTTTTTCTTGGGGATTTTGAACCACCAGTATAACAAGAGACCCCCAGCCCTGACCTGTCCCCCAGCTCTTGAGTCAGTCTATCCTCCATCAGCTCTGCTTCTTCATCCCCTCTGTAGCTCCTGGGGTTCCTCCAGTGACACAAAGTGGGCTGTCATGATGCCGGTGTAGGATGCCCTCCCAACAAAGACAGTGTTGGCCTGGTCTCCTTCCTGCACCTTCCCTCTCGGTCAAGATGAGGATGATGGCAACTAGGCAGGTAATTTTCCCCACCTGGCTGCTCAAAACATGGGCATCAACACAGCAGGCAGAAGGGGTCCTCAGGGTTTCCTCTTGTTTTTTTCTTGGAAGTCTTGATTTTCAGTTTAGGAAAAGGTGATTTCATAGCATTAATCACTGAGAAATGATCATTGGTCTTTTTCTCCTGCAGCAACAAGCAATGCTTCCCAAGCATGAGATGTTTCCTGAGAATAATAGCTACAGCTGGAGATGTCCAAGAAGGCTTCTGCACAGCTACAATTGCAGCTTGGCCTTGATAAGTTTCCAGTGACAGCTCCTTGCCTGGGATCCTTGAGGTCCTCATAAAGCAGTGTGCCCAGGTGGCCAAGAAGGCCACCAGCATCCTGGCTTGGGTCAGCACGGTGTGACCAGCAGGGCTAGGGCAGGGATCTTCTCCCTGGACTGGGCACTGGGGGGGCCCAACCTTGAATCCTGGGGTCATTTTTGGGCCCCTCACTCCAAGAAGGACATTGAGGGGCTGGAGCGTGGCCAGAGAAGGGCAACAAAGCTGGGGAAGGGTCTAGAGCAGGAGTGTGGTGAGGAGCGGCTGAAGGAGCTGGGGGTGTTGAGCTTGGAGAAAAGGAGGCTCAGGGGAGACCTTCTCATTTTCTACAACTCCCTGACAGGAGGTTGGAGCCAGGTGGGGTTGGGCTCTTCTCCCAAGGAACAAGTGATAGGACAAGAGAAAAAAGACCTCAGATTACTCCAGGGGAAGTTTAGATTAGACATTAGGAACAATTTCTCGTTGTGAAGGGCTGTGCCAGGCTGGGCAGGGGAGTGGTGGAGTCCCCATCCCTGGAGGGGTTTCAAAGCTGTGGAGTTGTGGTGCTGAGGGACATGGTTTAGCAGTGGACTTTGTAGTGTTGGCTTAACAGTTGGATCTTAACAGTCTTTTCCCACCTAAATGATTCCACTTCTATGACTATTGGGAACGGTCTCTTGTCCCGTGAAGATTGCAGCACTGTCCTTGTGAATCATTTGGGAGGCACCTAATTGGGCTGGTCCAGAGGTGCCCAGGGGCTGCACTGACAATTTACTGACAATTGGATTTCAGGTCCTGAGCACATTCCCCACCACTGCCTGATTTCTGGTGCAGTCTTAGCCCCAGTGACTCAGGAAGACTGGCAAAATTGTTTTCTAATGGGGGAGCCTGAGACATACCCAAGGCCTTGCATGAAGTCAAGTGAATTACACAGTCAGTTGCAAACCCCCGAAAGGCTGGAGCTGCATCATGCAATCCCAGCTTCCCACTGTGCCCTTCCCGACTCCTGGTGACTGACTGCCTCTTGGTTCTGGTTCATCCACTCTCCAGCTCATGCTGGCTGCCTACAGCTCCCAGCACACCCATCTACTGCTGACTTCATCCCTACACTGCCTGGGACACGCGCCAGGGCATGGGAGCGACGCATCTCACCTTCCCCAGGGTCCACTTCCCTGAACGCTACTGAATTGCTGAGCTGAGCAGAACCAGCTTGAGCCGTCAACCCTTTTTTACCTTTGCGAACCCAAATTTGCTGAACTGAGGGGGAAATGCTGGGAGAGTTGGGCTGCCGTTGAGTGGTGTCAGAGCTCATGCTGCCTTCCTGCACCCCGTGACACCAAGAGACAGGGCTCAGGGGCTGTTCCAACCCACGACGGCCCGAGCAAGTGAATGTGTTCTACACTGCTACAGAGGTGACTTAATGGTTCAGGGATGCGACACTGCCTTCAAATGCAACAGGTCCCGACGGATGCTTTGATGAGCCCTGCAGCAGAACAAAATCCTCTAAACCAACAGACAAGCTTATTTATTATTAATAGTATTGCACACTTCATTCATCAGCTCTTTACCGGTGCAGCAGCATAGCTCTGCAGCAGCCTGGGGTGGGAGACGACATGCTGGCTCTCTTGAGAAGGGAGAAGAGGGTCTAGGGTAGAGTGGGGCTGGGACAGCTGGCTGGAAGCCCTAGGCCTTCACTCCAGACACAGAGACATGATGCTGCGTGGTTCACATCCTATCCAAGAGGGTGCTGCTCTCTCACTCATATGTATTACTGGTGACAAGGTGGGAAACCAAGCACTGAAATGGTCAAAACCCAGGGAAGACAGGGCCTTGGAAGAACATTGCCTTGTGATACCACCTGCTTGCCATCTGACTCCTTTTATTCATGTCAACAGGGGTGGCAAGAAGACCTGGTTTGGGGCTGGTTTGTCACAAAGTCACAGAATTCCAGCATGGCAGGTGTTGGAAAGGAGCTCTTGGACATCATCTCATCCAACCCCGCTGCTAAAGCAAGGTCACCCAGAGCAGGTTGCCCAGGATCATGTCTGGGCAGGTTTGGAATCTCTCCAGAGAAGGAGACTCCACAACCTCTCTGGGCAGCCTGGGACAGCCTCCAACACCCTCACACCAAACAACTTTCTCCTCCTGCTCACATGGAACCTCCAGCTGGTGCCCATTGCCCCTTGTCCTGGCGCTGGGCACCACTGACAAGAGTCTGGCCCCATCNACCTCAGCATCTTCATAGTCTCCATTGGACTCTCTCCAGCAGTTCCCTGAAAACAACCAACCAGCTGTCTCTCTATTAAAGCTAAACTTTTCTAGTTCCTGCTCTGAAGACCAATGGGCAAGAAAAGGAAGATTTTACACTATCTAACCCTCTTACCCTGTAAAACAGAACAACTGCATCCAAAGTGCTGGCTGGGCACCCTTGAATTTTCACCCAAACCATTCTATGATCCTATGATCCTATGATCCTATGATTCTACAATTCAATGATTCTATGATTCTACAATTCTATGAATATCGACAGATCTGCTGGGTACACATCTGGGCCTCATTTATGGCAAGCCATGGCTAAGCCTGAGGTCACATGGCAAAGCCACCTTGATGCTCCACAGAGCCCTAATAGCCTGACAGAGTGGAAATATGTCTTCAACACCTACAAAACAGTGTGTGGGGGCAATGAGTCAAACCGCCCCCAATGCTCCTCAGAGCTGCTTGGTCCCGAGTAGAGGGGAAGAATGGGAGCAGGGAAGGGTGGGAGGGGGAAAGGGGTGAGTGGTACTTCTGAGCACTTCCTGCAAAGGGCTTTAATGCGTCCAAAAGTGGAAGGTTTCACCTCCGATTCTTGTCACTGGCGGCAGGGCTAATCAGCCAGATGCCATTTCTAGGAGGAAGCAAGGAAGGGTCCCAGCAGCGGGCAAGGCACTTTGCTCGGAGAGGTTGCTAGTCTTAAGAGGCTTTTCTTGTGGTGGCTCAGTGACCTGGCAGAGAGGTGTGTTGTCATTAGAGTGACACTAAAAGTATCCAAAGATTAGCAGTGACCTGTCCCTGTCAAGCTCGGAGTAGATGACGGGGAGGCAGCAGGAGAAAAGAGGAGGAAGAAGCAGCCTTTCCCTCAGAAAGGTTGATTCAGGGCACGCAACAAAACCCAGGCATGAACTGGACTTAGATCCCTTCTAATTATCACCTAAAATCGGTGAAATCCTGAAAGGAGATTTGTAAACCACTCTCCCTGGGAACACAGAAATCTGGCGTTTTCCCTGCCTTCAAAAGGGCTGGATGAAGAACAAGTTTCCAGCTTTGAAGATGCCATGAATCCACCTCTTTGGCAAGGTTTTGCAAGGAGACCTGAGGCAAGAATGGGCTGGCAGTGACATTGGTGTCTCTTGAGTCCCATCAGAAGAGAATCCCCCTCCTGATCCGTGCCCATGGCAGATTGGTTGGAACTAGATGATTTTTAAGGTCCCTTCCAACCCAAACCGTTCAATGATTCTATAATTCCCCAACCACCAAGCTCTGATTTTAAGGGGATGCTGCTATTATTCCTCCCTGGAGAGAGCCAGAAGTGCCTCCTTCAGTGACAGGCAGAGTTATGCTGGAGGAGAGCAACCAGTTTGGGTAAAATCCTGTCTCTTCCTCCCACCATTTCACAGAAACATGGTCCTCTGAGCTTGATGAGGACTAGCCCTCATCCCAGGTACAGGTCATGACCGTCTCCATGGGTAGAGCCCCTCCCGCACCCCAGGTACGGGTTCCATAGTGGGAAAACCCAGGAAATCAGCTTTTAAATATTTCTTATCATTGCGGTTAAACCCCTCCCATATTTCCACGCTCCCTCTGCTGGGAAACCCCAGCAGACCTGGGTTTTTGACCTTGGCCAGGGTTGACCTGGGCAAGATGCCCCATTTGCTGCTGCCAGAGGTGCTCCTTGAGTCCTCCCACCACTGCCAGCCTATCTCGAATGCCTGCTCCCCATGGTTACCTCTCCTCACTGCTGTCACAACACGGCATTTCCCAGCCACGCCTCCATTATTCCGCTACCAAGCTGAATTTTTCCTTTTAATTCTTCTTTTTGCAGAAAATAGATCTAATTTCTTTTCCCTTCCGCCTCCCCTCCTCCTCCTAAGCCCCCTTCCCGACTGCTTGCAAAGAGAGGTTTCGAGACTAATTTCAAGGTGGATTCAGCACTGGGAGATTGGGGAATTTAACATCAAGAAGTTGTTTGAGGCTGTGGAGTGGTCCGTGCTCCCTCCTGAGCCGGAGGAGTCCAACGAGGCCCTTGGAAATGCAACTCCAGCTAATCAAGCCTGTGGAGAGCCACAAGGACTCTTGGGGGTGGTTTTTGTGCAAGCTTCTTAAGACACAGCTCTCCAGGAAAGGCAAGGAGGCTCAGGGGACAGGGCAGATAGGGGATGAGGGCACAGGAACTGGGAGAAGACAGTCCTCACGCTGGCTCTGCTGTGGGAGTTCCTGGTCAAGTTGCTTCCCATCCTTGATGGTCAGTTTTCCCACTTGTTCCAGTGATGAAGCTCCTGAAGGGAGGTTATAGCAAGGTGGAGGTTGGTCTCTTCTCCCAAGGAACAAGTGATAGGACGAGAGGAAACAGCCTCAAGTTGTACCAGGGCAGGTTGAGGTTGGCCATGAGGAACAATTTCTTGCTGGGAAGGGCTGTGAAAGGCTGTCCCAGGCTGGTCAGGGCAGTGGTGGAGTCCCCATCCCTGGAGGGGTTTCCAAGCCGTGGAGATGTGGTGCTGAGGGCCAGGGGTTAGTGGTGCTCTGGCAGTGCTGGGGGAATGGTTGGACTTGATGATCTTAAAGGTCTTTTCCAACCAAAATGATTCAATGATGGCACTGGTGAGCTCCTCTGTAGAGACCAGTGGGAACCTCCTGCAAATGACATGGAACATGTTGTTCCTCAATGTTATCATTAAGGATTTGATGGTAAAGCGAAAAAATGGCAAAGCTGATGGATGTCAACAGCACCAAGAAAAGCTCCTTCTCCTAAGTCTCTGGGTGTGTTTCCTCTCAGCTGTGGTGATGAGGTGGATGATTCAGTTTTTAGATACAACACTGGCAGGTCCCTTTGCAGTTCCTCACCCATGGGACTTCTTCCATTCTGCAGGGTCCCTTTTCTGGAGAGAAGTTTGGCTGAAAAGCAGTGATGCTTCAATATGTGGCTGCTCCACTGAACCCTGGTGTCCTTGTTTGAGGGGGACACCAACATTCCCACAAATGGCTCTGTGGGTTGGGCTCCTCTCGCTGATCTTGGCTGCAGCATAAGGCAGGATATGAAACCATCTGAGGGCAACTTCTTGGTGTGAATCTAGTGTCTATAATTTGATTGCTATTTTGTCTTCCTTAATTATGTCCATTTTTCAGCAAATTCTTTTTCAGGCTTACAAATTCTCACAAAATCTGCCTGACTGGAACCAAAGGAGCTCTTTCCTTCTCTGCATGAGATATGGAACACGGGTTGGGAGTGACCCTGGCTATGTGGCCTCCAAAGGAATGGATACCAGAGCAAAACCCTGGTATCACTGGATCCCTCCTTGGGCTGAGTTCCCATGGTCCTGGCCATGCTCCAGGGCTTGTCTCCTGTCTTCTCACCACTGTCTAGACGCATGAAGCTTGCAGGTCCATCCACATAGCTCATCCAGAGGGAGCTGAGCTATAGGATGCTGAATTTGCTATGCCAAAGCTTCTGTCTGGTGAGGGTTTCATCGAGTCTCCTCACATCATGAAATACAAAGCAGATGTCTCCATGTGCCAGGGAGGAGAGCTGTGCTGGGCTGAACAACCAGGGGTGGACTGCACCTAGTTGTGCACTTTCAAGGAGATCTCTGTGGGAGCTAGACCTCATGCCCTGCCTATGGGACATTGCTGAGGGTCTTTTCCATGAAGTGACCCCAGGCTGTTGCATGGGCTCAGGGCAGAGGAGAAAAGCTGCAATGCTGCAGGTCCATGAGGTCCAGATCAGGCAGTGAGTGGTGGGACTGAGTGGTTCTTAAGATCTAGGTGACCAGGGAGATCCTGGACTGGCTGGTGAGAAGATCCTCTGGAGCCTGTTGTCCTGTGTGTGTTTTGCCCTGTTTGGGATGAGAGTGGCTGATGGCTCATGTTCAACCTGAGCCATCCCACAGTACAATGGCAGCTCAACCATGTATTTCCCAGACAGTTCCCAGCTGGTTTCCAGTCAGTTGCCAGTCTGGTGTCACTCTAACACCAGCACAGAGCTTTGTGCACCTCCTCATTGACCTTCATGACATTCTTGTTGTCCCAACCCTTCTCAGGGTCCCTCTAGACCAAGGCTCTGCCATTCATTGTGCCAGTCTCCCCTCTTAATTGACTGTGACCTACAAACTTGTGCAGGATGCATCTCCATCCAGGTCACTGCTGAAGATGTTTAGCAGTTACCAGCTGCACCATCAGCCCCAGGGGTGCTTCACCACTGTCAGACTGGAAAATGAGTAAGCTCACTCCTCAGCACTGGAGGCAGGAGAGCTCTACTTGGCTCCATGAAGTCCATCAAAGTCCAGGGGCTGGTGTGTGCTGGGTACAGCCATTTAGCTTTCTCCTTAAGCAGAGACCATCCAAGCTGCCTGATGGCACTAAAGGACAGAGAATTAAAAGTGTAACAAAAGAATAATTTTTTTTTCCAAAGGGAGAGTCTGGGGAGCTGTTTGGCATAATGACTGGGATTTAGCTTGAGGTAGTGAGAAATATGAGATGTTTACCTAATAAAGAGGATTGTTGAAGGGGGTAAAATTCTTTAAGCCCAGGAAGAAAAAGGAATGAAGGAATTCCAGGTCAGTGACATCGAGTTTGTCTCACTTTTGCTGAAGAACTTGCATCAAACAGCGAAATGGGTGCAGTGCAATCAAAAAATGACCTATTTAATTCAAGGGATTTGAAGAGCAGTATCTCAGTTCAAACCTCTTCAATTACAAAGCAGCAATGAAGCCCTTCCCTGCCAGCCTTTTTCACGTTGTTTGGATAGGGACTCCTTCTTTTACACAATCATTAAATGGTTTGGGTTGGAAGGGACCTTTAAAGCTCATCTAATCCAATCCTACTGCACTGAGCAGGGACATCTTCAGCTACAGCAGGTTGCTCAGAGCCCCGGCCAACCTCACCTGCAAGGGCTCCAGGGATGGGGCAGTGACCACCTCTCTGGGCAACCTGCGCCAGGCTCTCACCACCTTCAGCATCCAAAATTTCTCCCTTCTCTCTCATCTAAATCTCCCTCTTTGAGTTTCAAGCCATCCCCCCTTGTCCTGTCCCAACAGGCCCTGCTCAGAAGTCTGTCCCATCTTTCTGACAGGCCCCTTGAAGTCCTCTGAGGCCACCAGAAGGTCTCCCCGGAGCCTTCTCCTCTCCAGGCTGAACAAGCCCAACTCTCCCAGCCTGGCGTGTTGAGTAAGTTTTGTTGTAGGCACTCATCTGCTACAGACACCGGTGCATGGGTTGTGTGGGGGTGGGTGTTGCCCTCTTCTGGGGTGAACATCACGCAGCCCCGGCCTAATTCCCTAGTGCAACTTGATCCGGTGGGAGCAGTGAAAGACTGGACTGCCAGCCTGTGTGGGTTCAACACAGTGACCTACCTCTGGTTTAGGAAGTCCTGGAGCACATGCTGGAGGTTGGGAGGACGCAAGAAGGCTTTGCTCTACTGTGCTATCCCGTGCTCTTGGATAGAGGGCCACACAGCTTGGGATGGTAAGGTAAATCCACGTTCTTCCATCCCCTTGTGCATCCCACCTGGCTCAGTGCACAGGGAGAGGCATCTAGACCCTCAGAAAGTGCTGACATTTCAGAAATGGTGTTTAAGGAAGATTAAAACTTGCCTTCCTCAAATCTGGGAAACCTGCAGCTTCTGTGAATGTGGGAACAGCGCAAAGCCTCCTGGAAACAGGCAGGTTTCCCAGCTCAAAGCCAAGCGCGAATCATGTTTGTGTCCGTGTTTCCTGCTGTGATAATAAATAAACCAAACCCCAACTTCCCAGTTCACCTGCAAACCTCTGAAGACTTTTCTTTCATGAGCGCTGCTCCACTCCGTGTTCCCTGGAAGCATTCGGAGTTTGCCCAAACAGCATTTTTCTGATACCCCATGAAAAATATTTGCTCAGCTCTTCTGGCAAGCATGAGCTCTGAGGAAGTCGAAGGCAAGGGATTCACCTTGCCCTGGGCTGCTGAAAACTGCTTTGCTCCACAGCTCTTGTTGGAGATGAGGAGGAGATCAGCGTGGTGTGAGGCCAGCAACGATCATGGGGGATGGTGGTATCTAGGACACATGTACTCGTGGACAGGAGTCTCCCCCCTCCTGTGCTCTGACCCCAGTGTCTTTCATGTTAACTCTGCACTAGAGGGATTTAGGGGATGGAGAGGAGGAAGAAGAGACATTTATCAGCAGGTGGAGGAAAGGAGCTGAGTGCTCTTGAAATGGTCTCAGACTGTGATGGCCAGAGGCCAAGGTGTATTGCTACACCTTCTTGGAGCATCTTCCCTTGGGGTATCTTACCTATTTGTGCCCCCTGGTCACACAACCCAATGACTCATGCCTCAGCAGAAGGGCACCAGCACAGCTGCAGCTTTCTGAAAAGGGGCTTTTCCAAGAGCCATCCCATCCTGAGCTGCTTCCTTGCCCAATAAAATTTCCAGGTGACACTGGGTCCATACATTGAATCATTTTGGTTGGAAGAGACCTTTAAAATCATTGAGTCCAACCATTCACCCAGCACTGCCAGGTCACCACTTAACCATGTCCCTTAGCACCACATTTCCAGGGCTTGGAAACCCCTCCAGGGATAGGGACACCACCTCTTTCCTGGGTAGCCTCTTCCAAGGCTTGACAACCCCTTCAGACGAACAAATCCTTTCCTAACATCCAGCCTAAACCTCCCTTGGTGCAACTTGAGGTCTTCCTATCTAGGAAGTCTTGCCTATCTCGGCCAAAAGACATGGGCTACCCATGCTGCTGGTGAAGGGTCCTTTCCTGCAGCAATCACTGCCATTTTCTCCTTGTTGATGTGCCCCAGAGACTACCCAAAACAGCTGTCAAATGACAATTTAGGCGTTCTCAGGATTCGTGGGGAACAAGTGGAGTTCATGCAAATCCAGAGGGGAAAGGCAAAGAAGTTTTTCTTGGGCCCTTCTCCGGAGCTGCCACCATCTGCTGATTTGCAGGATGCTCCCCAGCCTGATGGCTCCTTCTGGGCCATAATGGATGAGCTCGCACCTCTGTCCGCCTTCCTGTAACTGCTCTGCAATCGGTAGCCGTGGCCAGGAGGGCTCCCAGGGGCTCAGCGAGGACTGGTGGAGGAAAAGGAGGGTGAGGAGGAGGGGGATGCACTTGTGTGTGGGGCTGTGGTGGATGTCAGTTAATGGAGCCGGGTGATTCAGCCGCGGCGGAGGAAGCATCGAGGGGATGCTTTACGCCCTTGTACTGCTGGCAGGAACATCCTGGAGGCTCCGCAGCACATAAGTAACTACGATGGGTGATTGTTGAATAATTAAAGAGATGCAGCGCTTGGATTGCCTCCCGGAGCCGGACCAGAACGGGGAGAGCAGGGCACAGTGGGAGGAAAACTTCCCGTCTTACAGGAAATCTTCCCCTGCTGAACCTCTCTGCAGACCCTGCGCCTGCCGGGGGGACTTGGCTGGAATCAATTCTCCTCTGCTTGCAGCCAGAGGAAGCATCAGGCTGCCATTGGGATCCTGCCACTGATTAACTAAGTGACCTTGGTGTGTCGCTTCCCTTCCTGCCATGCCCTGGTTTCCCCTCTCAGAGTTGGGAAGTTATCTGGAGATATCAGAGTATCTCATGGGAAAGGTTGGACCCAGCTGGGCCATCTCGGGGGGGAACCACCAGCTTAGAGGGTGATGCTGGGGCCAGTTTCTTTGCCTTTGAGATGGTAAATCTACCTGTTTCCAGGAGGTCTTCTGCTGCTCCCGTGTTCCCAGATTCTGCCAATTTCCCAGATTTGGGGAGCGCAAGCTTTAATCATCCTTAAGCCGTCTGGAGCTTGGTCCAGCATAGCAGAAAACACTGTTACCACCACAGAAAGAGCAGTTGACAGAGGAGCTGATGGAGATCCTGGGCTGCAGGATGGGTAGATGGAACTGGATATTGCACCTTGCTCCCCATGGTGAGGACAGCACTGAGTTGACAGCCCCGAGCTGGCAAGACGGTGAGGAACCTGGCAGCAGGGACCACTGCTCCCTGACAGCTCCACTTTATTTACAGGCCTGATTGCAGGTGACACATGAGTGGATTTATTAACTCCGCTCTCTGCCGCTATTCGGAGCCTTGCAGATAAATGGCAGAGCCCCGGGGCCAGCGCTAAAACTCGGTTAACATTAAAGTGAAGGATCTGCTGGTGCTTCTGCTGGGGGGCAAAGGGGAGCGGCTGCGCTTTTCTTTGCAGTCAGATGCGTGTTGGTTGAGTGGGAGGTTTATTTTTGGCCTCTCCCCGGGATGGATGTCACACGCAGGGTGGGATGGGGATGCTGACTCAGCATCCACTGCTTCACTGGCTGGTGAGACGGAGAGACCTTCTTGTGGCCTTTCGGGACTTAAAGGGGACCTGTGAGAAAGATGGGGACAATCTTTTTAGCAGTGTCTGTCGTGACATGACAAGGGGTGATGGTTTTAAACTCAAAGAGGGAGATTTAGACTCGACAGAATGAAGAAATCTTTTACACTGAATGTGGTACGACCCTGGCCCAGGTTGCCCAGAGAGGTGGTCATCCCTGGAACCATTGCAGGTGAGGTTGGCCTGGGCTCTGAGCAACCTGATGTGGTTGAAGATGTCCCTGTTCACTGCAGGGAACTAGATGAGCTTTAAAGGTCCCTTCCAACCCAAACCACTTAACGATTCTATGATTCTATGAGATTTGAGGTTGCCCATGGGAGTGTGGGTCAGGTGAAGGTTTTGCTGCATGGTGTGGGGCTCTGCTGAGCCTGCTTTGCCTCCCAGACACTGTTGCCAGTCCAGGCTAAGGAATGTCAGCCCAGAGGGCGTTCACATGTGTTAAGACCTTGTTTTTATCATGCTGATCCTGCATAAATCATGAAAATTGACCCTGGAGTCACAGCAGTGTCACACTGGTGCTGGAGGAGAATGAGATCCCCTCAAATCTTGTCCTTTGCTCCCACCTTGCAATTGCCATTTACCTTCATGTAATGAGTCAAGAGTTACATTTCAGCTTCCCAGCGTGAAGATACTGGTTTGCTCCTGCTAAGAGGATGGAGGGAGAGATGTGGGAGCTGAAGGACAGCTTACATCAGGATGGGCCAGCTTTGACCCAACTTTCCCATCATATGAATCCACTTTGCCTTCCTCCACAGCCACCAAATGCTTTTGTCCCTGCCTTAGCTTGTGCCTAGAACTAGCCCCATGTTGCCCAGACTTCCTGCACCACGTTTTCCCTCTGGGATTAAACCCTTGGAGAGGCAGGGACTGCCCTGAGACCATAGCCCAGAGCTGCCCCTATGTGCCTGAGAAGACCTGTCATGTCCCTGAAAAGTTCAGACTGTGGAGATATGGTTTAGCAGTGACATGGCAGTGCTGGGTTAACAGTTGGCCTTGATGGTCTTAAAGATCTCTTTCAACCAAAATGATTCTATGATTTTACGACTGAAACAGCGCAGCAATGGGGCACTCAGTTTACCAGCAGCTCTCTCTGGGCTGAACCAAAGCCTCCTTCTTCTGAAGTTCATGCTTAACGGAGGAATCAAAGAAATGCAAGTTTACACAACACTTGATTTGACAAGAAAGGTGTCATTCTGTTTCTGCTTGGGGTGATTTGAAAGCAAGGCTTTGCTTGGGCGCTAAAAGAACTAGGGCGGGATCTATGAGGTAGGAATTCATATCAGTGAGCTTCCCAAAGAGGCAAAATGAAGCTTTTCTAGGGCTCTGTGTTCTTTCTCAGAAGGTTCCACGTGAAGGAATAAACTTGTCTTTTAGATAAAGAGTTTTGCTGGTGTACGGGAAGAAGCCTTCCAGAAAAATGGGAAGTGGAAAATATGGGAACTAGCTAAAAATGTGTATAGGGGAATAAAAGTGTACATGGAAGCTACAAATTTAACATGGGTACCAGCTAAAGGTGTATCCAACGTGGAGAGTCACTGCTGGACTTAAACAGCCCTGCCTCTTACCTACTGTCCTGCAGCTCAACAATGAGGCTTTTTGGGGGGGGCACGCAGCCGACTGGCATGGAAAAGTGGAGGGAAGATGATCTAGATAACGCTGCCCCATGGCAAAGCGGCTATGGGTAACCCAGCCAGGGGTGCTGGGTTGGTGGGACAGACTCTTTGGAGGGAGCAGGAGTAAAGATTGCACTGTGAAAAGATGGCCAGTGCTCTTGCCAGCGATGTCTGACCTTGCTTTCTTCCCGCTTCCTTTTCTGCCCACTCCGAGAGGGCTGCTCAGGGTCAGTGTCAGGTGTTTTCAGGCAAGTGACCACATCTCTATACTCAAAAAAACCTTTGGAAATATGGTCTCCAACCATTTTGCTGAAACATCATGCAGTGGTCTTGCTGACCAAGCTCCAGCTCTGTCCAGAGCTGTGTAACCATAAGGCTTCCTCATCTCAGCTGAAGCACCCTGGGTTGCCTTCCATATCTGAGGAATCCAGATCTACCCTGGAAGCCAAAGCTTTCCTGCTGTGATGCGCACACACCCCTGGTATGCAGGTAACTCTCAGAAAGCACGATCCCATACCCACATCCTCTTTCTTGCAAGAATCCTATGGGCATCTGTGCAACCACCAGGTGTGGGGAGTCCCCACTTTGACCAGAGACCCATAAGGAATGAAAGGATGCCTGGGATGAAGGCACAACAGGGTCTGCCTCATGCTGGCAGGGCCAGCTGTCTCCCACACCACAAGAGCTTTTGCAGCGTGGTGCCCAACCAGGCTGCAGGTTCCATAGGATCATGTCATGCAGTGGGTCAGCAGCAGCTTTGGCAGTGTCGAAGAGATGCCTCCCTGAATGTCTCTGGAATGGACTAGGTTCAGCATGGAGACTATGCTGCACCATAATAGCTTAGTGGTTGTGGACCACTATGTTGTGGTGACCCTTCTCCATCCCACTGCACCACAGAAACACCGTAGTCCTGTCTCTCCCAAGGTAGTGTTGTTGCATGGACCTAAGCCAAAGAATCATAGAATCATAGAATGATTTGGGTTGGAAGGGACCTTTAAACGTCATCTAGTCCAAACCTACTGACATCTTCAACTAGAAGAGATGGGCTCAGAGCCCCGTCCAACCACTGCAAACGTTTCCAGGGATGAGGCATCAACCATGTCCCTGGGCAACCTGGGCCAGTGTCCCACCACCCTCAGTATAAAGAAGGAAATCTGAGAGATGCAGGTGACTCCATGAGGCCTTGGAAGGAAGTACCAAAGACTCTGGGAACCCACTCCTCCTTTCCACGCCTCAGTTTCCCCAGCAGCAAAGCAAAGCTGGTTTCTCCTCTCCCACCGTGGAGGAGATGGGAGCTGCTTGGGCTTTGCCTTTTCCCCCGGTGCTGGGTTTTCTGAGCACTCAGCACTTCCGCAAAGCTGGTCCTTGCCGCTCGTAAAGTGCTGCGGGAGTAGGGCTGTGCCGGATACCCGAGCTGGGTGGAAGCAGGTTCTGCAGACAGCTATCTCCATGGATGGGCTGATACTGCAGACGGGCCGGGGGGAGGAGAGGATCGATAATGCAGATACGGAGCTGGCCCGGCACAAATAAGCCCAGCTTTGTAAATGAACCCTGAGCTCTCAGGGCTCCCCGGTAAAGGCTGTTATCTCCAGACACTCTGGCTGTCTGGGTCTTTTCACAATACAGAGACGTGCCGACCAGGATATGAGTCAGCTAACAGAGCTCTGATCGCTGACCGAGTGCCCGGCCTGACACCGCTTTGCAATGTTGGCTGGTGGCTGGCTGGTGTGGGGAGCATGGGGTGGCTTGTAGCTCTTCCAAGGACAAGGGCTGGTCAGGGAGGTAGCCGCCATCCATCCTACCTGATTTCTCCAGCATCCCAGCCTGGGATGTTTGTGGCCCATCCGTAACAGCTCCCCAGCAAAGTGGTCATCCTGAGGTTACGAGAAAAAAAGCCAGGCAGAAGGCTTTATTCTTTCATTGCTGGGTTCAGGGGGTGATGCAAGCAGCTATTCCTGGTCCACTGACCTTCTGGCTTTACCCATGCAGTCCATATGACAGGAGAAGCAACCAGGTAGACTCCCCCAGACAAACTGGCTTTTGCACCAATGTGATCCAGCTGTAAGAGCATCACAAGGAAGGGTGTGTTCCCCAGCCATGCCCCACCCAGGTCTCCTGGTCATGTCCTCCTGCCTCCTGGTGGGTCCAGCTTGGTTACAAGCCCTGGCCCTGCCTTGCCACTCCAAGGCTGGTGCTGGGAGAAGAAAAGAGCTGGTTTGTTCTCTCCAGGGCTGATCTTGCTCTGTGGCCTGTGTCTGACAACATCCCACAGCTGATGCATGGGGAAATGCAAAGCAGGATGAACAAGAAGTGCATTCCCAGCAGGCTCTCCCTGCTGCCAGCAGTTTGTGCCCAGGGATCTCTTGAGGTGTTGCCTCTGAAATATGGTAGGGGATGGTTTCCTCTGTGGACATGCCCATCATCCACACAAACCTGACCATCCTGCAGCAAGGAGTTCCTCAGCTCAACTGCAGAAAGCAACACCCAGTGCTAAGCGTGGCCTGGCAGAAGGCATCTTTGCTGCTTCTGCGCTGCACAGACCTGGGAAATTCAGTTCAGCTGCATGTGAAGAGGGAAGGTCTGTGAAATACGAGCAGTCTATGCACAGGAATCCTTTGCTGCGAGCCACATGCGCTGTTCCCAGAGGAGGAGCTCTCATCCTTAACTCTTAGAGTCATAGAATCCTAGAATGGTCTGGGTTGGAAGGGACGTTAAAGATCATCTCGTTCCAACCCCCCTGCCATGGGCAGGGACTCTTCCCACTAGACCAGGTTGCTCAAGGCCCCGTCCAACCTTCCCTTATTGCTTCTGCCCTAAAGGTCGGTTTTCGTGTTCCTCCACGCCATACTTGTTAATAAACTGAAACCTGGGCCACAGGACCTCTTTGGCACATGAATACAGCCCATTTCCCCCCTCCCCAGTCCCTGCTCCTCCTTTCTCCCCCCTTCCCATCTCATTTCCTCCTGAGCCAAAGAAATCCGTCTGCCTGATAGATGGCTCCTGACAAGCTGAGCAGCTAAAGATCACATGTCAATAGGGCTATAATTAGGAGAATTGAGCCCTGTCAGGGCCGGACGGATATTTATCTGAAATCAATGGCCAATAGGGTGGAAGGAATGAAGATGTGGGAGTGTTTGCTTTGGAGCTGCCACGGCTTTTTACACCCTGTCTGCACAGGGATCCTGCCGGCCGGGGCTTTCCTGCTGCCTGAAAGAGGGGAGGATTATAGCATTAGCCATGGAGATCTGCCCTGGCCTCTGAGCACCAGGACCTGCTGACCCTTCTCTGGATGTTCACGCACCCCCCAGGTGGGGACAGCAATAGGAAAACGTGAAATGGGGGGTGCTGCTTGCAGACAAAGGCTGTGATTCAACCCTTTGCTCTTCCTCCCAGTGAGGAAGAGCATGCTAGAAATCCCAGGCACCAGGGCCAGGGTCTCGGATGCACACAGAGGATGCAGGACTGGGAGATGAAGCAGGTGATGGGGACAAGGAGGTTGTCACCTCCCATCCTCAGCTGAGGTGGAGCTGGGGTCTCATCTAGACTAGATTTCAACTAGATCTAAGGAAGAAATTACGATGAGGGTGGTGAAACACTGGCTCAGGTTGCTCAGAGAGCTGACAGATGCTCCATCCCTGGAAACACTCCAGGTGAAGATGGACGGGGTTCTGGGCAACCTGATGTGGTTGAAGATGTCCCTGCTTAGTGCAAGGGGATTGGACTAGATGAGCTTTAAAGGTCCCTTACAACCTAAACCATTCTATGATTTTATGACATTAAACCTGGCCTAAATCTCCAAGTGGGGACTACCTCTTCACACCTGCCACGGCTCTGCCAGGGACGGTGCTGCAAACATTAGGCTGAGATTTAGGCATCTCCTTCCTCTCTGGAGTCTTTGAGAGGCTGTCGAGGGAGACTGGGTCCCTGCAGAGATTTTTGTTTCAGCCTTCCCCACAACCGCGTCTCTTTTCCAAGAGCACAAGAACCACCCCATGCCTCAGAGCTCCTGAGATGCCCTTAGCACTGGTGCAGGATGGGGGGGGTTGCACCTAGGTAAACACCAGGACTTGCTCTCCCTCGGACCAGGGTGTGAATCCTCTTTGCAAATGCTGGGCTTTCAGCTAGGTTGGAAGGCCACAGGCCCTGGGAAGCCCTTGAGCATCTGCTTTAATACTTTGTTGGAGCAGGGGTCAACGGCCCAGCCTCAAAGCTGTTCAGCTATGGAAACCACTGAGGTTAAAGACAGAACCACTTTGGAAATGCTTTTGGGCACCAGACAGGATGGAGTCTGGAGTCACACAAACCACCCAGCGTGGTGGTTCAACCCCAGGACTGAAATAAGCTGGAAGAGATCTTTGTAATTCCAGCCTTGTTCATCTTTGTCCTTCCCGTTGCTTGAGGAGCTAGCAGAAAGGTGACCCCACTCCTTCTCCAGCTGCTCATGGAACTCACCCCCAGGATCCAGCAGGATAACGCACTGCTGGCAGTGAGGAATGATACCTGGACTGAAGCTGTCTGGATGGAGCTCATGCAGCTTTCCCAATCCACAAAGTCAGTCCCTATTTGACCAGAAGCTCTTAAAAATTGCCGGGGATTAGTACAGAGAATTAATGAAATCATTGATTCCCTGGTGGGACATTAGGGATCATAAAGGCTCTCCCAGCTTGCTTTTCTCATGACAGCATTCTCATGTTCCCTGCATCGCCAAAATCCCAACCGCTGCCTGTTCCTCACATCCCAGTGTATCCACCAGTCCCCACAGCCCTTCTCTGGACTCACTTCACCTCTGGAAGCCTCACAGACTTGTAGGAAGAAATCGAGGAAGAGGAGGAGGAACCAAGGCCCTCCCCATGGCTCAGACAGTGGCAGTGGATGCCACGTAGCCTGGTACGATCCTAATTTATTGCTTCTGTAATTGGGGTTAATTAGTGGTGACCAAATTTATCTTCTCGCTTCTCATTAATCCCAAACACAAAAGAACCCCGTTTGCAATCAATTGCTGTTTAATTACAGCACAATAGCTGCCTCTTGAGATCGAAATCCCTGCTGGCTTGAGGTCTTGACGGTGAGGATGGGAGTGGAAAGATGCAATTTGGAGGAGCAGGAGGATGAGGATGCCAGCTGGGACCGGCATTGTGTACTCCAGGGGCCTACAAGGTTCATAAAGATCAGCATGAAGTCTCCTTGCCCTGGCTGAAGGATCCAGCAGTGGGTTTCAACTGGGGAGAAAGGGTTGGGTTTTTAAGCATCTACTCATGCAATGGAAGGACAACTCACTCCAGGGTGGTGAACATGCTGGGCAGTCCGGGGACACCTTTTTGGCTGGGATATCTGCTGGTGGCTACTACAATGGACGGCCCAGATGCAGGTCCTGCCTTCAAGATCTTGCTTCTCTGGTGAGCCAGGGCACAGGGGATGTCCTGCTTGAGATTTATGTCCTCCAACAGCAGCTTCTGTTGCTCAGTTGTAGATCTCAGAGTCTGTAGTGGACCCTATCACAGCCATAGCAGAGGCAGAAGCTGCCTGTGAGCAATAAAAGGGCTCTGCTGGAACCCTGAAGGAAAATGTCTCTTTTTCCCAAGTAACAAGCGATAGAATGAGAAGAAACAGCCTGAAGTTGCACCAGGGGAGGTTTAGGTTGGACATTGGGAAAAAATTATTCACTGAAAGAGTTGTCAAGCATTGGAACAGGCTGCCCAGGGAAGTGGTGGAGTCCCCATCCTTGGAGGGGTTTCCAAGCTGTGGAGATGTGGTGCTGAGGGACATGGTTTAGTGGTGGACTTGGCAGTGTTAATTTTATGGTTGGACTCAATGTTCTTAAAGGTCTTTTCCAACCTAAATTATTTGGTCACTCTATGGTTTGGACAGAAAACATGTTCACCATGATGTCTGGCCTTGGAGAAACCATTGGGAGAATATTTGGGTCCACTCTCAATCCGAAGGCAATGGAAACTCCTTCAGATAGGAGGTCAAAGAAGGAAGGTCCCACCACTGTCCAGAGCTTCGTTGTTCAGATTGAAGGTATCTGAGGTGACCGTATGATTACCTACAAGGGCATGAAAAGCGAGGAAGAAGGGGAAAAAAATGAACTGTTGGAAAACTACTTTATATACCTCTGTGGAAGTATTTAAAAGACATGTAAGTGCAGTGCTTAGACATGGTTTAATGGTGGACTTGGCAGCGCTGGGCTAGCAGTTGGTCTCAATGATCTTAGAGGCCTTTTCCAACCTAAACAGTTCTACGATTTCTGCAGGCAAGCTCTGATTTCCTATCCTGGACCTGAGCCATTTCTGGGGACACCCAGAAATGTCCATCTGAGGACTGACTCACCTAGAACAAGACCCCACCAGAGAGCCCCAGCTTGCTTTTGGCCAGGAGGAACGTTTCCTTGGCAGCAGTCCCTGTCCTGCCCCCTCATTTACCCAGATAAATGCCTCAGTTAATGCTGTGAGTATTAAATAAACTCCTCGCCCAGCCCTGCCCGCCTCTCCCTCCTTGCTCTTTAGGTGCCATCAATCTGCAGGATTATTGAGCCCAGTTTTGGAGTTAGTGGCGTGTTGAAAATGCTCCGGTCTTCCCTTTATCACTTTCAGATCAGCTCATTGGATGGGAATCCATCAGGGAAAGTAATGGGAGAGGCTCTGCTGATCTATGGCTCTGCGTTACCGGATCAATCGGGCTCTTGCCTCCCCTCCCACACTCAGGCTGGTGCTACTCCCTTCTCTTAAAATGCCAGATTAATCAACACTTCCCATTCCTGCAAGGATTTTGTCCTGGAGTGTGCCAGAGATGCCCTGGATGTGATAAAACCTCAGCTGTGTCAGAAACAAGGTCGAGGGCTGAATTCCTCTTGGGACCTCCAGCCACTTGCCGACGTGTATTTATTGCATTTAGTATTTGAGAGGATTTAGGGGTTAGGCAGCAGCCAGAAGCTGGAGGCTGGGCTTTAAAACCATCGCGTACCAAAACTAGGGTGAAGCCCAAGGGATGCTGAGGTGGTACGTCCACCACCGGGGCCAGGAGTCAGGACCAGGAGCTGGGTTTTGAGCTGGGTTTTTTTTCACCTGGGCATCAACAACCACCCTCTCCCCAAGCCCTGTGTGGATGCAGAGGGAAGAGCACCACCTACTGAGGCTCCCTCACCTTTTCCTTCCCTTTTTTTTAAAAAAAAAGAAAAAGAAAAAGATATATTTTCTTTCTGCTTGTATTCTCAGATAGCCTTTGCTCCGCTCTGGGAAAGGCAGGAGCACGTTTAACTCCCAAGCAACCCTCCCGATCTCTCCAGACATTTCTGCTCACATCGTTTCTCTCGCTAAGCCGCTTGTGTTAATGAGACTGGCTTTCCTCGGGATCGTTCTGCTCCCCGCCTTCGCCAACTAACAGCTCTTCCAGCCTCCCCAGAACCTGGGTGGGCTTTCTCTTGGGTACGGGCAGGAGTGGGAAGTAAAAAAACTCTGAGAAGCTTTGACTCTAAATCTAAATCGAAGCTAAATATCGGAGAGTATGACTTGGGAAGCACAAACAGATGCAACAATATATTTGTATACGTGGACGGGTACGTACGTAGGTGTGCATATGGAGAAGCATCATGTGTCTCTGTGTCCTTTGGCCCTGGCCAAGGATTTAGGGACTTAGCTGAAGACTTTTGCATCTGGGTTTGGTTTCTCGCCCTTGTATATCGACTAAGTACTTAAAGAAATCCTCGAAAGCAGGCTGGGAGAAACCCAGAGAAACCTCTGGCATTTCCTGAATGTTTTTTATTGGGAGACTCTTTAGCTTTTTAGGAATAAGGGCCACAGCCCAGCTTTGGTATTATTCCCCCAAAGACCTTTGGTTGCAACCAGGGAAAAATTAGTTTAAATATTGAATGTTATTTTATTATTTCAGCACAGGCTGTTTTGCAGTGATTTATAGACCAGGGGTCCTCAATCACTGAATCCCTTCACCTGCCTCCAACCCAATAATCTGCAGCCTCAACACTGTGGACATTACTAGCAAGAAGTTCTAGGTGGGAGCAAGGAGACCCAGCTCCTTCTCAGTCCACAGGCTTTTCTTTTCCTTCTTCTTGTCCCCCGTGAAATTGAGGGGCACCAGATCTTTGCATTGAGGAAAAAAAGCATCCCTGTGGGTCAAATCTGGCTGGCATAGCAATGTAAAGGGCTGGCTCGTACAAGGAGAGGGGGAGTCAGCCTGTCTCTGAACCCACCTTTGGTGGAGAGAAAATGAGAACCCACCAAGAAAAGACCATGGGCTGGCTCAGCAGTGCTAGGAAGACAGGGGGGACCTTGCAAGAGCAAATCAGGGAGGGTAGAGCAGGACATGGGTTCTCCACAACGCAGCTCAGCATGCCCTCAGGTCTAGCGGCTGCTGAAATGTCTTCTGCTAATAACCCACCAGCCTTGTGTGAGCCCACAACAGCACACGGCACCCTGTAAACTGGGCATTGAAATGAAGAAAGGGGGCAAATATAGAGCTGAGACTGGAGGAGTCTGGCTTCAGAGGCACCTCTTGGGCCTTTGGCAGGAGGCTGGTGACCACCAAACCAGCCAGCTTGCATAGGAGCTTAGGATTCTGTAGTAAAACTTCCTTAAATGCCAGGAAAATATGGCCTCTGAGGAAGGGTTGGGAAGACATGAGATTGTTTAGTCCAGAGACTGAAGGGAGATGGGATAACAGCCGACAATTATGTAAAAGGCTTCTGCAAGAAGGGGAGGGACACTTGTTTCCCTGTGGATAGGACAAGTAATAAGGAGCTTAAAAGCCAGCAAAGGAGATTTAGAGCTGTGGGGATAGAGAAGGGCTGGGATTAATTGTTGGGAGAGGGGGGGTGGAAGGGTGGTGTCACTAGTGCTGGAGGTTTGGAGGACAAATGTGTCAAGAAGGGCTTAAAGAGAGTGAATCCTGCCAAGGGGCAGGGGACAGGGAAGATAAACATCCTCCTGGATGTCTTTTCCAGCGCTCTGCCTGAGTCACAAGTGAGTGCTGGGATATCTAGAGTAGGCTGGTAGGTTTGACAATACCAGTGTTTCTCATGCGTGATGCTCATGCTCCTTTCTCGATGTGAGCCGCAACATCTCCAGCGTCATGCAGAGCTGCCTCTCTACCCATTTCACATAGTCACGGAATGCCTGAGGTTGGAAGGGACCTCTGGAGATCATCTCATCCAACTCCCCTTCTCCAGCAGGTAACCCAGAGGAGGTTGCCCAGGATTATGTCCAGGTGGGATTGGAATCTTGCCAGAGAAGGAGACTCCACAACCTCTCTGGGCAGCCTGGGCCAGGCTCCCACACCCTCACACCAAACAACTTTCTCCTCCTGCTCACATGGAACCTCCTGGGTTCCAGTTGGTGCCCATTGCCCCTTGTCCTGGCGCTGGGCACCACTGACAAGAGTCTGGCCCCATCCTCTTGCCCCCCGTGGGCCCTTGAGCTCTTGATCAGCATTGCTCAGATCCCCTCTGAGGCTTCTCTTGTGCAGCTCAGCAGCCCCAGGGCTCTCAGCCTTTCCTGGGCGCAGAGATGCTTCTGTTCCCTCAGCATCTTTGTAGCCTCTGCTGGACTCTCTCCAGTAGTTCCTTGTCTCTCTTGAACTGGGGAGCCCAGAACTGGACCCAGTACTCCAGAGGTGGCTTCAGTAGGGCAGAGTAGAGGGGTAGGAGAACCTCCCTTGACCTGCTGCCCACTCTCTTCTTCATGCACCCCAGGAGACCATTGGTCTTCTTGGCTACTGGAGCACAATTTCCCCAGCCATCATTTTGCTCAGGTCCACAGGACCCAAGGTGATGTGACAATGTGTGCTTGTGGATGTTGCATCCCAGCCTCATTCCCCACCTTGCCCATGCTTCCACCTTGCCCTACAACTTGGGAGACGGAGGTGACTTTTGGGTGGAAAGTACCCTGCCAAGGCATGGTGACCCGATCACTCCGAGGCAGGAAATGCGCTGATCGGGCACAAGTCGGAAATAAAACAGAAAAACTCGAGAAAGCTCTTGCTTCCAGTAATTCCCAGGGAGAGGTGTCAGCCATGATTTCTGGAAGCCACACGCAGCAGAAAGCAGGGGAGCGCTGGCAGCACTAATGAAGTTACTGCCATCCGGCGATTAGGTTACGAGATCCTCCGGGACTGGCCTGCGAGGTGATGGACTGAAAGCAGAACGGGAACTAAATTGCATTTCATTTCAATTTGACCATAAATTTGATGATTTCGTCAGATAAGGAGTAAAGGGGGCAGGGAGGTGGTGGGGAGGGGGGGAGGAGAAGAGGAGAGGGAGGACTCTCTGCCTTCGGCGTGGCCAGGGCAGGGAGGGAGCAGGGGAGAGGGCACGGCGCGAGAAATTACATCGTTCCAGTTTGTACTGTTGCAGATTATTCATCAGAAGTGTCAAAGGCTTTATGGAGAGGATGTAGATCACCTGCTTTCTATAGACTGTTCACTGAAGTAATAAGGGCTGGGAATATAGGTTATCGAACTGCCCTGGGATTTATGGGAGAGGATGCAGTGGGTGAAGAGAGGACATGGGCTCTTGTTTCTGCTTTCATGGGATGCTCCACTTGGAGAATGGGTTGGGTTGGGAGGGAGCTTTAAAGCTCATCTAGTTCGACCCCCCTGCAGGGAGCAGGGACATCTGCAACTAGAGCAGGTTGCTCAGAGCCCCGGCCAACCTCACCTGCAATGGTGCCAGGGATGGGGCATTGATCACCTCTCTGGGCAACCTGGCCCAATGTCTCATCATCCTCAGCATCCAAAATTTGTTTCAAATCTCCCTCTTTGAGTTTCAAACCATCACCCCTTGTCCTGTCCCAACAGGCCCTGCTCAAAAGTCTGTCCCTGTCTTTCTGATAGGTTCCCTTTAACTACTGAAAGGCCACAAGAAGGTCTCCCCAGAACTGGATTTGTGGTTTGTGTCACCTGGACCATCTGCAGAAAGCGCATGAGTGGACAAGTCAGCAGGTTCCCAGTTCTCGCCACCCAATCCAATTCAGGACAACCTCAGCCCTCAGACAAAGCAGACCCCGTTGCAGGAAGGTTGCTCAATAATTGCAAAGACACAGATAAGGGGACAGATTAAAACATCTTTCCACCATTGGGGTCTAACACTGTAGACTGTAAAGATATGATCATGGTTCAACCCAGTTTGCAGATCCCATGTGATGCTTGGTCTTGATAAATGTCCCGAGTTATCTCCTGGGTATGAGAGACATCATAATGGCAATGTCATCCTGGGACATTGCACCAGATCACAGAATCATAGAATGGTAGGGATTGGAAGGGACCTCTGGAGATTGTCTTGTTCAATCTGCTAAAGCAGATTGGCCTACAGAAGGTTGTCCAGGATCACGTCCAGGCAGGTTTTGAGTTTCCAGAGGAGACTCCACAACCTCTCTGGGCAGCCTGGCACAGGAAGAGAAGAGAAGGCTCCAGGGAGACCTTACAGCAGCCTTCTAGTACCTAAAGGAGGCCTACAGGAAAGCCAGAGAGGGACTTTTTACACGGGCATGTAGATAAGAGACAAGAGACTGCAAGAAAAGTTTAAACGTACTGACTCACGTCCAACTTTTCATCCACCATGTTTGCATGCTCCTCCTGCACCCAGCTTCCATCAGCAAGGGACAAAGAGCTTCTCTGGGACCAGCTCTGTTCAGCCTAGGAGCTGTTTTGTGGTGGTAAAACAAAGCGAAATGTGGCAGGAGCTTGGCTCGCCCTTGAGGCCAAAGCTTTTAAATTCCTGTGAGAGAGAAGAGAAAGATATTACTCATCAGTCTTAACCCTGGGGCAGAAAGCCAGGCTCCGGCCATGGCAGGAATCTGAAGCCTTCCTTAGATATCTCCCCAAAAGACATGACCTGGACACGCTACGTCCAGCTCTGGAGTCCGCAGCACAAGAAAGACATGGGCCTGTTGGAGCATGTCCAGAGCAGGGCCATGAAAATAATCAGGATATTTTGGATGCTCCTTTTTCAAGCAAACAGCTGGGAATCTGCTTTAAAGCTGCTAAAGCAGAAAGGGAAGGAGTCTTCAGTGTAACTTCACCATGTTCAGAACGAGAAATTACAAGTGTTAAGAAAATAATGACCGGGAGGTACAAGGCAAAAAAATATGCAGAAATCTATTTCACGTGCACAATAATTTACTTTTAGATGGGCAGTAAAGTTTTTATACGTGCAATAATTTACTTTTACACACGCAATGATGTTTTTACATGCGTCGTAATTCACCTTTACGTGTAGAAGCCAACCAATTAAAAGCCCAGGTGCTAAACACACCTCCTACCAATC
This sequence comes from Eurystomus gularis, assembly GCA_013400335.1. Lineage (NCBI taxonomy): Eukaryota > Metazoa > Chordata > Aves > Coraciiformes > Coraciidae > Eurystomus > Eurystomus gularis. The sequence continues at coordinate 177,878 of VZZY01013459.1, forward strand.
CTGAATGTCTTTGTTTTGTCACACAACTTCACTCAAGCCTACCACCAACGCTCTCCTGGAATATTCTTGCTTATTTTCCAGTTGGTTCTGACTAACTCTGTGTTACACACCTGGTTCTGCTCCAGTTCTCCCCTGCAGAAAGTATGAGCAGCCCCATGGGTTGTTGGGAAGGGATGCAAGGGCCACATAACCTAGGTCATCACCTTCTTTTCTCCATGACTCATCCTGGTCAGCTACATGTATCTGTGGGAGGAATACCAGCCCTAGCAGGCAGATCTGAGAAAACATTTATCCTACTAGAAACCCAGAGAAAAAGAATCCCCGTTGGCCAATTGAGGTGACAAGTCTCTCAGCTGCAGCTCCGTCCTCTCTTTGCCCTTCTCAGGGTGTTTTGCAAGCCTCCAACTGAGAGTCTTGATGGGATGAAGTCTCACAAACCCTCAGATGTACAAGGATCCCACATGCTCTTCTATAATGGCCTTCTGCAAGTTGGTGGGATTGTCAGTCGGTGGAGCTGAGCAATTGCAAAAGCAATATAAAGACCCCCAAATAGTCCATACACCTTAAAGCAACAGAGATTTTGGACTAGAGGATCTCCAGAGATTGCTTCCAACTCCTGACATTCTGAAATGAGCCAGTGGTAAACTCCAGCAGAGGTTGTTGAAGGGCCAGCGCAGAGACCTGCTTTCTACAATTACCTGAAAGGAGGCTGTAGTGAGGTGGGTGTTGGTCTTTTTGCCCAAGTAACAAGCAATAGGATGAGAGGAAATGGTCTCAAGTTGCACCAGGAGAGGTTCAGATTGGATATTAGGAAAAATTTCTTTACTGAAAGAGTGGTCAAGCATTGGAACAGGCTGCCCAGGGCAGTGGTGGAGTCACCATCCTTCAAAATGTTCAAAAAAAGTGTAGACATGGCACTTCAGGACATGGTTTTGTGGTCATAGTAGTGTTAGACTGATGGTTGCACTTGATGATCTTAGAGGTCTTTTCCAGCCTTCATGATTCTATGACTCCAGGATGTTGACTAGAAAGGGAAGAGTCTACTTACTGTCTTTGAGACTTCATTCCCGTGGCAAACCATCTGCTGCACTGAGCTGTCAAATTCATCTACCGTAGATAGTTGCAGGATGATCCGAAGGAAAGAAAGGACTGAAGAAGTAAAGACATGCCTCCAAATCTGTTGGCATCATAAAATCATAGAATGGTTTGGGTTGGAAGGGACCTCAAAGATCACCTAGTTTCAACCCCCCTGCCATGGCAGGGACACCTCCCACTAGACCAGGTTGCTCAAAGCCCCATCTAACCTGGCCTTGAAGACCTCCAGGGATGGAGCACCCACAACCCACCTGGGCAACCTGTTCCAGCATCTCACCATCCTCAGAGTGAAGAATTTCCTTCTAATTTCCAATCTAAATCTACCCTGATTAAATCCCCCAGGTTAAATGCACCAGCTTCAGGCCAGAGGGTCACCTCCAAGCACAGCTGTCCTGGTCACACAGAGTCTTTGCCACGTTAGTGGCGACTCAGTTACTTTGAGTGTGAATCTCAAATTACTGCAAGCCTGGCGGATTCAAGGGGAGAAGCAGTGGAAGGGACTAGAAATAAAAATAACAGTCACCAGCATAGGAAAAAAAGAGAGTTCACAGAATCTTTGCCTTTGGACAATCTGGGAGAGGAGGAAAGGAAAAGAAGAGGGTAGATGGTCAAGTGTAACGAAACAACGTAAGCTGAAAAACACTTTCCCGCAGAGAAAACCCAAGCCTGAAAAATAAACGGGTTTTGAGTTCATAAATGTTTAGTGGAAGCCTGATGGAAAAATTCCTTTTCATCCAGAATTTTTTGTTTTTGCAAGAAAGAAATGCTTCCGTGGAGACTTTCTTGAGGCTGCTGTTCCACCAGCTTTAACCACTGGTATGCTTAAGTCTCTGGTTATGACGCATTTCGAGCAAGCACACAAGGGAGATTGGTGAAAGTGTCACAACAACATTATCTGTTTGCAAGCCATGGGCAGCTCAGATGCAAATAATCTGGAATGGTTGTGGGTCAACATCCTTATAGACAGGACAGGAGCTGTGCTAGGTGGTGGTGTCTGCACCTTGCCAACGCTTCCTACCACAAAGAAGGCTGATAAACACCTTAAGCACTCACCAGAACTGCATTGGTAAGAAGGAGAAGGCTGCTGAAGCATTTCTTCTGGACCAAAGTGTGCTGGAGTTGTCAGGCTGCCAGCTGTCAGAAAAAAAACTTGAGGTTTTCCAAAAATTACAAGTAATGCTTGAAAATCTCAGATCTGGTTGCTATCAAGGTGTGGAACTCTCCATCAGGAGGCAACGGAGGGCTGGCTGGTTAGAACAGCATCTGTGACTCTTTTTAGGGTGGAAATGCCCATCCTTGTTTGTAGCTATCATGTTGAAACAAAATTAGCTTACAACAGTTCATCCATGATCTTGGGGGTGTTGGTTGATGAAAAACCAAGTATGAACTGGCAACGTGTGCTCACAGCCCAGAATGACAATTGCGCTCTGGACTGTATCAAAAGAAGTGTGGCCGGCAGGTCAAGGGAGGTGATTCTCCCCATCTCTGCCCTCATGAGACCCCACCTAGAGCACTGTATCCAGCTCTGGGGTCTCCAGTGTAAGAAAGACTGTTGGAGTGGGTCCAGAGGAAGCCACAAAGATCATCAAGGGGCTGGAAACGCTCTGCTGTGAGCAAAGGTTGAGAGACTTGAGATTGTTCAATCTGGAGAAGAGAAGGCTCTGGGGAGACCTTATAGCAACCTTCTAGGACTGAAAGGGGGCCTACAGGAAAGCTGGGGAGGGATTCTTGATCAGCGAGTGTAGTGATAGGACAAGCAGTAATGGTTTTAAACTGAAAGAGGGGAGATTTAGGTTAGATATGAGAAAGAAACTTTTCACTGAGGGGGTAGTTAGACCTTGGAATAGGTTGCCCAGAGAAGCTGTGGCTGCCCTATCCCTGGAAACGTTCAAGTCCAGGTTGGACGGGGCTTTGAGCAACCTCGTCTGGTGGAAGGTGTCCCTGCCCATGGGCGATCTTTAAGGTCGCTTCCAACCTAAACCATTCCATGATTCTATGATTATTTCACAAGGGTTAGATTAATGGAAAAGGAAAATCTCCTAGAAGACAATGCAACTAGTAAAAAGAAGAAATGGAATGGGAAAACCTGACTGATGACAGAGGATGGTTAAAAAAAAACTAACAAAAACCAAAGCACCCCCAAAGCAATAATCCCTCTATCAAGAGTGACACGGGCTCGAAAAACTATCTTGACTTAGAGGCAAAGAGAATGTGGCAAGAGACACATCAAATGAAAATAAAGGGAAAAAAAAGGATTAAATTTGCACTAGAAATATGGAAAATCAGTAAGATGAGCAAAAAAAGACATGAGACATCTCTGGCCAGTAGAGCTGAGGGCAGCAAAGAGTTTAAATAGTTTGAGAACAGAAGGAACTGTAATAACCACAGTATTGATTCCTCCTTGGAAGGGAAATGTGCAAAGCATGCACTCTCAATAGATATTTGTTTTGTATTTGGGGGGGAAAAAAGCAGATTTTTATCTGCTTAAAGCGGAGGGATGGTTTATGGGCCAGCATTAATGCTGGGACATGCCATATAGCCCCTCTAAAAAGCACTAAACTTTCTGAAAGCAGGACTTAACTACATGCAAGTGTCTCGCAGGAGGTGGCCAAGGAGTGCTGCTGTTGGTTTTCAAGTTTGCCTTGGAGGGCTGGGCAGTCCAGGGGACTAGGAGAAAATTAATGTCATGCTACTACATCAAAACAGGATAAACGGGGTGACTTGGATAATTATTGCCTGCCATCGATTCCAGACAAAATGAAGGAACACCTCGCAAGGACTCGATTAATAAAGAATTACAGGAACATGATGCTAATCAGCAGGGGGTTATGGGAAATCGGTCTTGTCAAATTAAGTAGCTTTTATAAACGCAATTACAAGAGTGAGGATAATTAACCCCCGGAGGAACTCGCAGAGGGTTGTGGTAGAGTCTCTTGGGTAGATGTTTGCATCAAGAAGTTTTGTTTAAAAAAGAAGTGCTTCACATGGTGTACAGAACAATGGGTGTTTTGTCCATTCCTGGAGGGACAGGAGTCAAAACACTTTAGCCACAGCCACCCCAGCTGCAGAGAACATTCATTCAGGACAGTAACGTCCACATAATATCCATCCAGGTTCTGAGATCCAAGACCTTGGAAAAGTTGACCACCATGGTGTTTTTTGGCACTCAAACCCATATGTTGGTGAAGAAATAAGCTTTTAACATGGCTTCCGCTGGCTCCTCATAATGAAGGTGGCAGGTGGGTGGTGCCTGGGAGGTGTACAACACCTGCAATGGAAAGGGAGCACTGGAAGAGGTTTTGTTGTTGCATGGTTACATCTAAATACAGGGATAAAATTGGCTCATACAACTATCTGTGCTGTCCTCATGTCACTGGTGTCCTCCCATCCCTCAGCTGACATCCAGCAATCCCCATTTCATGCGTGTATTTTTCTCCAGATCTCACATGGTGTTTGGAGAGTTAGAATTTCTTCGGGGAAAGGTCTGGTTTCAAAAGGCTTTGCTGTGCCGTGTGTCAGGGAAGTCAAGTTGAAGATGTATAACCCACTGGAGAGTCCAGGATGACATGGTTAGTCTTGGAAAAGCACCACCACACAGAGAAGGTTTGCTCTGTGGTCCAGGGAACTGTTGGCCATGGTCCTTGCTGTGCAGCTAAGAAAGTACACATAGAACGTGGTTTCTGAGGACTGTACACCCAGAAAATGGCAACCTATTTTTTTGAAAGCTACAAAAGGGAGTGGAGGACAGATCTGACGCTCTTTTGGGGCCTGCAGGCAGAAGATGTGGTGACACATCTGTAGGAGTCTGCTACTTTGCGCAGCGACTGAAGTAGTTTACTCTGCAGTGTTGGGCAAACTCCTCTCAGGACATCCAGACAGGAAGTAATCCTTTCCACAGGCTGCTGGATGAAGGTGTTTCACACCAGGCTTTCTGAATTTTCGTCTAGGACCTCACTGCGGTGCAGAAGTGGCTGCTGACTGTGCTGCCTTCTTACTTTAGAGTTAGCTGTGACCACTGGACCACATCCTCTGGGCCTGAGACCGAAAGGGGCAGTCAAGAGTGTCAGGCTACGCCACTGATTTCTTATCGACCTGTTTGATGTGCTCTCACACTTCCATGCATCTTCCCCTCCCGCACTCCATAAAACGCCGCGTGAAATGTCTCCTCTCAATTGAGATGCTCTGCTTTATTTGGGCTGAGAAATCCACTTAAACCTTTTTAATTTGTCTTGTTTGGTTATGGGCATAATTTTGGTTGTGTTTTATGGGCGCCCGGTTCATTTTCCTTCCTGTAAATCGTCCCTTTAGTTACTAGGGCTTCTGGGAAGTTGTAAATTCTCCCTCCCATCTTCTCCATAGAGTTTACGTTGTTTTACAGTTTCATTAATAGGTTCTCTCCCAGCTAGGTTGATGAAAGTTATTGACCTAATCATAACCTATTAATTATGACAGTAAATCCCATGCTTGGAAATGTTTTACCGAGCAAATGTTACTTGGAAAATCTGCAGGTTAAACTGGAGATCCAAGAACTTTAAATCTACTGCTCACTGCCCCAGTCATGGAGCCACGAATCCTCCTTGGGAGAAGCTTGTGCTGTCCTGCTGGCTTGGGACAGAGGGTAACACGTGCTGGACATCCTCCACCTCTGCTCCACCCTGGGCTGATCCTCAGAGCACTGGGGAAGTCTGCTGGATGCTGGACTGCAAGTGTCATGGAGGATGGATGTGACATCTGACCCCACGCAAGAAAAAAAAGAAAGAAAAGGGAATTTCAGGAATTCTCAATTCAGGGAGCACTGAGTTTTCCTAAATATTTGGGTCTAACATGGCAACCAGGGTGTCTTCAAGCTTCCTGTGGCTGCTGGAAGGAGGAAAACAGAATGAATAAGCAATGTATTGACTTGTGTCCAAGGCTGCCAGCCCATCAGAGGTAGGAGAATATCCACAGTGTCTTCCACAGGCACTTTCAGCATCCAGGACAGATTTTCTACTGGATGAACACAGCTCTGAAAAACAAAATACTGGCTTAAAGCTGGACAGGTGGCTCCTAAAAGCTGGGGGAGAAAGGTTTCTCCTCCTTCTTTCTCTTCCCTCCAGAAACAGGTTCTGCCCCATCGACCCCGTTGCAAGTACCCCGTTAGGAAACACTCCCTGTAGCACAGCTGCTGAGCGAGCAGCTCCCTTCTGCATCCTCAAACCTCTCGGGAAAGGCACTTTGCTGATGAGGCAGAGAGAAAGAGGTCTCCGAGGAACACAAGTGCTTGCGCCAGCCTTTCTGAGTAGCCATCCGTGGTAGTAACTGCAAGAGGTCTCAGCTGGGTTTCGGGACCCGGTTTAAATAAGCATTAGGTATTCAAAGATACGCACATAATGGAGAGATGCACATGGGTTATCTACTCATGCAGACACCTCCAGGTGTACCTACCTATACGTACCTACATGTGTCCACATGTGCATGCATGCAGTCAGAGTTCATGCCCTGAGCACACCCTTGAAGACAATGAAAATGCTGATGGAGCTCTCCCTTTGCTTGAGACCACAAATGCACCGATCACAGAATCCTAGAATCAAAGAATCATAGGATATTTTAGGTCAGAAGGGACCTTTCAAGGCTATCTAGTGCAACCCCCCTGCAGTGGGTAGAGATGCCTTCAACTAGGGCAGATTGCTCGGAGCCCCATCCAACCTCACCTGGAATGTCTCCAGGGATGGGGTTTCTAGCACCTCTCTGGGCAACCTGGGCCAGGCTCTCACCGCCCTCAGCATTAGAAATGTCTTCCTTCTGTCTAGTCTAAACCTTAGCATTAGTTTAAAAGGGGAGTTTAGTTAGTTTATTTTCAAACCATCGCCTCTTGTCCTGTCCCAACAGGCCCTGCTCAAAAGTCCGTCCCCACCTTTCTGACAGGCCCCTTGAAGTCCTGCAAGGCCCCAAGAAGGTCTCCCTGGAGCCTTCTC
>VZZY01013459.1:185453-297047 GCA_013400335.1 Eurystomus gularis
GAGAAAGGCCACATGCAGAGGAAGGCGGTGGCGTGGAAATAGGAAAGTTCTTCTCCAGGGCTGTTTAAAATGAAGCTGAGCATGGAGAAGTCATGGAGTGTCATCCCCTTGGCAGAGCTGTGCTGCATGCTGCATTTAGGACTTTCAAGACTATATAAATAGCAAAGAGGAAAGGAACTTCTGCAAAGGAGCCAACCTTTCACTGTAAGGGGACTCCCTCCACTGTTTTCTCCACTGCATCCATCACATCTGCAGGAACTCACCCTGCAAAGTGGTTCTCAGAGGTGGAAACTAAAGCAGTGGCAATGAGAGTCTCTCAGGGTTGGGACCAGGCAGGTGATTCCAGCCCTTCATGTCTTCCTTTGCCTTGAAACACAGAAGCTCATGTGAGCGCTTTAAAATGAGCCTTCACGGGCTGTAAGTCTGGAAGTTATCCTGGTGGTCCTCTGCTCTAGCCGCAAGGATTTATCTATTTATTTATTTATTTAATCATTTTGACATGGGTTTCGACATCTCCCTGAGGATTGCAAGGATTTTAACATCCTCCTAGAATGACGAACTCAGAGCACGACCACAGCAGCTCAGCTCCTCTCACTTGTGATGGAGTCAGGTGATGGAGTCACCATCCCTGGAGGTGTTCAAAAAATGACTAGATGTAGCACTTCGGGACATGGTCTATTGGTCGGGGAGATGCTGGGATGAAGGTTGGACTTGATGACCTTAGAGTTGGGTTTTTGTGCTGCTGAATGCCTCAGAGCAAGGACGATGCAGCAGCTACAGAAATAGGGTTGCAACAACAATCATTTAGGTTGGAGAAGACCTTTAAGTCCCCCATACCCAGGCCTCCGTTATTCAAAGCCAGCCGATGTTGCCAGTGGAGGTGAGGGTGCGTTTCTCCAACCTGATGTAGGTATCTGTTTTCAGACTTTCAGTGACCCTACTGATCAAGTTTACAGTGGCCTTTCATCTCGTCTTCCCATTATTCTTATTTTTCCTCCAGCTGCCTTACATGTTGACGAGGTGCTCTGTGGCCTTCAGAGGTTTTGAGGAGATGTGAAGCAATGTGAGGGCTCGGAGATACCTCAGGAGTGGAATCCCAATGGATAAAAATGCAAAACTCTCAAGTCTGAAGAGTAGAAAGTGCTGATTTCTCTCTCGTGACCACAATGGCTCATTTTTCCTAGAGGAGACATGGATCTGATTATAAAGTATCTGCTATACCTTTGCCTGGGCCAATTGCCTTGGGCTTTCTCTGGAGTCAATGCAGACTGAGCCAAGTGCTAGAGTTGAGGGGACAGCTCGCTTCACTCCTGCATTCGTTCAGTTGAATCAGCCCAGCACCAGCTCCCTAAGGGGGAGAACATGGCATAGGATTGTTGAATAAATGATAGCTGCAAACTCTCTGCAGTGGTTATCTGCCCTATTGTCTTGCCTATAGTCCCAGCTTTATGCAGGAAAGTGCTGAATATGGGTCTTGAAATGGAAAAAAACAGCTTTCACCTTGAGCTTAGCTAACCCCCAGGGCTCTGCATTTCTCTGTTGTGATCACAGAACCGCAGCATGGTTGGGGTTGGAAGGGATCTCTGGAGATCACCTCATCCAACACAGGATCACCTATAGCAGGCTGCCCAGGATCAGGTCCACGCAACCTCTGAATCTCTCCAGAGGAATCTCCACAACCTCTCTGGGCAGCCTGTTCCTCAAACAGAGGAAGCGAAGAGCGAGACAGCAACACCAGCATTGGTAAAACCCCGTGGCTGAAGCGCTACGGGCTTTTTATTTCCCCTTTTTGGAGGTTTTTGAGACGGACGGGGAGGCTCCCTGAGCCAGGGAAGGCTGAGGGTGGAGGGAAGGAGAAGCCTTGGTGGGACTCGGCACCTCTCGGGAGAGAGGTCGAGAGGGCCATGTGAGGTAGGCTGCGGGAGCTTTGAGCACGACAGAACCGGAAGTGGCTTCCAGAGCGCGTGCAGCGGGATGACGGCGCCTTCCGGCCTGCTGGCGTGCGCTGGGGGTTGGCGCGAGAGAGAGTTAAAAAAAAGGGGCACGGGCAGGACCGGCAATAGTCGCGACCGGGACAAAAGCTCCTGCAACCCAGACAGAGGCCCTGGGTCCAGACAAGGGCAACGAAGCTGGGGAGGGGTCTGGAGAACATGTCTTATGAAGAGCGACTGAGGGAACTGGAGTTGTTTAGTCTGGAGAAGAGGAGACTGGGAGGAGACCTCATTACTCTCTACAACTACCTAAAGGAGGTTGTAGCGAGGCTGGTGCTGGTCTCTTCTCCCAAATTGCTAATGTTAGAACGAGAGGAAATGGCCTCAAGTTGAGTCAGGGGAGGTTTAGATCAGATATTAGGAAGAAATTTACTGAGAGAGTTGGTTGGGCACTGGAACAGGCTGCCCATGGAGGTGGTGGAGTCACCATCCCTGGAGGTGTTTAAAAAATGAGTAGATGTAGCACTTGAGGCTATGGTCTAGTGGCCGGAGAGATGTTGGGATGAAGGTTGGACTTGATGATCCTGGTGGTCCTTTCCAACCATCATGATTCTATGAATTGCTGTCAAAATGTTTTAACAGATGCTGCAACTCTTGAGCTTCCTCGTCTTTTTCCCTCCTGACACCAAGAAGTGAAAATGCAATGTGTGCTTCTGGAAATCTCACAGCAATGGCAAGAGCAGGATTTGGCCCTGGGGCTCCGCAAATACCACTAAGTGTTTCAGAATCATCATTGCTAGGGGTGGAGGGGCGGAAAAGCAAACCCACTGGGAAAGGGTCTGATATTCAGGAGCAGGATGTTAGCCTGTGGAGTCCACTGCTGGAAAGGAAAGGAGGAAGGTGACAAGTTGAGAGTGAGAGAAAAGATCTAGGTTGGTGAGATTGGGCAATAAGACAAGAGTGGTGCTGAAGATACTGGTGTCTGCCCTATTTCATAGAATCGGTTAGGTTGGAAGAGACCTTTAAGATCATCAAGTCCAACCGTTCCCCTAGCACTGCCAGGGCACCACTAACCCATGGCCCTCAGCACCACATCTCCATGTCTTTGAGACCCTTCCAGGGATGGGGACTCCACCACTGCACTGGGCAGCCTGATTCAGGGCTTGACAACCTTTTTGGAGATGAATTTTTTCCTAATATCCAACCTAAACCTCCTCTGGTGCAACTTGAGGCCATTTCCTCTTGTTCTATCACTTGTTCCCTGGGAGATGAGACAGACCCCCACCTCACTGCAACCTCCTTTTCCTCTACCTAGGCTGAGACCTGTGCAGCTCATTGCACATAGATGACCAAAAAGTAGCTGTGTAGCACTGCGACAAAGAAAACTCTTGATATATCCATAAGTAAGCGTGTCCCCAGTGCCTGTGGTAGCTAGAGACCATTCTCCTGATCCCATGGGATACGATGTCTCCAACAAGCTCCATCCGTGCCAAGAGACCCCACTGGGTGGCAAGGAGGGAGTGAGTCTTCCACCTTCCTCCTTCAACCACCTGAGAGGGGCTGTGGATGCGGCTGGAGGTCATGGCTCATCTTGGTGCTGATGCTGCAGAGACATGCGCCCATGCTGCTCCCTCACCAGCGCGTTCCCACCAGCTCCGTGTCACTGGTTGTCCCTGCGAGACGTGTTCTGTTCTGGAAGCGGGACCCGTCGGCGCAGCCGAGCGCCAGTGCTGTCGAGAGATGAAATCAGAGCTGCCCCGGCTTGGGTTGCAGGGACAGCTTTCTTTTCCGATTAATAATTCAGGGTTCCCACGGGAGTGGGAAGGTGACATCATATCCCACCCTGTTCCCATCACCACTCTGCCTTTTCCTTCCCTCTTTCTCATCGTTTCTCTGCACCTCAAACTTCACGCAGCACAAGAGTTGAGGACGCCTTAGCACTATGTTGTGTAACCCACTAAGACCACATCTAGAACTAGACTTCTTAGTGCTCTGTAGCCAGAGGCTTCGTCACCTTCAGCCATCTAGAGAAGAAAAAGAAAAAAGCATGGGTATCATTTTCTGTCTCCAAGCTTTCCCCGATGAGTTTGATGATCCTGTGATGGTTTTGCCAAGTCATAGAATCATAGAATATTTTTGGTTGGTTCAACCATTACCCCAGCACTGGCAGGGCACCACTAAGCTATGTCCCTCAGCACCACATCTCCACGGCTTGGAAACCCCTCCAGGGATGGGGACTCCACCACTGCCCTGCCCAGCTCTGACAACCCGTTAGGGGAAGAAATTGTCCCTAGTGTCCAACCTAAACTTCTCCTGGTGCAACTTGAGGCTGTTTCCTCATGTCCTATCACTTGTTCCTTGGGAGAGACCAACCCCACCTGGCTCCAACTTCCTTTCAGGGAGTTATTGAGAGCGAGAAGGTCTCCTCTGAGCCTCCTTTTCTCCAGGCTCAACACCCCCAGCTCCCTCAATTGCTCCTCATAAGACTTGTTCTCTAGAGCTGGGGGGATCCGCTTGCTGCTGCCTCTTCTTGAAAAGGATTGTAGGGCAAAAATGGGTAAAGGTCCTAGCAACCTTCATGGTAGAAAGCAATGCCTGAGTCTCACAGCCAGAAGACAGAAATTTGGTAAGGAAGAATCCTCCTGCGTGGAGCATTCCTGGGAGTTTTTCCTGATGGCTCATGGTGGCAATATAGGTTGTGGCTGAGGTTGTAGAGGTGCAGGTTGTCGCTGTGGAGAATACAGAGAAGTACAAGTGTCCTGAGGAGACCTGCAGCATGGCTGTCACCAGTGAATGAACCGTTTCCTTCAGTTCCTCCAGCTGCTGCACAATGTCACCTCCAACTTATAAAGACCACGCACTACCAGTCCTGGAGCCCAGCCACCTGCAGACCATGCAACCAAACCTCAGGAAACACCACTATCTTCGAAGCAGATGAGTCCTTACCTAGTGTCCTCAACTGAGACATCCCCCCACGGCCCTTCTTTCATAAGTTCAGTGAAACTCATGGTCCTTGGTGTCCAAGGCCACCCTTCTGGAGGTATTGGGAGTGTATCGGGGAGAGCACGGGATGCTGGATTTGCCTGTACATCACAGTATGGGTGCCTGAACTTGCCCAACCTAAGAAGGGTGCTAGCAGGGCTTCTTGCTGTATCCCACATGGGTTAGGAAACATCTTGGCAAGATCCAGAGAGACCAATATATCTGTAAATACTTTCTGAATCCTGTGTTCCAGTTGTGCAAGAAGCACAGCAAGAAGTGAACAACGGCCTTTCTTGGGAGAAGACCAAAAGACCTCTTGTATGTGACTTGTTGAACCCTTTCTGCAATTCTTCAGGCACACTGACACCCCAAGTTTACTCCCTACTTTCCTTTTTTTCTTTTTTTTTTTCTGCGAAGTGCATTGTTCAGGTGTTATAAAGTTCTGGGGAGACCTTTAAAGGTTGTTAGGTCCAACCTCCCTGCACTGAGCAGGGACATCTGCACCTAGAGCACGTTGCTCAAAGCCCCGGCCAACCTCACCTGCAATGGTTCCAGGGATGGGGCAGCGACCACCTCTCTGGGCAACCTGCGCCAGGCTCTCAACACCCTCAACATTAGAAGTGTCTTCCTTCTGTCTAGTCTAAATCTCCCTCTTTGAGTTTCAAACCACCCCCCCTTGTCCTGTCCCAACAGGCCCTCCTCAAAAGTCCATCCTCAGCTTTCTGACAGGCCCCTTGAAGTCCTGCAAGGCCCAAGAAGGTCTCCCTGGAGCCTTCTCCTCTCCAGGCTGAACAAGCCCAACTCTCTCAGCCTGGCCTCCCAGCAGAGGGCTTCCAACCCTCCCATCATCTCCGGGGCCTCCTGTGGCCCCGCTCCAGCAGGTCCATGTCTCTGCTGTGCTGAGGACTCCAGAGCTGCCCCAGCACTGCAGGGGGGTCTCCCAGAGCACAGCAGAGGGGCAGGATCCCCTCCCTGCCCTGCTGCCCACGCTGCTGGGGATGCAGCCCAGGAGGACGTTGGCTGCTGGGCTGTGAGTGCACGAGGCCGGCTCAGCTCCAACTTCTCATCCCCCCAGCAGCCTTCTCTGCAGGGCTGCTTTTCACCCCTCCACCCCCAGCCTGTACTGATACCGGGGGTTGTTGTGACCCATGTGCAAGACCTTGCACTTGGCCTTGTTGAACCTCATGATGTTCACATGGTCCCAGTTCTCAAGCTCGTCCAGGTCCCTCTGGATGGTATCCCGTCCCTCAGGCCTGTCAACTGCACCACTCAGCTTAGTGGCATCAGAAAGTGGTTGAGGAGCTGCTGTGGATTTTCAAAACATTTTGGAGCTGCTGGTAAACAGACCCTCATCCCTTCCTTCCCCAAGGTCCTTCTTTTGAAGCTTTCCTTAGAAGAAAAAGGCTTTTTTTTTTTTTTCATCTCTGCAATAAAGTGCTTTTACCCCATCTTTCACCACAGCCCAGGGAAACGTCCCAGAAACATCTTAACAGCCTCAATCCTCACTTCTCCTCTGCTTTTGTTCTCCTGAGTGCCTCCTGGTCTAGCCCAACGCCAGGATCAGGCCCCATATAGGCCATTTTTGTGCCCCGTTTAATTTGCCCATCTGGCTTTTTTTTTACCTCCGGTCAGGGGATTTCAAGTGTGAACATAAAGCAGCTCTGGCTGAGCCGCCTGATTTATCCGTCTCCTAACCTTCACTTTATTTTGTGGTCACGATTCTAACTGCTAATGTTACGTTACTAGTTTTAACTGTCTGATTTATCCGCGCTCACCCTCACACATTCACTTCATGGTACGGGTTTTAAATGTTAATTTTAATAATAAAAGTTTTACGCCCCTGGTGCTTTCCACGTGCAGTGTGCTAACACGGGGGACATTATTTCATAGGACGAGGGCTTTAAAAGCTAATGTCATAATGCTCGTTTAATTGTCGGATTTATTCCTGGTATGGCTGCTTCTGGAGCCGCGCATGAGCTGGAGGAAATCGGTGGCTGGTGACAATGTTGAGCCTGGTGTTTGGTGGGAAGAGCAGGTTTCTGCACCTGGTTTGAGATGGAGAAGTAGGGTTTTTTTTCACTAAGGAGGCATCTGAGGCTTCAAAAAGCAGCATGATGCATCTAATGCGAGGGTGACCTGATGTGGGAAGATGTCAGAGTGTGGTTGACCTGCTCGCCTTGTGTCTCTCTTGGTCACTGCCCACCTCTCCCAGGGGAGGAAGGCTCCTGAGCCACACCCTCATGGGTGTCACCCGGGGCTTGCAAAGTGGTCATTGCAGACAGGAATGTCAAAAGCATGTGTGGGATGTGAGGGGAAGCAGATGGTTGTAGGGCAGCACTTGCTCGATGCCTCAAGGGCAAGGCAGGGCCAGGGTCCTCCAGGGACAGCAGATGCTGCATGGCTGAGCTGGGGTGGGGACACGGGTGGGCAGCCTGCCCAGCCAGAGGTATGCAAAACACTTGGGAAAGAGAGGTTCTTTCCAAGGTCTATCAGTATCAAGTTTAGGGGATGGAGGCAGGATCTGGTCTTCATGGCCAGGACCATGGCAAAGAAGGAACCAGCACAGGCAGGCAGTATCTGGCAAGGTCTAGTTTCCCTGTGGCGTAGGGACCAGTGGAACAAATGGCCCTGGATATTCTGCACCACTTGAATGTTAGAAAGCAAACCTGAGGCCAGCAGGCCAAGTAGAACGTCCACATGCAATGGCTGATGAGCTGCACATTGCTGTCTGTCCACCTGGACCTGTAACATGCTCCAGGTGAGCTGGTGAAGGATAAATGCGGCCTTCAAGGCCCAGCTGGGACAAAACTTGGATTTGCTGGGCTGGGAACTAGGGCCAGCACTGGAGGTGTTGGCTGGTGGCACCAAGGCACATTCACCTATGGTGGCTTGACCCAATGGTCTTCTCTTGAATTGCTGCCGAGGATGATCAGATTGCTCTGACAGGAACTGGGGAGTTGCTGATGCAGAGGACAAGGGTCCTAAACCTGCACTGCCAGCAGAAAGCCATCCTGATGTGTCAAAGAGACAGAGCCAGTGGCAAGGAGAACTTCTGCTTCATTATTTTCCCCCAAGCTGTAGATCAGGCTGAGGATGACCCTTTTCTGCCTCCAGATCAGCCAGGCTTATTTTTCTCTTCCACCAAAGAGGACCCGGACTTAGTGCCTGTCCTGTGAGGATGGACGGTTGTGGTGTCTGCATTTGGGTATCCAGCTCACCCTGACACGATGACCTTCAGTGGTCCAGAGAAGCTGTGTATGCACCATCACCAAGGCTCAAGCATGGTTGCCCACTTGTCTATTGGCTTGTAGGCTTTGGGAGGGCAACAGTGTTGAGCTGTCAGCACCTTCAAACGTGACAGGAGTTTCGAGACACCGGAAAAAGGGGTTTCACCCCTTCTTCTGGTGGCACAGCTGGACCCTATGCCCATGACTCCCACCTGGGCATCAACATATGCATGAAAATAACAAGACTGAGCCCTTTGCCTTCCTGTGACCTCCTCATATTTGCTGTCGACATCGAAACAGGCGACTTCACTTTGGATCCTGTTTCTCTCATGCTTCTTTTTTTTTTTGTCCCTGGATTAAGAAATTCTCCCATTACCACAGATGCTTAAACGTGGAGGGGAAAGTAAGTGAAAATTCAATTGAATAAACAGTGCGGGCACTTCTTTCTTGCTCTCTGCCGTAAAAAGCAGCCAGCCGAGGCAAAGCGGAAGAGCCAGACCAGTGGTGGTGGATGTTCCATTGAATAAATACCAGTAACGCTCATTTCCATCCTTCTTTTTGGCTCCTCTGGCTTCTGGTGCAGAGATAGTGAAAATTCAATTGAATTCTAATAACAACAGGCCCCATTACCAAAAATACAACCAAGAGGCGAGCGAAGAGACCCCGACTTAAAATCAATGGCAGAAAAGATAGGCGACATCATCAAAACTATATTACCCTTAATAGTCAATCAATTAATTAAATCTCCCAGTTATTAAAAACAATAAAAGCCTTTTAGAGGTGTTGGGTTTTTTTTTTCTCTTTCTTNAATCTCCTCTCCCTCTCCTTCAGCCGTCTCTTGCTGGATGTATTTCACTAGGGTGCTTTCCTCTTAACACTTTGCTTGCTGGTCCATTCCTCCTCTGTCTGGGATGCTCTTCTCCACTGATGACCTGTAGTGGTGTGCAGCTGGACCTCCCACCCATCTCTGAGCCCTCCAGTCTGGTACGAAAGTGTCCATGTGGGGACAACCCATGTTGTTACCTTGGTTGGCATAATGTACTCATGTGAGTGCAGAGCTAAGTCACCTCTTCGCCAGGAGCTGGTTTAGAATCATAGGATCATTTAGGTTGGAAAAGACTTTTAAGATCATCAGGTCCAGTCATAAACCCAACGCTACCAAGTCCACCACTAAACCATGTCGCTAAGTGTCACATCTTGGGAACTTCACCACAACTCCCTGGGCAGCCTGTTCCAATGCTTGATGATGCTTTTGCTAAAGAAATTGTTCTTCATGTCCGGAAGCGATGGGGAAGAGCGGAGAGGTGGCGGCGGAGTGCTGAGGCCACTGGAGATGAAATGTTGCTCAGATATGAATTTTGATAGCTCGTCAATACCCTCCGTCCGTTCCAATTAAAAAAGAGCAGCGTACACCANGTTGTTTATTACTTGGGAGAAGAAGCCAATGCCCACCTGGCTCCAACTTCCTTTCAGGGAGTTGTGGAGAGCCAGAAGGTCTCCCCTGAGCCTCCTTTGCTCCAGGCTCAACACCCCCAGCTCCCTCAGCTGCTCCTCAGCACACTCCTGCTCTAGACCCTTCCCCAGCTTCGTTGCTCTTCTCTGGACACACTTCAGCCCCTCAATGTCCTTCACTCCTGTCTGAGCCTCTCATCAAAGGGCTGGCTTAAACCAAGATGAAGACTTCTTCATCCTGCCCTGCTGATTCCCAGCAAAGGATTTAACCCTTGGTTATCCCACTTGTCAAGCTGTCGGGGAAAGGCCAGCGACGGGTCAGCTGCAGGAAATAAATCACCCCAGAGGTTGTCTGACCATCACAGAAGCCACCTTCTCCCTCTCAGCCTTCTGTACCCACCTTCTCCTTGGGCTGCTCCTCACCCCCTCCTCCCCCAGGTGAAACTCTATCTCTCCTCCTCAGTGTCACCTGAAAGCGGGGATCTGCTTTCAGCCCCATCCCGCCACCGCTGCTCTGTTACTAACAGCGCCGCATACTAAGTGGTTCTGTCGCCCTGCCGAAACCCTCAGCAGTATTTCTGGCTCCAGGGATCTGTGGAGATGCACCCAGATAACCACTGAAGAGGGTTAACTCTTTGGGATCCCGCTCCCAGAGCAAGGGAGCAGAGGATCTAGCTGGGAGATGTGGTGAAGAAGCTGGAGAGATCATTGAAAGAGGTGAGGAAATGCACCATGGATCAGAATGCTCCAGCCTGAGAGGTACAAAGGAGAGGGGAGGACACCCCAAAACCAAAGATGGAGATGGGAGAGGGTTTCATGGAGTGAGAAAGACAACAAGAAAATGCAACTTAACTCGGGCAGAAGACAATCGAGGTAGGGAGGTGAAGAGATTGTGTCTGTCTGGCACAAGAGGACAATGACTTCATCTCCTGCTGTTTGAAGAAGGACTCTATGAAGATAAGAAATGTCTCATTCATGGATTTCTTCTTTATTTAGATGACGACAAGCATTGCATAACTTCATCCAAGGACTCCAGTTAACCCAGAGTTGCAAGTGAAGGTTGACCTGGGAATCCCAAAGCAGGATTTGAAGCCATATTCTGGCAGATAAGGCAGGTGCCTTACTCAGAATCCACTGCAAAAGGTGATGCAGATTGGACAAATGAGTCTTCAGGAAGCCACAAAACAACCCACCCTTTGGGTAACGTGTCTCTTACCACCCTCTCCATGCTGTGCACATGGTCACTGCCACCCAGGTCCACCAGCCTTTCTAATCCGATTTCCTCACCCCAAGGAACAAACCAAGAGGGCCTGTGTATGTGACTGGGCTATCTCTACCTAGGAGATGACATGAGGAGGCCAAGGTTTTGAATTCAGATGTCTGGACCTCAATCTCCATATCCACTCAATCATGGGGAAAGAGTAAAGAGCTTGTCACTCACAGCTTGTAAGTGGAAAATTGGACAGCTGTCAAGATCTATTGAAGACCCTTCTTGCTGTCATCGTATCAGCTGCTCAGAGGATTTTCAGTGGCTTCCAAGCTTGGTGGTCCTTCCTCAGCCAAGACCCCCTTCCGTGTTCCAATTAGCATTCCCTCGGTGTTCATTGCAACCATCAAAATATGGTATATGAGTCTTGCAGTCCCTGAGTGGACAGGTTTGTGGGGAGTGAGGTGAAGAGCAACTGGGCTTGGTAGAAATTTTGATTACGGTTTAAAGGTACAACATTTCCACTTCCAGTTTGAGGGCGAAAATGAAGAGGTGGCTCCTGGGAGGGTGATGTTGCCAGAGCCAGCAGGAATGGGCATCTAGAAGTGCTTGTTGTTCCTGCCCAGATGATCTGAAGTATCCCAAAAAGTCACACCCAGGTCTACCTGCTAAACCTGGGCTCCTGGCCCTTCTGCTATCCATTTGAGGGACGTGCTGGCTTCCAGAAACTCAATTCCAAGGACAACAGGGTGAAGCCAGGGTGCAGAGCAGAGGTGGGCTAACAAGTGCTAGAATTCACCCTAAAGTAGAGATGGGACAAGGCAATGAGTGTGTAACCAGGCTTGGGAGCTTGAAACATTCCATGTCCCCCAGATTATAAATTACTGAGAATCCCAGAAGGGTTCTGCAAGGTGAAAAGCAGCCCCAAAGCAGCAAGAAAGTGGAGACATTTGCAGTCCCTCTGAGCACAGCATGTCGATTTTGCATGGAGGACTTAGGAGCTGATGCCTCCCGGTTTGTTCATGGGACTGCATGGAGAAATAGGGCTGTTGTGGGTATTTCTAGACATTTCTGGCCATGGTGTGCTGCAGGTGTAGGGTAAGAAAGCTCAGCCTGAACTAGATGACTGCAGTGCTCCTTCTGCAGCCTTTCATAACCAAATACTCCAAGGGTAGGAGGGAAACCAGTCCTGCAAAGATCTACTTTGGCTTTTGGCCTGGAAATGAGGAAGAGCATTAACTCTAATGTGTTGGAGGCGGGGGAGGGCACAAGGAATTTTGTTAAGTAGTTAATGAATGCAGGATTTGGTCAGCTCTGTGGCACCAGCTCTTGCTAACTTGGGGATTTGAGCAACCCCGTGGGATGTGGGCTTGGATAGAAGTGCTCTGAGAGAAGATACCCTCTGGGTTTGTCATTGGGATGGATGTGGAGGAAACCTGGCTGCTGGGGGGACATTAACTCTGGGAATTCTTGCTGGGAAGCCTGCCCTGCTCATGGCAGGACAACAGCAGTTAGCATCCCTTGCTCCACGATCTTCTGCTCCTGCAGCATCCTTGGCTGGTATCCTCAGTCTGGGAGAGCTAATGAGATAACAGCCCTTGGTGGGGAGCTGATAACAAGCCAGCAATCCCTCCGTTCCCAACTCAGCAGAGGTTGGCGTCACTGGCTGAGTGACATGGTTTAAAGAAAACCCCATTTGTGGCCAAGATCTTTAAGGATTCCCCTGTCCTGCATCGCCCTCCCTCCTTATCTCTCTGCCCTGAGATTTCCGGCTCGGAGCAGCTGGGGAATAAAACGCGAAGCTTTCTGATTTGGTCTCCTAGGCTCTGCTGGAGGCTAAGTGAGGTTAATAACCGAACACGCCAGGAGGTATTGAGGAAAGAGACAGGGGAAAAAGCTCCGTCCCTGATCTGATAGTGATAAACGATTGGAGATAGGATATCTGATTTCTCCTCTCCAGTGGTCTCTGCAGTAACAGCTTCCAGGCAAGCGTGTCAGCCATTCATTAAAGGCAAACGGCAAAGATTATCGCTAATATCTTGAAGATTAGTTAGATAAATATACGCTGCGGAGGAATATGCAGAGGGCCAGGTCTTGGTGGCCGCTGCGAAATGCTCCGGGCTTCATGGGCTGAGCTAAACCCATCTGCATCTGCTGCCGCGCACGGAGCTCATCAAACCGATGCACGGGGATGGGATGTGTTTGGAAACCCAGAGCGTGCAGGCACGTAACGCGCTCCCGCTGCCTCCTTTTTTGCGGGTAGAGGCACAGAGGATTTTCCTGGGGGAAGCAGGGCTGCAAAGGCAAAGTCGTCTGCTAAATGATCCCCAGCAAACTCTTGGGTGAGACTGGAGAAGGACGCAGGCGATCATATGAAGTGGGAAGTCAGCCAGGATGGAGCTAGGGGTTGCTAATGAAAATTCTCACCTTGGCTAACTTCGAGACAGTTGGAAAGTGTTGAGATGCTCCCAAAACCACAGAGAACGGGACAGGAAGAGTTTTTCCTGTCAGTAGTTGCAAGCAGAAATCCTCTTGATAGTTTTTTTGAACCAAAAATTTCTTTTTTTTTTTTTTTTTTTCACAAGTGAAGTACAAAAAAATCTGCTTCCAAGCTGGTTTTCTTCAGCAGGGGAGTGGGATTGAAGCAGAGATTTCCAGAGGTCCCATCCCACCTAAAAATCACTCTTGTGAATGTGAACAGGAAGCTTTGCTCAGAGCAGCTTTCTGAAAGAAAGGGATACCCAGCACTCAGTGTCAAATGTTGTTTTATTTCCTTTTTAAAAACCAGCCAGCAGAAAACTCTCGTGGCGCTAAGTCTAAATGAGGCAAAAGCTGTTGTTTCATATTGACGCAAGTGTCAGCTCTTGTTTCTCTTCTCTTAAACTTGAAAGCCAAAGTCACATTTTAAGTCAAAACAGAGGAGAAATGCAAGGGAGGCTGGAAGGGAACCAGCGGTTGGAACCACCGTTTTGCTGTGCAAGGAGAAATGAGGGGGAGAAGCTCCAGCCCTCGCTCTGTCCTTTGGCTTGGTTTGCCGTGGGAAAGGGGTGAGTGTGGCCACCTTGTTCTGGCACAGGTTGGACTCACCTGAGGGCTGGATGTCCATCACTGAGCAAACTAAGGTATTTTGTCCCCTCTGCAAGTCTTTTATCACGGAGGGATGTCCCTGGGAAGGTGGGATGCTGCTGTTGTCATTTTAGCCTAGGATAGAGCTGCTAAATGATGGAGGATTCATGGATTTCTTGATTTCCTCATATAACCTCAAAATCACAGAGGGTTTGGGTTGGAAGGGACCTTTCAAGATCATCTAGTCCAACCCCCCTGCACTGAGCAGGGACATCTTCAATTACAGCAGGTTGCTCAGAAGCCCATCCAGCCTGACCTTGAACACTTCCAGGGATGGTGCTTCTACCACCTCTCTGGGCAACCTGGGCCAGGGTGTCACCAACCTCAGTGCAAAAAAAAATCTTCCTTAAATAATAATAACGGGCTTGTTTTCTTACTAGCATTTTAAGAGGTCCATTCTCACTGATTTTCTTGGTCCCTCACTGCTTGACCCTCCTTGGTAGAGCATCACTGAGCAGGAAGCATCTCTGGCATGGCTGGAAAGCCCCGGTCTAGGGAGAGAAGAAAGAGAGGAGCAAGGACCTGGGGGTGACCCCACACCCATGTGGTTGCTGAGGCCAGGGCTATGGCTCTGTTGCCATTTTACCCTTCTGGGTTAGGAATCAGACTGATGGAACATCTTAAGAAGCCAGCAGAAACCATGGAGGCCAGAATTTGATGCCAACCCTGTCCCGCAACCCATCTTCACTAATGTCCTTAAATACTCTAAAATGTCCACGACCCGTTGCTTGATTTCTATCAAACCTACCAAAGGGGTGTACGTTGCAGGGAGGGGGAATGGCTTTTCTGCAAGATTTGCAAAAAAGGGGCTTCTAGGGGCAAAGGAATGAACCCTCAGTAGACTCCAAGCACCTCTGATGCTCTCAGAGACATCGCATCTGCAGGGAAGATCTGCTGACCTCCAGAATACAAAACCTGCTCCCATGCAGGCACAAAACCCCATGCGATGCCGGTGCAGTTAAACAAAAAAATAAAAAAAATCCACCTTTCCACAGCAGGAATTTCCACTGGAGCTGCAGGGTCAAAGCTAACGGGGGAAGTACGAGAGGAAAAAAAAAAATAGGAAAGAAGCAGGAAGATTTGCACAGAATATGGCACTTTTTCACCTTTTCTCTTCCTCCGTGCTCCCCAATTTTCCTCCCTCACCCTATTGTGGCAGTTCCATCTTCCCTGCGCAATAAACAGAGACGGCTGGAAAACGAGAGATGGCTGGAAAACAAGAGGTGGCTGGAAAACAAAGAGCTGGTGCTTTTTTTTTATCTTTTCTTTCTTTCTTTTTTTTTTTTTGCCACCTCTGCATTCAGATGGAGGTGGGATGCTCTGTGTAATGTGCCTGTATGTGTGTGTGTGTGATGGAATTCAGGCCAAGCAGGCGGCGTACAGAATTCAGCCGCCCTCAGCAGTAAATACTCGCAGGAGCAGCAGGATTGCAAGAGCTGGCGGAGATGAGAAAAGAAAGGATGTGCGTAATTGCACACTCGAAATGCCACCTTCAATTGCGGCTGCAGATAAGCCAGCCTGTTCCCTGCCGCAGCCCCGCGGAGCACTGCCAGGGCACGGCCGATTCCCCGGCACCGTCCTGCCTTGGGTTGGGATGACTTCAAAAAGAAGAAGAAAAAAAAATCCGTCATAAAATCAGCCTGTATCTTTTATTTCTTTATTCCCCCCTCCCATCCCTCTACAAAATCTGGAATCCTGGGATTTTGCTTTTCTCTCCCAGATTTCCCACTTCTGTTTCTAGCTACCCTCACAACCAGCATTTAAAAAACGACCATGTTGCAGGATGTGGTGGCAAATATTAGTGCTTCTGTGCAATTTTTACCTAAAACCTGTTTTTTCTGGTGAATCGGGTGATCTCACCAGGTGTGTAAGAGTTCTCAGCAGACTAAGCTGCCAGATCGATGCACCCTTGCCATTTTCGTTTCGTTTTGTCCTTTCCTCCTCGCAGTGCAACGGCTGCAGAGTCTTCTCCTACTCTTTCTTTTCCAACTCCAAACTTGGCTGTGGCCCTAAGGCTGCCTTTGTCCTTCAGCAGACGTTGCACCAACGAAATAAAGAGCGAGGAGGGAAACTGAGGCTGGTTTGGGAGCATCCAGGGCGTCTCTGCAGCCAGACCTAGCTTGGAGCTTCACCTACCGTGCCGGCCCGGTGGGTTTTGGCTCAGCTCTGAGTGACCTTCATGTCTCTGAAGAGCAATGACTCGGTTTCTCACCCTCTCCTCGCGATGGAGTCATTTTTCTCCTCAATTTTAGCTTTGGGAGCTCTTCTTCTATTTTAAGACAGGCTTTCATGATGCTGCTGCTCCTCAGGTGGAACCCAAGCTCTTGATGGGCTCTCATCTCTCCACTGCTCTGCATTCCTTGCAGGTACTTTACCCCCCCTGAAGTCAGAACCTGGGAAAATCTTGCAGTCCGTAGAGATGCAGCTTATACCCATCTCTGTATTATTTGAAGCTGTTCCTTTGCGATAATGCCACAAAATGCTGGTCAACACTTTTTGATAGTGGAATTTTCTACCGGAAAAAAAACCCACAACATATTCTTGTCAAAAAGTGTCCTGGGATCAGGCTGATTGTGGCGATGGTTTTTTTTTTAATATATATATTAAAAATATTGAAATGAGTTATTTCAACTGTCTCGCTTCACTTTCAAAGCAACAAAATATTTTGTAATGCCGGGGGGGGAACATACTGCTTCAGCTCTGCCGAGGCATCTTGGTTTCTTCTGGTGTTTGTAGTTAAATCTTGGATTTAACAATATATTGGATTATAAAGTTGAGATTTCTGCTGTGGTTCGTTGCTAGTGAGATGGAACATTTTTTTTATTCAACTGAACTAAAACAGTGTAACCTCAGGACAAAATCTTTCCAGGTTGATGTTGCTCCGAGGAGAAATTTCAAATTCTTGTGTGTATTTTTGGCTTCAGAATGCAAACCCTTTTCCAGCTGTGGGGATTTTCAAGCAGAATAAAATGCCCTTTTCCAGCAAAATGATGTCCTGAACACTTAGACCATTTCCCCCCAAATAATTCCAGGTTCCTGTATGGGTTTCCCCCGTTCTTCTCTTAACAGTATATAAATATATTTTTTTACAGATGTTATTTTTTCACATGTGCACTTATAGATGTGAGTAGCCCACAGGCAAATGTGATTAATGACCAGCAAATAGGTCGACTGGGTGGAAACCTGTCCCTGGTCCTCAGGCATCACTCTGGGTGCAGCTGGACACTGGACACCAAAACTAGTGGGTAGAAGCAAAAAGGACTTTACGTGCCAGCTGGTTCAAAGTCCTTCTGCCTTGCGACAAGAAATCAAGCTGTCAATATTTCTCCAGAAGGGTCGTCAGTGCTTTTCTGCCTCATGTTATCTATATCCCAGGAGTTTTCCAGATGTGTGCTGGTAATCGCTGCTTGTGCTTAATGAGAACATTGGAGCCACAGGGTCAGAAAGCAGCCTGGCACTTGGTAAGAGCTGAGCTAACCCTTGGTAAGAAAATAGCCTCTGCTCCCGGGATCCTGCCACCTAAATGATGGAGCGAGGAGGGGAGCACCAGGAGATGACAACAGGATGTGTGTCTTACTCTGTGCTGATCCTCCCAGCCTTGCTGGAGCGAGTCCTCTCAAGCCAAAAACAGCTGAGGCGATAGAAAAGAAGAGCTGGTCCCTACCTCGGTGCTCAATAATCAATTTGCACTGCAATTATTTACCTCCTCGGCATAACAAACCCCAAGGCCCTTCCCAGGAGGGTGATGCTGTTGTGGCCACAGCTACCAGTGGGAAAAGAGCTTGGTGGGTTCCATGAGTCCCCCTCCCCACCAAATTAAGATATTATTTGAGTGTTGGCAGAAACCGAACAGAAAATCCTTT
Organism: Eurystomus gularis; assembly: GCA_013400335.1. NCBI lineage: Eukaryota > Metazoa > Chordata > Aves > Coraciiformes > Coraciidae > Eurystomus > Eurystomus gularis. Next base: position 203,242 of record VZZY01013459.1, read on the forward strand.
GGAAAGTGCTGGCTGCAGTCAAATGCCAGAGCGCAGAACGGCTTGGCTTCTTTTTGAGTGGGGAAAACAAAAAAGTGTGAATTTATTCTTACAGCAGCTCATGGCATTATTATTTCTGTGCAGGGTGGGGACTAGGTCTTCTATCTTACTTCCTTAAGAGCAAGGAAGAGATGGAAATTTGTAACAGATTTTTCCCTCATCTACCATGCACAGGATTTCTTTTGCATTTCCATGTGCATGTTTATTATAGAGGGTATGTGTGTAAAAAAGAAAATCAGGTTTTCGCCGCGAGAATTGTGTGTTTTTCTTATTATAGGTGTATTATATCTACTTTCATTATCTTCCCGTGACAGCACAGAGTTTAAAGGAAGCCCTTTTCTTGGTGGGCTGGCAGCGAAGTCCCTGTTTCTCTGAACACTGATGCACAAGCGTGGCTTTGATTGAATCGTGAAGCGAGGTAGTACCATTTTACAGTTGCTTCTCATTCATTCCCCCCCCCGCCCCAAGCCTCCCCAGCCACGAAACATCTCACCGTCTAAAAAGGCAAGAGAGAGGCTGGAGCCCTGAATATCTGCATGAAACACACATGTGCCTCTTTATACCTCCCGGTCCAGCGAGAGGCACCCAGCTACGCTGGTGTAAAATCAGGAACGAATCCATCAGTGTCAGCACTTTCCCATCGGTATCAAGGCGATCCGGCTCAGCTCGAGCCCAGCCCCCTCTCTCCTGCTCCATCTGGACATGGCCCTCGAAGGATATGAGGGAGCCGGAATTTTAAATCCCCATTTAAATCATGCCAAGCCTGTTTCTTACACTCGGCAGCTCCGTAGCGGTCCCATCTTGTCTAAACCCAACATTATCCCTTTCAGACTCAAACTCCCCAATAAGTTTTATTTAAAGATGGAGCCCGTGCATGCAACTGGAGCTTCTACCCAGGTGTCCACAGCCTCGGCTTCTCTCCCTAGCCCTGCGTCCCTGTTGATGGGCTGATCAATGGCTCATCAAATCTTAATGTGTGCTTTAACTCAACTGTGGCATCTTAATCAGAGCGTTGACTGCCGAGTGTCAGCCCCATCGACTTGGGGGAGCTGGGACAAATGAGCCCATCGACTGCCTGGCTGGGAAGAACATTTCTGCGAGCCTGACCTGCCGTCTAGTGGTGGCATGAGAAGAGGACAAATGAAGACTTATGTTGTGGGAGGGAAGGGCTGGTAAAGCTTCTTTGCAAGATTGGGGGGGTGGTGGGTGAACGCGGGTTGGGTGAGGGCTGTGGGGTGGGATCCTCACTCCCTTGGTCTCCCTTAGGAGTAGATCTTAGGGTGAGGAGGCTTCCCATGAAGGTGGCTTCATGGTGAGGTGGCACAGAGTAGAGCGTGGGGGGGTGTCCGGATGTCCACGGGCAGGTTTGCACACACAGAATCACAGAATGGTAGGGGTTGGAAGGGACCTCTGGAGATCATCCACTCCAGCTCCCCAGCTAAAGCAGGGTCACCCAGAGCCCACGTGCAGGGCTGGATCAGCAGCTTGCACGTGGGGCTGGATCAGCAGAGCACGGGGGGGAGTGCTGGAGGATGTGCGGGTGCACAGGGGGGAAAAAAGCAGTTTATTTGACCTTGAGGTGTCTATGTGCGTGTGTAGGTGTGTGTGGTCTACACCAGCCTGTGTGATCTGCGCACAAGGATCGGAGGCTGGAGGAGCAATTCCTGTTTGCAGGCACCTGCTTGAGCGTGGATGCGTCGCTGCTGCACGTGTGTTTGCATGAGTGGAGGCTCCTACCAACACACGTGGGACCGCAAAGGATCTCCATGTGCAGTGGTGCAGGTCTGTGAGATCCCAGGAGAGGGGGAGACCCCAGGAAGGCACCCCAGGACTGAAGACACAAGGCAGGGCTGGATATATGGGACAGAGTGCTCTCCATGAGGGTAAAGGTCTGTGTTGTAGGGCCTCACCCCCGAGATCAGACCCTGTGGCAGACACCAGCAGAGTCCAGCCTGCTTTGGATGGGTCCCCACCATCCCTTGCAAGCCTTTTCCAGGTGGTTTTTTTTTTTAGACTTTTTTTTTTTTCAGACTTTTCTTTTTTCTTCCCCTCAGTAACATCAATTTGAAAAGCTGCTTAAAGGAACAACAAAGAAAAAGCTGACACAGACCTGAGCCGGTGAGAGAGAGCAGGTCAGGCTTGCTGCACCCCCCAGGGCTGGCGATGCCGTTTGCATCCAAGCTTGTCCCTTGTTTGAACAAGCCCTGTGTCCTCCAGACCTCTCTCCTGCAAACCTGGAGGAGAGCCGGGGCACCCTTGGGCAGGGAGAGGGACTATCGGGTAGGAGGTCCAGCCCATCCAAAGGAGCTGAGAGCACATCCTATAACTGGGAAGCTGCTGGCTCTCTGCCCGACCCTCTCCGTGTGATACAGAATTAGCTGAGGGCAAAAATACTTTGAAGTCAGGTACTTCAGTTAAGTGCCGACAAGCAGGAGGGATGTGTCTGGGATTCTGGGGTATGTAATGCCTGGAAGAAGGATTTTTTTAAGGCTAAGATGATCCCTGCGGGATGCTCTGGAGAGATCACAAGGGTTACGCAGCTGCTGTTCCAAGTCCAGAAGGTTTTAGGAGATTGGGACAGCACCGTATGTGCGTCGCCGCCTCCTGTCTAGAGCTGAGCTTGTCCTGCAGGTTTGTTTTGGCTTGTGTAGCTGTACCCAGCCCGTGCCAGCGGTGTCATGTCCCTGTACCTCTGGACACACCTTTCAGAGCTGGTAGGGTGGGTAGCCTTGCTCATTACTTTTATTTCTTTATTTGTTTTGCAGCTGAGCTGAAGAGGAGGCCACAGAAATGACGCGAGGGCTGGAAGCCCTCTGCTGGGAGGCCAGGCTGGGAGAGCTGGGCTTGTTCAGCCTGGAGAAGAGGATGCTCCAAGGAGACCCTCTTGTGGCCTTTTAGGACTTAAAGGGGGCCTAGAAGAAAAACGGAGACAATGTTTTTGGTAGGGCCTGTTGTTATAGGACAAAGGGTGATGGTTTTAAGCTAATAGAGGGAGATTTAGATGAAACAGAGGAAGAAATTTTTTACAAAGGTGATGAGCCCCTGGCACATGTTGCCCAGAGAGGTGGTCAATGCCCTATCCCTGGAAACATCCCAGGTCAGGTTGGACAGGGTTCTGGGCAACCTGCTCTAGTTGCAGATGTCCCTGCTCAGTGCAAGGAGGTTGGACTAGATGACCTTTAAAGGTCCCCTCCAAGCCAAACCATTCTATGATTCTTTGATTCTATGACAAAGGTCTCCCCAGTGCTCAGTGCTGTACAAACATTCCCCACCCCAAATCACCCCTTCACCTTTCCCAGCATCCGGGAGAGACTCAAGTGCTGAGGATGTTGATAGTAATATCCCTTTTTCTCCCACCTTGCCTCCTCCATGGTCAAGAAGCACCCCTAGGAAGATGAAGCAACTCCTTAGTCACTGGTTTAAGCCATCCCATGAGAACTTTCCTCATGCCACTGAGGAAACGGTGACAGTGTTCTGCTCACAAGGATGCAAGATGCTGATGTGGGAGGAGAGAAAAGAGGGAAAGCACCAGGAACCATTTCTGAGGCAGGCAGGGAGTTGTGGCTGATGTAGGTTATCTGTGGAGGAGAACAATGTGAACTTGGGGCCCGTCACCAGCACAGAAACAGTAGTGTGAGACCAGAGCCCAGTAGCTTTCCTTGTGGAAGGCCCTTTTAGCTCAAGGATGTCCATGTGCCCAGAGAAGGGGAGATGAGTCATGTTAAAACTCTTCACCATATAACAAACACTTTCTATGGCCTCGTTGACACAGCCACCCACCAAAGAGCTTACAGGCAAAGAAGAAGGCAGGTCTTGCCTGGAACTTACAGAAAAGGGAAACAAATCCCCTTTGATGCCTTGGGCTGGTGTTTTATTTCTTTAACGAGATTAGCACATTCCTGCATTGCTGACTCCGATTTCCAACCCCTGAATTTGAGGGGCTGTGAGCCCTTGTTAAAAATAGCTCTACAAGTGGATGATGAAATGACTGTCAAAAGGGCCCAAGTCAGCGTGGTCACTCCTGAGACTTATCCGTGGTCTTACAACATCGTTGATTTATGAGAGCAGAAGAAAGTGTCCATCCTGGTCCATCCTTACCAAGGGTGGCCCTAAGCAGGCTCTTTCAAAGGCAAAATTAAGGAGAGGACAAATGTGTGATACCTCTTCTAACAACCTCCCGGGCTCCAGCTGCTCTTAGCTCAGGGGATTTCCTGAGCCTGTTGTCACTTGTCTCTTTAGTAACACCCAGCAGATCTCTTTCCCAAGAATGTGAGCAGCCTCCTCTTGAAACCATTCGCCTAATCCACAACATTCCCTGGCAAGCAACCCCGCAGCTCTAGACCTGATGGGTGAGGAGGATCTGCCTTTTGTTAAAGCATCAGCTCCTAGATAATTTTTTATAAGTAAATTTTAAAAATGTATATATTTTTATAAGGTCCCCTTCTAGACCTAATTCTCTAACTGACCTGATTGTGAACAAGCACATTAAAACACGGATCTTACAGAATCAAAGACAGGTAATCAAATAAAAAAGAACTCAATTTCTACTTTGAAAATGCTGTGGGGTTTTTTGGATTTTTTTGGATTGATTTGGATGACTCAAGTCACTGATTTGGGGCCCCTCAGTAGGGTTGTCAGAACTGCAGAAGGCTGCATGGTGATGATGCTTTAGCTTCATCCCAAACTGCCTGTATTTACAGGCACATCAAACTGGCTAAATGCACATGATGCTGAGTCAGGATTTAAGCGAGGGGGGTGAGAAGGAGCCATCAGTCAATGTAGTGTCATCTCAAGGAAATGTAAAGAACAACCCTCCAGATCTGAAAAGATGATTATTGAACAGGGCCTGCCACGTTGTCAATGAGTCTTTCCAGACTCTTGAGGCACCCCTGGGGTATTGGGGCAGGAAGTTAGTGTTAAAAGCTTTCCGGCCCACATGGTGGAAAGAAGACAAGCTGGTGAGATACCTACTTGGGACACTGGGGCACTGAGGTAGGCCCTGACAGGGCTGTGTCCCAGGCCACCTTGGCATGCCAGTTTGCTTCTCTATTTGAATGCTGTAATCACCCCAAATTGCGTTACTTGAAAGACTGAAGATTCATGGCAGTCTTGTCCTTTGCTTTGGGTGCATTAAGAAGTGTGTGGTCAGCAGGCTGAGGGAGGTCATCCTCCCTTTCTGCTCTGCCCTAGTGAAGCCACTGCTGGAGTATTGGGTCCAGTGCTGGGCTCCCCAGTTCAAGAGAGACAGGGAACTACTGGAGAGAGTCCAGTGGAGGCTACGAAGGTGCTGAGGGGCCTGGAGCATCTCTGTGACAGGGAAAGGCTGAGAGCCCTGAGGCTGCTGGGTTGGAGAAGAGAAGACTCAGAGGACATCTGATCAATGCTGATCAATAGCTGAAGGGTGGGTGTCAAGAGGATGGGGCCAGACTCTTGTCAGTGGTGCCCAGCGACAGAACAAGGGACAAGGGGCACAGATTGAAACCCAGGAGTTTCCATCTGAACAGGAGGAGAAACTTGTTTGGTGTGATGGTGTCCAAGCCTGTCCCATGCTGCCCAGAGAGGTTGTGGAGTCTCCTTCTCTGGAGAGATTCCAAACCCACCTGGACATGATCCTGGGCCCCCTGCTCTTTAGCAGCAGGGTTGGATGAGATGATCTCCAGAGGTCCTTTGCATCCTGCACCATTCTGTGATTCTGTGATTTATGTTACAGTGCATGAGCCAAAGCCATATGCAAATTAGAACATCCCATAGAGCAAAGGAGAAGCCAAGATCCCGCTTCTGTGAACCAGATGATGATCGCACTTGGAGCAGGGGAAAAAACACAATAATGCTGCCCAAAATGTCCTAGGCTGGTAACTAGGTACCATTTAAACCATCAATCAGCCTTCTTTTGAGTCCCACACCCATGGGGTGGCTGCTTGGCTAGAGAGCAGCAGTCACCAAACCAAAACATGGAACCTCACTGCTGCATTGACCAGCAGCTTGGAATGAAGTCAGCACAAAGAAATGGTCCAGGGGCTGAGATCCTGCTAGCCAGGAAGGGAGAGAGGCTGGACAAGACCACTCAAAGCAAAGGCAGGTTATACCAGCAATACCAGAGGTCAAAAATCCGCTTTCTCCTTTTTTTCTTGTGGTGGAAAGGCTTTCCGGGAATAGCCATAATGTCACCTGGGTTCTCAAAGGCTACAAGTTTCAGCAAGAGATATTCCAACAAGATATAAAAAAAACAACCCTGAACCCCCATGAGAGTGGTTCAGGAAAGAAAAAAGGGTCCAGAGAGATGGTGGAGCCTCTTTTCCTGGTGATCTGAACGGACCAAGTCTTCAAGGATTTCTTTTGAGCCTCCCATGAGCTTCATTTAGCTTATTGCCCAGAATAAGTAGATTCAGGAAGAAAGTCTCCAGTTTTCTTCCAGAGATGTCATCATGCGGAAAGAAGCTCTGAGACTCTACTTGATGGCTCAGCTCAATGTCTGAAGATGAGATGTCACGGAAAAAGCTGGAGAAGTGTATTAAGAGTGAAAGAAAACATCTACCTTGAGTAAGGACTTTAATCCTCTTCAGTGGGTGGATATGGAGACACTTCTCCTGGGATGGGGAGAGATGCAACTGAAAAAAAAGTAGGACGAAACTGAGGGAATGTCAGAAATGTCTGTTTTTGGAAGAATAGTCCAAGCAGAGCAGAGATGCAGTGATTTCTCTGCTGTAGAGACCATCCTTGTTCAAAATGGAATGGGAAGCCACAAACCTCACAGAGAGAGAAGCCACATCATGTGATGAACTGTCCTCTGACAGCACCACATTTCTCCAGCTCCCCTGATAAATGTGCCCTTCAGACCCTACTTGACCAGAGAGGTGCAGGCAGATGAATGTCTTCCAACCCCAGCCAAAGAGCTAATCTCCTCTTGCTATAGATCTGGAGGCTTCTGGCAGCAGCGAAGGATAAGTGCACTCAGCAGGGTCCCAGGCTGGCCAGTGTGGAGGGGAGGCACTCAGGATGGACCCGTGGGAAAGCAGCAATGGATCTGGAGAGAGTCCAAGTGGTCAACATGAAAATCCTTTCCCCATGGGAATGTACCTGAGTGTTTCAACCACCCTTACTCAGGAAGACCTCCTCGCTTACAGCCTGTGAGAGTATGAAAGCAGAGAAGGCAAAAGCTGGTGAAATGATGTCTTCATAAGGACCTGTGTAGCTCAACTGTCCATACCTCTACAGGCTATCAAGCCACAAGTGTGCTCTTGTGGCCAAGAAGGCCAATGGGATCCTAGGATGCATTAAGAAGAGTGTGACCAGCAGGTCAAGGGAGGTTCTTCTCCCTCTCTACTCTGCCCTAGTGAGTAGGATCTGGAGTATTGGGCCAGTTCTGGTCTCCCCAGTTCAAGAGAGACAAGGAACTGCCGGAGAGAGCCTAGTGGAGACTATGAAGATGCTGAAGGGACTGGAGCATCTCTGTTCCAAGGAAATGCTGAAAGCCCTGGGGCTGTTGAGCTGGAGAAGAGAAGACTCAGAGGGGATCTAACAAATAGCTGAAGGGTGGGGGGAAGAGGACGTGGCCAGACTTTTGTCAGTGGTGCCCAGTGACAGGACAAGGGGCAACAGGCACCAACTGGAACCCAGGAGGTTCCAGCTGAGCAGGAGGAGAAACTGGTTTGGTGTGAGGGTGTCCAAGCCTGGCCCAGGCTGCCCAGAGAGGTTGTGGAGTCTCCTTCTCTGGAGAGATTCCAAACCCACCTGGACATGATCCTGGGCCCCCTGCTCTGGGTGACTCTGCTTTAGCAGTGGGTTTCAATTAGATGGTCTCTCCAGAGACCTCTCCAGAGGTCCCTTCCAACCCCTACCACTCTGAGATTCTGTGATGAAGTTTAAAGAGCCATGCCTTTTTAGTAACCTGTTTATACTCACCCATCTTGTCTCCATGCTTAGGGGGCTGGTCCTGGCCAAGAGACAGCTCCCTTTGGTTAGGTTGGCATGAAATCTCTGTGCAAAACCTGAGCTGAAGTAACTCGTCTAGTGTCAAATAAAGGGTTTGTGGCAAAGCTGGAAAAATCACTCATGTGTTTGAACATTGATCTTTAGCAGACCCAGGTCTTCCCCAAAGTGTCCTTCCTCCATGTCTCTTTTTTTTTTTCCACACAGAGAACAGTGGGTGAGGGGCATTGCCCCATGGAATGGGAGAGTCAAGGTCTGCTTTGCACAGGTATAAATAGTCACACGCAGAGCAGTGGGAAATAGGGACTCCAAGGGAAGCGTGGAGACAGGCTGTCATTCTGCCGAGCGTTCAAAAGCACCTTGTTCCTGTGAAAAAAAAAGAAGAAAAAACCCCCATGGTTTCTGCTCCCTCTTTTGCAAGAAGACAAAATCAATTTTCTTCCCTCTGTTCAGGTGTTTTCTTTTCACCTTAAGCTGAAAAGTCCCTTGGATTGACAGAACAAGCTTGCCAGGTCTGGACAAACACCTTGCTGGAAGCTACAGAGGTGTGGCAAATTCTCAGGCCTTGTTCATTAAGACATGAGGTGAATTAGTAAATCTGTGCGCTTCTCCTTGTAGGCTTCCCCTAGCATCCATCAAGCTCTCCCTCTGGACTGATGGTAATTCAGATGGCTCCTCCTGTTTCCTCTGCCCATCTCTGACACCAGTTTCTCCTCCTTCATCCTCCTCTCTTGGCTTTTCGCCGGTTCATTACCTTGAACAGGCCAGAGGGACCTTCTGGGTGGTGCTTCAACAGCAAGCAGAATTCACGAGATGCTGGTTATTCCCAAGACCATCTCCTTGCGGGGACACCATCAATTTCAGCAGCAGAGGCTTCAGGAACTCACACCGGGCTCTCCAAGCCCACATGAATGCACACTCAAACCTTCAAGCTGCTGCAATTAACAGGACAGCTTTTAATTGGCAATTACAATTCCATTAAGCTGGGTCTGGCAGATCATTTGCTCTGTCAGGAAAGCCCTGAGGCAGGGAAGATTAGTGGTTGGCAGGATCCAGGCTCCTGCGCTGGAGCTGTGGAAGAAAAGCCGACAGGTAACAGCTGTGCTTTCTCAGCCGGAGAAGGTGGGAGGGAGAATTACACTTGCTTGAAACCCACTTGTCTTCCCTACCCAGGGGGGCTACATTCCACCAGAGCCCTCTGGAGGCAAGCTCAGCAGCATCAGGGGTGGGGGAGACAGGGATCAGACCAGGGGCCATGAAGCAGAATGAGCTGCAGCTCTGAGAGTGCCTGTGGAACACAGCCTGGAGCTTCTGGTTGGAAGGGGAAAAGCACGCCTGGCTGGCTGAGACCCTGTGGCTCCAAGGGAAGTCCATCGCTTGAAGGTTTGTGAGGTCTGGATAGAACATCTGGACACTGCTGTACCATGGACACCTTTGGGATACGGGGAATTTATCAATGGAGATTGTTCAGGAACTTTCCAAGTTCTGTTCCTGGCTCTGTAGTGGACTATGGGTGTGGTGTTTAGCCTCTCTGTGCGGCCACTTACACTGATGGGAATTTCGTCCAGCAAAAGCAGTATGGCCAGCAGGTCAAGGGAAGTGATTCCCTTTCTCAGCTCCCCTCTGTTGAGACCCCTTCCCTGCAGTGCTTGGTCCAGCTCTGAAGTCCTCAGCACAGCAGAGACATGGACCTGGTGGAGCGGGGCCACAGGAGGCCCCAGAGATGATGGGAGGGCTGGAAGCCCTCTGCTGGGAGGCCAGGCCGGGAGAGTTGGGCTTGTTCGGCCTGGAGAAGAGAAGGCTCCTGGGAAACCTTCTTGGGGCCTCTCAATACTTAGAGGGGGCCTATCAGAAAGATGAGGACTGACATTTTAGCAAGGCCTGTTGGGACAGGCCAAGGGGTGATGGTTTTAAACTCAAAGAGGGAGATTCAGACTAGATCTAAGGAAGAAATTTTCGACATGGGAGGTGGTGAGAGCCTGGCCAGGTTGCCCAGAGAGGTGGTTGATGCCCCATCCCTGGCACCATTGCAGGTGAGGTTGGCCAGGGCTCTGAGTAACCCACTCTAATTGAAGAGGTCCCTGCTCAGTGCAGAGGGGTTGGAACTAGATGATCTTTAAGGTCTCTTCCAACCCAAACCATTCTATGATTCTATGATCCTCAGCTTTGCAGGGTACTCTGAGATCCCAATGTGTCATGGCTCCCAAACCAGGGTTTGCACACCCATCTTTGGTTTGCAGGATCCCGATACTTGTTCTGCCATGCTCCATAGATCCCTCTGAGCCCTTTGCTACAGGGACCCACACTCTCCTGGCTCTCTCTCACCAGCTAGCCCAGCATGATAGAAACATGCTAGGTGTGTCGTAGAATCATAGAATCGTTTAGGTTGGAAAAGACCTTCAAGGTCCTCAAGTCTAACCATTAACACAGCACTGCCAAGTCCACCACTAAACCATGTCCCTCAGCACCATGTCTACATGTCTTTAAAATCCCTCCAGGGATGATGACTCCAGAACAGTACTTAAAGCTGGGCTTCAGGGCCTTCAGGGCAAAGTCCATCTTCATGTGGTGACTCAAGAGAGTTCACAAGGAGGGAAAAGTTTCAGTCCCAGCAGAAGTTGTTGCCAGCTTGTAAGATGAAGGCAGGAACCCATTGTTTGTGTGTGTTTGTCTGCCCATTGACCATCCTCAGAACATGTAAGCTCTGAGTTCCCAGGCCAACTTCCATCATGTTTGACAGAAAAAGAGGACCATTAAGTAATTCATTTCTTGAAAAATTTGTGAAAACACACAGGGGGCTAAAAATGTCCACAGGGCCTCCAAAGTGGAGATGGAGAGCAGAAGGCTGGAAAGCAGAGGGACATCCATGACTACATCGATATTTCAGGTACTCCCAAGAATCCCAGCAGGACGCAAGACACCAGAGAAAACATTGGCCACACCGTTGTGTGACTGACTGTCCATCAGTAAGTGACCCACTCCATGAAGGCAGCTTGGTCCTGGAGCCTCTGGGCACAGTTGGCCAGCTCAAGTCCAGCACCACTTTGGCAGACTGGGATCCATTTAGTGCATCAACTACTTGTTTTCTCCATCTGAGCTCTCAGCAGTCTGTCTTCATCCTGCCTCTCATCTCATCCACAGCCAGAAGACCAGTTCTCATGCCCGATCAACACAAGACTGCAGATGCTATTGCTCCCTTAGCAGATTTTCATGCAGACAGATGGATGCTTTCCCTGACTCGGAAGAAACCTCCCATGAACTTCTACAAAGTGATCTCTTCATTTTCTTTCCAGTCCCAGCATAAAATTCTCCTTTGCTGAGATACTGAGATACTTAGAGACTCCCTTGACTACTTGTGAGATAGGTGGTCTCTACACTCTCCACTTTTATGCCATTGCTTTGAACTGTCCCACCTATCCATAGTCATTGGAAGCTTTTTAGGGCCAGGACTAATCTTCCAGTTCTTTTTTGTTCTTAGCAGGCGTGTCTCTCTGTGGTGGGATGCTCACATGCTTATAAACAACATAAGCAACGACTTTGTCTACTGCTGGCTGATCTAACTCTATAGATGGATGGGAAGGAGAGCTATTGAGCAAGAATTCTATTTGAATACCTCATTCAATAGTTCTTGGTGTCTCTCATGCTTCCTCACCTCTCAGATGCACAATTGTATGTTACCAGCCCTCTGACGATATAAGAATATGCAGATACTATTGACTTCTCCTACGGTCAGATTCAAGATTTATTGACCTGAGAAGGAAATATTGACCCGAGATGAAACTGAGGTCAATGTGTGGATCTCAGGGGAGCATAAATTTCATCATTGACCCACCAAACAGAAGTCAATAAATGAATGGTTAATATAAACATTGTCTTACAAAAATTAATTCTCGGTGACATGGGTTCACATGCAATTTTTATTGTGAAATATGGAAGGCGATATTGGTTGCTGTGTCTGAAGAATGTGAGTCAGTGTCTGATTATGGAGAGTAATGAAACTGCTGGGAATGGGGGGGAAAGGAATTGGACGTGATTATAATTTAATCTCCAGACAGTAATGGAGCAGCCTCTTGTTAGACGAAGTGGGGTTAAGAAGATAACTCTTGAGTGTGCCAGGCAGGATAATGTTTAAGCCTCAGGGAGAAAGTTTACAGAAGGTGGCAGCTCATGACATCGGTCCTCCTGCATTGGGACTCTTCACGGATCTCAACAAAGCTAATGGGAGATCCTTCAGTAGACTGGGACTGAGATCTTCCTTTGCAATCCAGAGTTTGACAATTTATGGTCCTCAGTCAAGGTGGGCTATGAGGAAAAAAAGTGTTTCAGGTCTCTTGATAACATTTGTGATGTGTGGGGATGTGTGGAGGGGAGGTGCTGGGACCTGCAGGACTTTATGACCTCATGTATGCAGTCCTTTATGCCCAAATACAACTTCCCTACGCACACAAACACATCCCACGTTTTAATTGATTTCCACCTGGAATTTCTATGTGAGGATTTTCAATTGGCTTCTGCTGTTCACAAATGGCTTGCAAATTTTGGAAGGCAGTGGGACAACTGCTGGCTTTATTTCTTCATCTTCTCCTTCCACTTCACCATCACATGGTCTCATACCTCTGTCTGCAAGTTGACAGTTCCTCAGCCCATGCAGTAGAGGACAAAACACTATCTCAGCTTGGAAAGTCCATGTAACCACATTTTGGGGTTCTTGAATGTTGTTAGATTTGGTCCACCAAGGACAACCTTCTGAGAATTTGACAAAGACATGAGAACTTGGACTACATTAGGGTGTTTTTGGTGACCTTTGTTCTTTGGTTCTCTTTAGGGTGATCACCTCATTGCCTCTGGTTATAGCCTGGTGCTGTCTACAGCCAACAGATTTGACGTCTCATTGTGCTGGGGTCGTATTGGTCCCAGACAAAAAACAAGATTAGTAGCAATAAACATATGTGGAAAACAACAGAGACCAGAATCTAGGGTGATTTCTGTGAAGATTAGAGCTAGTGGGAGAGAAATCAATGGTGATACTGATCCGCTCTGGTACTGAGGATGGGTTTCATCTGACCAGTTGATACCTACAGTGTAGATAGCTCTGGTGTTTCCCTCAGAACTAATTTGACTCCTTTCTTTTTATAGTTAACGGAGAGAAAACTATTGCTTTGATGGGGTGGCTTGTCTCACTTAGACGATCAAATAAGTTATACCTGAGATGTGCCCGTTTCTGAACCACTAAAGCCATTCTGGTTTGCAAAACCACAAGGTCATTTTTCACAGCAGAGAAAGCTGAGAGTCAGTCAAAGAACACTGCAACTTGGATCCAAACGTCACTCTCAACAGAGGTATCTCTCCATGGACAGATTTTAGGTCAGACAGAAACTACAGCAGCACCTTCTAGTCTCTCCTTCACCCAGTCTGGAGTTGTCCTGGCAATGTCTCTGCATCCCACTCCATACTTGGCCATCCACCTAATCACTGTTTCATATAGACATCTCTGGAGACTCTCAGTGCAAAGTGATGTCAGGTCCGCGGCCTTCCAGGTCTGCAGTGCGCAGCCAAATTGAACTCATCTATCTTGGCTTTAAATCACTGTCCAGATTGAACTTCTTTCAAATGTTTAAACCACTCCAAGGATTTGAATTGCAGGGCATATTTAAGAGTAACTTAAATTATTAAAGCCCTTAATGTTTGGGGTTTTTTTTTTAAGATGCATTTTGGAGCTGTCAAGCGGACAATCTTAAATGACAGATTGATGAATTCATTGTCCCTTACCACATCTGCAGAAGGAGAGAGGAATATGGCTCCTGGTGAAACCAGCTTTGCTAGCAGAGATACAAGCTGTTTTCTTACCTCTCAACCTTCTGGGTCACTAGGACCCTTCTGCTGCATGTGGAGGCATCAGAGCAGGGTCTATGTCAGCCATGGACTCTCTAACTCAGCCTGCCACTGCTGAGGATTGATGCTCATCTTCTGGTGATAGGGACTTTCCTTCAATAGGACCCCCTGGGAAATGGCCCTTAGGGACAAGGGAACAGAACAGAGCTGGTAGAGCTTCAAGGATGCTTTCTGTAGGACCGCAAGAGCTCTTGATTCCCGGGGGTAAGAGATCAGGCAAGGAAGGAAAAAGACCAGCATGGCTGAGTTGAGACCTGCTGGTCAAAAGCCTGAGGGATGGGATACCATCCAGAGGGACCTGGACAAGCTTGGGAAGTGGACCCGTGTGAACATCATGATGTTCAACAAGGCCAAGTGCAAGGTCCTGCACTTGGGTCATGGTAATCCCTGGTGTCAACACAGCCTGGGGATGAAGGGATGGAGAGTAGCCCTGTGGAGAAGGACTTGGGAGTGCTGGGGGTGAGAAGCTGGTGCTGAATGCTCATAGCCCAGCAGCCAATGTCCTCCTGGGCTGCATCCCCAGCAGCGTGGGCAGCAGGGCAGGGAGGGGATCCTGCCCCTCTGCTGCGCTCTGGGAGACCCCCCTGCAGTGCTGGGGCAGCTCTGGAGTCCTCAGCACAGCAGAGACATGGACCTGGTGGAGCGGCGCCACAGGAGGCCCTGGAGATGATGGGAGGGCTGGAAGCCCTCTGCTGGGAGGCCAGGCTGAGAGAGTTGGGCTTGTTCAGCCTGGAGAAAAGAGGCTCCAGGAAAACCTTATTGTAGCCTTCCAGTACTTAAATGGCAACTGTAAGAAAGGTGGGGATGGACTTTTGAGCAGGGCCTGTTGGGACAGGACAAGGGGTGATGGTTTTAAACTAAAAGAGGGAGATACAGACTGGAGAGAAGGGAGAAATTTTTTACACTGAAGGTGGTGAAACACTGACCCAGGTTGCTCAGAGAGGTTGCAGATTCCCCAGTCCCTGGAAACATTCCAGGTGAGGTTGGCTGGGGCTCTGAGCAACCTGCTCTGGTTGAAGATGTCCCTGCTCAGTGCAGGGGGGTTGGACTAGATGACTTTTAATGGTCCCTTCCCACCCAAACCATTCGATGATTCAGGCTGGGAACACTTGTTCTGCCAGGCAAACAGCTCTGCTCTATCAGTGTAAATCCAAGTACAGATCCACACACAAAGATCACATCCTCAGGCCATGACTTGGCCCTCGTGGGGTGTTCCTCCTGCACAAAAGAAACTGGTCATATACTAGAAAGAACAGTGCAAACCTTCTGAAGAACGAGTTGTGTGGTGTCTGTAGATATAGAAACTAGTCCTCTGGCTTACAGTTGTATTGCTTATTGACTTCAGCCTCTTCCTTGGTGTCTCACAGTCTGGGTTGCACATTTTTCTCCATGAGTGAATTATAATGTTGGGAATATTCCTCATTTGTCTTTGCATGGAAACTAGGAGAGCCAAGGTCACTGGGAGCACAGTGATACTGGTAAATTTAAGAGTGCCCAAGAGTGGTTCCAGCACTGGGACCTAACTGTTAAACTGGTCAGTTGCTAGAACAGTCTTGGACGTACTAATGACCTAGGATAATTAGCCCTTTTTTCAAATGTTTCCCAGGAGTCATGGATCATGACCAGCCACCATTATCACCATATGGTTGTGGACATCTTGTTTGAAGGGTAAGAGTTTTTAATAGTACGCTGTGGGTTGTTCAGTGCTGGCTTTCCTCAGGGGCAGAGGACAGTCCAGGAGGACAGTCCAGGCACATTTAATGTATAAGAGTAGTCTTAAAGTCTGGGCAAAGGCCTTGCTTGTTTGGTTTTTTGCACATCTCAGCTCCCAGTCAAGAAGCCACTTCATGAGCAGAGCCGCCTTCCGCAGCCTTCTGGAAATAACGAGCAGCAGAAAGATCAAAAATCCCGGAGGGGTGGCGGAGCTTCAACGTTAATGTATATGGAAGGGTTGTGCTCGTTTCTGGCCTTCTTCTTACCAGACAGATATTGTCAAATGGCAGGGAGTTCATATAAGAACAACCGACAAATGACTGAGGGCTGGAAGGATTGATTTACAAGGGCAAGACGAAAAGAGCTGAATCAGTACAGCAGTGATCAAGACGTGATGTGACATCTTCCTAAGTATCTGAAGGGCGTAAACACCGAGAAGTAGTGTCTTTGTGGGAGATGTCTTGTGTCTGCTTAATGGCCGGCTTCATTGAGATGTAGCGGGCTACTCGCTGTCTATTAAAGAAGTGCCACTTGGTCATTATCAGTGTATTTATGGTGGGTCTAATGGCTTTAATAAAGTGCAGATTGCAAAGGTAAAGAGCAGGGGAATCAAAGCCACGTCCCTACCAGGTGAAAGAAACACAGCACCATAGTTTTTTTTTTCCTGGGATGAAGTCATATGCATGTAAGCGGGTTAGTTAACAGAGAGCTGGAGAGAAGCTATCTAGTATGTCGTATGTCCTGCAGTGGAGTGCTTCATTCTTCTAACTAACCATAAATGACGAATTTCAGCATTTGTACTCCACAATAAAGCAGGGACTTGTCTGTAAGAACTTTCTAGGTCTCAGCTGAGACCACTTCCCCTTCTAGCTGGGGTGAGGGGTGGGGGTATGCAAGGGTGGAGTTGACCTTTCCTAATTTTAGGTGCTCATCAATCCTTTAACATGTCCTTGGTTTGAGTTTTCAGTGGCTGTGAGAGTGGGAGTTCCCTCATCCCAGAGCAGATGCCTACTTGGGTCAGAGGAGGCCTGACCATATTTCACTGGCTGTCCTGGGAGTAAGGACAACCGGCTTGCATGTAGACTCTTTTATCTCTTAAAATTAGGAAAGGCTAACTCCACCCTTGCCAGCTTTTCTGGAGAGATTCAAAACCTGCCTGGATGTGATCCTGGGCAACCTGCTTTAGCAGAGGGGTTGGACTAGGTGATTTCCAGAGGTCCCTTCCAACCCCCAACCATGCTGGGTTTCCACATACAAGGAGAAGAGGTTTTTCTCCAGCAAAAGAAATCCTTCCTTCCTCTGGATTACATGGCTCTTGCTGTCAAAAGCCAGGACTCAAACCTCTCTTTAGTCCATCCTGATCGTCTTCCACTGAAGAACAAGCTGTTGGTAAGAGCAGCAGTGGGAGCTAACGCTGGTGGCTGTGAGAAGAGTTGGTGCTGGGGTTGTGCCCTCTGACAAGCCCATGGATTGTGGTGGATCCTTTAATAGCATCTGGAGGGTGCTAATTCCTCCTGGAGGTGAAGTTCATCTCTATTTTTCCTCTATCCTTAGCTCGCCCCTGGCTTTAAGGAGAAGCCACCTGGCCGTGCTCCTCTCTTGCACCTGCTTTCCTCTGGATTACATATCGGCCAGAGCCAAGACACAAGTAATTTAAGAATGTTCCCTAATGGAGACTGTGCTGCCCTTATCTCCTCGCGACAGAGGCAGGCGGGTGTGTGAAATGCAACCCCCTGCTTGCCGCCAGCACGGGCAGGCCCTTCATGCTTGTGTGGAACTGGGCTGGTGTTGGGCGGCCAGAAGGAGACTGCTGACAGACACAAGAGCCAAGGGCATCCCGATTTGGAGCTGTCTCCAGCTTTTAAAGGACTAGGAACAGACAGCAGGTCCCTCAGGCTTGTATCGCAGGGAGATGAAGGCTCCTGTTACTTCTGCCCAGAGCCATGTTCCAACCCATGAGCTCTCATAGAGGACACCCGGCTTGTTGCTGAGCTCATCTATTGCTGTTGCAGGGCCAGCTGCCTGCAAACTCCGAGAACTTGTAGGACTGGGATCTCGTATACCCTGATCTACTTCGTAAGAAAACCTTGAGAGTTTTGTCCACTGTGGAGGAGCGGTGCATAACTTGACTTGTCCACCTTCTCATACATCAACATACTTTGGAGAAAGAGTCTCTTTACTCAGTCCTGAGACAGCTGGAACTAGTGTCCTGAAACAAGACCGGGGGTCCAGAGCGTTGAGTTTTCTACTGTTGAACTTGTTTTGTGTCCTCAGGCATATCATGTATCTTGCCTATACCTTATGTTTTTGGTGATATGGGGGGAATTATCCTGTGAACACTGTTACACCTGCTCCCACAGGAGCTGTGAAGATGAGTTCAATGTTCAACCATGGCTTGCTTTTGGGAGAACCTGTAGCCCCACTCACGGCAGTTAACCGCAGATGTTTTTGCAGACAGTGTCTGCTTCTAGCAGTGGTAATGCTCCACGTTTGGAGTTACTGCCAAGGATTGGTATGTGCAGACAGGCTCTTGCTCCTCTGGACACCAAGATCGCTGCTAAATTTTGTGCCATGTTGGGGGTGCAGAAAGCAAAAGGCCTCAACTGTGGGGAGGAGCAGCCAGGACAGGGGACCCCAAACTTACCAGTGAGGGATTCCATCCCATGTACATCATATTCAATATAAAGCTGAGACACCACAAGTGTTAAGCTTCTTCTTCAATGGCCGATGTCCAAGGAGGACTCCATCTCTTCTACCTTTGATCCTGATCTTTGTGTTGCTGAATCCAGTTCCAGAATCCAGCTCCTGAATCTGCTTCCCATCTGCTGCTGAGTCCAGTCTGGGCCTTCCACAGCATCAGTGGTGACAGTAATATAACTGCCATCAGGGGGGTTGGGTTTGATACTGGTTTTGATACATTCCATTTCATTATTACTATTTTGATTAAGGCTGTTTTTGTTTTCTGACCCATAAGTCTCTCTCCCTTATTCCCTTTCTCTTACCATTGGAAAGGGAGAGGGTTTAATAGAGAGCATCTGTCACTCCTCTGGTGGCTGGCCCAGCCCTAAACCTTGATATACTTTCCTCCATCCAAAGCCAGGGTCCAGCCATGGGCTTTCAGAGGGGTGGGACCCCTCCATGGGGGCTAGGGAGCAGAGCCTGCAGGCAGCGCTCAGCACCACGGACAGAGGCAGGAGCAGATCCAGGTCTGGGGGGGCAAAGCCAAGCCTGGGGGTGGAGGGGAGAGCAGAGCTCCCAGACTCCTTCTGTGGTTGCAAAGGGTGCTGGCAAGAAACATCTGAACCTTGGAACACTGCCAGGGTGGGCAATCACCCCTCCCTTTCTCATCAACAGTTCCCTGGGGTCTTTGAAGGAGTAAGTGGAAAGCCTGTGTGACCACCAAGAGGGAAGGCTGAGGGTAGGGTGGTGGTTTGGGAGGTTCAACTCTGAGCAGCTCATATGTTTAAGAGAAAGGATGAGGCTTCATGCTTAAACCTCGCTGTGATTCTGCCTGTCCATCCTCCCTGCATCCATCTGTCCATCCATCCATCCATCCATCCATCCATCCATCCATCCATCCATCACTGCAGATCACCTAAATTTCTCTCCACCCATTCCTTATTAACTCATGACCTTGTCTTTGCAGAAGCTGTTTTTAGGGCATATCAGCCCTGGTCTCAGTCTCAGTGGAGTCTGTGCTATAACACAACATCCACAGAAGCCAGATTCTTCCTGGACCCATCCACAGAACCATTTCTATTTCCTCCTCATCAGTCCTGCTCCAACCTATTTCTGCCCACTCCTCAAGCTCAGTCAGTGGAACTGCAGGAAGGACCTTGCTGCCACACTGAGGCCTCTGCATTCTTCTACCAGTGTTGTTCCACTCTCACCTTACCTCAGCCTCATAGCCCATCAAAACCCCCCTTTCCCTGTCTTTCTTCCTCCTGTGACCCTCATTCACGCTGCCCATGGGGCAGCTGAGGGCGAGGAGCCTGAGAGAGTGTGAAGAGCAGGAGAAGGTGGAAATGCTCAATTTCTCTACACACCAAAGCTCCTTGCAATCACGTTGCTGACCTCAATACCAGATTTCTCCCGCTAATGGTGCCGTGATCAGGGGTGGCTGCAGCCCCTGCTCGTGTGAGGGAAACTTTGCATCGCCAGCACCTGTCCAACACCAGCCTAGCACTGGTATATAATTTAATGGTCACTATGGGGAGAAAGGTACAGGCTTGCCCCCACCCCTTTTTCCCTTCAACGGAACATTATCTAAACAAACGTGCTCCAAAAACTGCTGAAGCGCAGGCAAATAATGACACGAGAGCAGGAGCCAAGCATTAAAAATTCATGTCGGCGAATATTAAAACTTTTTACTTCATCATGTCAAGGCACCAGGCAAATGCAAACAAATGAGACCCACTGAGCGCTGCCTGCATGGGCCAAGACAGAGACGAGCCACTCACGCTGCTGGGGAGAGACCCGCATTGCGGTCCCTGTCTCTCCAGAGATGTCAGGCTCAGAGGGGGACGGGGGAGCCGACGGGGTAGTTAATTGCTTGGTGTCTCTAAATGAGCTCCGCAAACTGACAACTCTGAGGAAGGCAGCTCACTGCATGAGGTGTGGGGTTGGTACGTGGTGGCCAGGAGCAGCCCCATCCCTTCCCACATGCTGTGCTGTCAAGGCTCCTGAAATGGGGGAACATCTTGGGGGGGGTGGTTGGGGAGGACAGCTCCAACCCCCTTGTTTATTTGGTCCTGTCTTTACTAATTAAGGCACTGTCTGCTCCTTGCTTTGTTGGTGACAACAGGCTTGTTCACCAGGGGTTGGGTTGTGATGGTACCCAGCAAACTCAAAATCACGGAGCTCTCCCTGCCACCCTGGAGGAGATGACTCCATGGGCTGGTGTTTGCAGGCAGAGTGGGTCACCATGGGGACAATTTGAATCCCCTCCTGGAAAGGATCATGTTGAAGAGGGAGAGGTTCTTCAGGAGAGTGAGCACAAACGACTCCTCTCGTAAAACTGGTCCTGAGGATTTGAGCTCTTGTACACTTGCTGCAGGCATCAGAGCCCTGCTTGACCCCTGTCTTCTGCTATTTATGGCCCAGCCCACTTTTGCAGAGCTAACGATCTGTGCCTAGGTCTCCTGGGGAGCTGGTGGAAGGATGGCCCAACTCCAAACTGCTGTGCTCCTCCTGCATCATTTAGACAGAGGTGGTGCAACATGGAAGCAACCTTCCTCCAGCCCAATGGTGATTTCCCTGGCCACATTTTCAAGGCAAGGCACGAATCAGGCTGAGTGAAGTTGGTGGAAAGAGCTCCTCAATTAATCTGTCCCAGCACCATCTATCACTAATTAGGTAATGTTCCCCGTTATGCGGCACACACTTTTAATGCCCCCTGTTTACTTAATGACTCCTGTGATCCCCTTAACACAATTACTGGTGATAAGCGACTCATGAAGAAAAGGATTGGACCAGTAATCTCTTGGCGTATGACGCTTTATTGGGAGTGCACCCAGCATCACGTTCTGACTTTTAATGGGCAACTTCTCTAAGTAATTGATTAATCATAAACTCACAGACTGCAAGAGCCAGAGATAATTGTATGGCACCTGAAAAAAAAGAAAAAAAAAAAAAGGGGGAAAGGATCTACATGATGTAATAACTAGCAATCTAGAGGCAAATAAAGGAGGGCAATGTTTGATTAAACATTCAATATATTTTTATCGCTTTGTGTGTTATGGAACTGCCTTTGCTGGTTTATCCTGTAGGAAGAAACATCATAATAACAGCCAAGGCAGGTGCTCACGGAGCCAGAGGCGCCTTTCTGTGAGTGGGGTGCGAGGCTGGCAAGATGGTCAGGGGAGCGATTATGAGGATTATTTTAAATCACTCTGCCTCTGTAGCCTAGATAAGCTGTGGAAAATGAAGCTCATAGCGGGATGTGGTGCTCTGTCACATCACAGGTAGCATTTCAATGCCTGGTTCCTGACTATGGTGTTCCCAGCACAGAGCTAGGCAGCAAGTGTCCTAACCAAGGTGTCCTGAATATTGGACAATGAATATTAAATCATAGAATCAGAGAATGGGTTAGGTTGGGAGGGACCTTAAAGATCACCTAGTTCCTGCCATCGACAGGGGCACCTCCCACTAGACCAGGTTGCTCAGAGCTCTGTCCAACCTGGTCTTGAACACTTCCAGGGATGGGGCATCCACAACTACTCTGGGCAACCTGTTCCAGTGTCTCACCACTATCACAGTGAAGAATTTCTTCCTCACACCTAATCTAAATCTCCCCTCTTTCAGTTTAAAACTGTTACCCCCTCATCCTATCACTACAAGCCCTGACAAAAGTCCCACCCTATCTTTCCCGTAGGCCCCCTTTAAGTACTGGAAGGCCACAAGAAAGTCTCCCCGGAACCTCTTCTTCTCCAGGCTGAACAACCCCAACTCTCAGCCTGTCCTCATAGCAGAGATGTTCCAGCCCTCTGATCATCTTTGTGGCCTCCTCTAGACCCACTCGAGCAGGTCTATGTCTTTCTTATGATCCTGGAGATAAAGTGGCCCTGCTTTGACAAGGAACACTAAATGGTGATAGACATGACAGAAGTGCTTGGACCTTTTCAGCGCAGGCTCATCAAGGCTGAAGGACTCCTGAGCCTGTCCAGAAGCCTGATGTGAACTACCTGGAGAACATCAATACTAGAAATTATAATGACTCCAGAAAATAAGTTTGGCTTGGTTTTGGAGAGTGCAGCTGTAATTTCTCCCAGGCCCAGGTCCTGCAATCTCACCTCCCTAACCTTGAGGTCTGGATATAAAGCAGGCCCCAGGTCCTGCAACCTCACCTCCCTAACCTTGCACTGGGGCTGATGTGTGTCATGGATACCACCTAATTTTCTTCAGCCTTGGGAGCTTAATTCAACCCTAGACAGAAAACAAAGCTGATGAAATCTAAAAATCTACGTGCTGGTTCTGAGGGCTACAGGTGGGAAAAGAACTCGAGGCAGATGGAGAAGAGTTAATCATTGGGGTGCAGGGGAAGAGAAGAAGGGGCTTAGATTCCAACACAAATAAGAGATAAATCAAGCAGCAGGAGACAGTTTCTTCAGTGCCAGTTTATTTATCATTGTTTTCTCTGGGCACTGACAGGCCGAGGAAGATGGGGTGGGCAAACAACATCATCTGGCTTGATGGATGAGGCGTGGAGAAGGAAGGAGCCTCTGCCAGGCCTTGGAGAGGAGGGAGGCAGGAGGCAGCCCAGGGAGGGGTGCACGGATGCAGTGGGGAGTGTACCGTGCTTGGCATTGGGTGGCCATTCCTCTTCCCAGCCTTGACCACCTCCTCGGAGAAGGGAGCAGCTGGTACGGCAGGCAGCAAACCAAGACGAGGTATCAGGTACTTGTCATTTCTGGAGATCTCTTGCAGAGACAGGTCTGAGAGTGAAACGTCCTCAGAGCTAGGATAAGCATCCTCAGTCCCTACTGCCAGGGAGCTGGGCTTTACTTACATATTTGCTGATCCCTAGAACTCTTTAGCCACTAAAATTCCTTTCTTTCTAGTATATTTTTTGATGTTTCCAGGGGAAAAAAAAAATGTGCTGTGTTCGTTCTTCTGGGTTCTCTGTACACCAGGGAAAACACATGAGCTCAGATCCCTGGAAGTCCTTAACCCCCTGTGCCTTTTGCGGATATTCCTCATATTCAGGCTTTTCCAGAGCAGATGCTCAGCTGCCATTTGAACCCAGAAATGCTTGAAAATACCCTGCCTCCCAATACGCTCTTGCTTTTGAGCTCCTTAGAGTCCTGGCTCACTTAAGTCCTTGGAGGTCCAAAATCTACGAACTCTCTTTAGGGTTGGGGCAATTGCCTCGTGCTGAGGGCTTAAAACTGGACCTGTTCTCCAAGGAGGAGCACTCACCTAGAAAGCCAGACATGGGAGCAATGGGCTGAAAGGGGTTAAAAGGGAGAGGAAATGGCACATGGCCGTAGCTTCAAGGGCCCTGGCTGCTTAACTGGCCCAGGAGAAAGGCTTGGGAGGCATGTAGGTCTGCTTGCAAAAGTTCATGGGGCTTTCACCCATCACCTGCTGGTGCCTTGAGTGTGGAGTTAACGCTAAAATAACAAACCCACAAGATTGTGGCTGTTACTCGAGCACAACCCCTACTTGGTCAATGTTACCGTTGGCTTTCTTCTCCGTCAGGCATTTGTATTTTCTCCTGTGACCCTTCTCAATGCTTGAGAGCTGGCTGGTTTAGCTGGCCACCTTCCAGAAGCCCCTTGTCAAGGATGAACATCCTGAGTAGGAGGCATTTAATGGCTTCTCGTTGCTGTGTCAAGCAAAGCAAGAAGTCAATGTAGCTCTGTTGGCCATGCTCCAAGCCCCATGGATGAAATGTTTAAAACTTGCCTGTCTTGGTTGCAGCTGATGCTCAGGGCTCTCAAACGATGCTTGGGATGTCTGTTAAGAACAGGCTGTGTTTTGTCTGTCTGTACCCATGATCATCTGCGCAAACCTTCTTGGGATAGATATATCCAAGCTCTTTTCCTCAAAGCATTGGGCACTGGATCTTGGGGTTCTCTGCTGGAGGAGTTCCCTTGAGGGGAACATCTGCCAGAAGGGTTTGCAAATCAGGTAGGGTAGCTTCATTCTCTAATGGCAAAGTAAGTCCCATCTAGACTTCTTAAGGCAAGAAAAGAAGCAATGTAAAGAATCATAGAATGTTAGGGGTTGGAAGGGACCTCTGGAGATCATCGAGTCCAACCCCCTGGCCAAGCACGACCATAGAATCTAGGGCAGGTTACACAGGAACGCATCCAGACGGGTCTTGAAAGTCTCCAGAGAAGAAGACTGGGCTCTCTGGGGAGCCCCTTCCAGTGCTCTGTCACCCTCACAGTCAAGAAGTTCCTCATGTTGAGGTGGAACTTCCCGTGCTCTAGCTTGCATCCATTGCCCCTTGTCCTATCGCAGAAGATCCAGCTGACAGGGCAACAGGAATATGAAACACTACAAAGATTTGAAATAATCTCTTTTTTGAAAGAACCAGGTTTTTCTTTTAAAAGAACCAGGGTTGTTTCCTCATTGGTAATAAAACAAAGCAAAATGGGTGAGCGTCTTGGTGAAGAGTGAGCTGATAACCACCAAGTGGGGCCTTTTTCCTTCTCACTAAGGACAAGGCTGGATCTACCTCCTTTAAATACAGGGGTAATGAGCCATGACTGTGGTCATAGATCCCTGTCTTATGATAATTTCCAAGGGGCTCACAGATCCCTGCATTAGCCTGGGTGGACAAGGTCTCTGTAACCTTAGAAACAATGCCAATCTTGGTTCAAGTCCTGGGATTTGGTCACTTCTGGCTGTTTCTATTATTACAACCCATGAAGCAAAACGATTCCCTGTAAGGGACAAGGAGAAGGGACGAGGTGGGGGTTGCCACAGTCTTATTGTGAAGCTTCCAGGCTCCTCCACAGCTCTGGGGGACTCATTTATTTGGAGAAATTCCTTTCCTCCATAACAGCACTTTCCCCGAGCAGACCCCTGTTACACATCTCTTGCCTGTGTCCACCTTCCCCCATCACTGGGAACCAAACAAATCAATGCAGCCCTTTGGAGGAATTAAAAATAAAGGAGAACTTTCTTTTAATGTCCCATTAAAGACCAAGGCAACAATGCCTGGCTTGCTCCTTTTTTTTTTCTTCCTAATTTTTTTTTTTTTTTCTTTGCTTTTTGGTCAGCTGCGAGGAAGCTTTCGGAGCGTGAGAGGGATTTCAATAATTACCTTTCGATTCTGCCCCCGATACGGTACCCTATCCCCAAAGCGCAGGCCCTGCACGCCTGCCCTTCATCTGAAACTCCAAGGGAAGCAGTTTAACATGAAGCCACATTGATATTCAAATAGATTATCATGCAGGCAAATGGAGGCAGCATTCCAGCCAGCAGCGTGTGAAAGAGCAACTAATGGATTAGTATTTATGGTCGAGTATAACCCACAATTTAGGATACCGCATCTGGAAGGGACATATGATGAACTCCTTTTTTCCAGCCCCCCCTCCTCCTCCATCCCCGCCTCACCCACCCCATCTCTCCTTCTTCTCTTGCATCTCCCTCCTCCTCTCCGGACAGGCTACAGCAGCCTCCTGGCACCGCTGAGCTTGGCAAAATTGATGACGGGACTTTAGGATCCATTAGAAAAACAAATTCTTAAACAGTGTCTTCTAAAATCAATCACTTTTACCTTTAGTGGAATTTATCGCTAGGCTGCCTGCCCCTTATTGCAAAGACTCATGTCTCCCAAGAAGAAAAAATGACCGAGTGGCTAAACTCAAGGCTGGAGGAACCAGCCTCTCCTCTTCTCCCCACGGAGGGTGTTTTTGGGTATGTGCAGGGGGGTGTCTAGACTTGCAAGGGTTAGTGGAGGCAGCAGATCTGGCTTTGTGGGGAGGTCATCAGACCTTTGGGAGGTCTGATCCAGCGCAGACCTCCCAATGGAGACGTGGCACATCCCTCATCTAGGCTTTCCAATGCAGAGCTGGTGACCAGCAGTGCTCAGGAATGGGGAGAAAGATGCTGCAGAGGTAATTAAAATAGAGAAGTGGGGACATAACGACTGAATGTCGAGGTGGGATGATCAGGAGCATTTCTCATGGGTTTTCTGAATTAATCCCTGCTTGCACCAGAGAATTTCTTTCATATCGAACATCTCCCGGTGTGAAATTTGTAAAGGATGAACAACACAACGTGATAGATCCATAAGGAAGAAAAACAACCAGTTAACCAGAGTAGGAAGGGCCATAGCAGTAAGAAAGGTCTTCACAGCACTGGGTGCCATGCATAGGTGTAGGTGCACATAGTGGAAAACTTTCCAAACGCAGAGGCGTACACAGCAGATGGGAATAATCTCGCCAGGGTGAACTTCATCAGCACAGGAAACAGCCCTGGGTGAATTTTGGGCTGCACCGGAGTTGCTGATCATGCCTCGGACCCCATAAGTGGGCACATTTCTTTAGGCTTGGGCTCTTCACGTTGGTGTGGGCTGTACTTCCAGTGGCATGTCTGGAGATCAGCTGGAAGAAAGGGAATTGTGGCCACCTAACACCGAAGCAGGCAAGCCAGCATGAAAAACACCTTCCAATTTCTCCTTCCAGCTAAATATTGCAAAAGGCTTGAGATTTCACATCCCTGGGGAGGGAGAGAGTCTTGTTGGAGATGCTATCATGGCTTTTCCCCCTGAAATGCTTCATTCAGTGACCAGAGAAGTGTGGACAATGCCTCTCTCCAGGGACCTATTTTATGAAATATGGAAAGTTTTCCAAAAGTTTGATCCATTCTTGCAAATTTTAGGGGTTATGTTGGTTATAGGGGTCCCTGGATTTCATTTTGCATTAGACTCACTGGGAAGAGAAGACACGGAAAACTCTTGGGCATCTTCTTCCCAGGTGAGCCCTGTCTGCAGGCACCTAACCCAAGCTGGCACAAGAGGCAAATTCAACCCTCGGTTTTAACCTCGTGATGCTTCGCAGGGTCTTTTCTCCTCGCTTTGACCTGGTGACCCAGGCAGGCTGGGCTTGTTGGGTGACTAGAGGATGTAGAAGAGGTATAAACAGGGTAGGGATGCAGGAGGTGAGTCAGAGCCTCCTCAGCCCCAGGGTTCTGAGCATCCTCCCTGTCTTAGCTTCAGCAGCGGGAGGAGGAGGATGCCAGAACATTAGTAAATTCAGAGAGAAGCTCATAATTCCTATCGATTCTCAACCAGCCAGCGCGAGGTGTATAAAAATGCTTGTTCTATCATTTAGAAAAATGGCAATGTTATGATAGAACTGATTGATTTTCCTCTTTAGGAATATTCATAAACACTGGTTCCAAGAACTGATAAATCTCCTTTCCCCTGCGCAGATTAAATCACTCCCCAGCCCTTCCCAGAGCACCGGGGGCAAGGGAGGTTGTTATTTTGAATTCCTTTCAAAGGAGCTGTAAATGGGGAGAGTCTGGGGGTACAAGGGCTTGGTGGCCAGGTCACCCAGCCCATCAATACCAGAACTTCTTTCTGGGGGTTCTTCACAAGCTCATCTCTCCCTTTGTTTCCTTGGCTGGGGAAGGCTGCTGAAGAGGATTAAGAGCTTCCTCCTTGGACTCTGGATGGGAAGTACCAGTTGCTCACCCTTAATTAGCTGCAATTTCCAGTTTGCCCCCCTCCCTGCATGATGATATGGAAATTTGAACTCCAGCTGGGATGTAAATCCTCCTTCCTTCAGGAGCCTGCCCCAGGGAGCCTGTCATCTGATTGTGGCCTTCATTTCCCAAGCACAGGACACTTTAATCATTCTCAGAGACAGAACCACTCACTGCCTGCACGTCTGGTTTGAGCCACCCTGGAAATCTCTGTCTCCTTCTCAGAAAGGGCAGATAAAAATGCTCCTGTCCACGAGAGCCTCCCTGAGACCATCTAGAAGATCCTGGACACAACTTGCCTCCACCTCCCACTGCTTGCTCAGGTTTAAGGTGAGATGCTCTTCCACTCCATGGATCTACAAGTCACCTGCAGGCAGCTGGCCCCATGCTGGGTTTTGCATGGGGCCTTTAGGGTGGAAAAGTCATGATGGAGACACACTGCAGGTGCATTCCTTGAGCCTCTTCCCCTCTTAAGAGAGCTTTCTTTGGGAGCTCACCAAAAAGAATTTATCCCAACCAACCCTGGAAGCATCTGGTCCTGCAGGACAAAGGTTGGTGAGCTAAACAGAATGCCTCCAATTGCGTTAGCTTGGTGTCGTTGAGGGAGAGCTTGTCCACCCTCTTCCCCGAGCTTGTGGTGGCATTGAGCAGGTAGTGGATCTCCTGCCTGATGGTGCTTTCAGGTTGCTGCCGGCTCAAGTGTCTCTGGATGTGGTGGCAGCCCTTTCAGGCTGGCAAGAGACCACGTGCCAGCACAAAGTCACCACTTCTGTGTTGCTTGTCACTCTTCTGATCAAGCGCCAGTGGCTGTAAGCTGTCAGGCAATGTTCCTTGCATGCTCTGGAGGTAGCCCCACAGAACATGTTTCTCATGGAAATAATTTTGAAAATAGTGGGGAAAATAAAAAATTCTTTTCTCTTTTCAACCAGGTAAGTCTTTTAGGTTGGATATTAGGAAAATTTTCTTCCCTGAGAGGGTTATCAAGCCCTGGATGAGGCTGCCCAGGGCAGTGGTGAAGTCTTCATCACTGGAGGGGTTTAAAAGCTGTGGAGATGTGGTGCTGAGGGACGTGGTTTAGTGGTGGACTTGGCAGTGCTGGGTTAAAGGTTGGACTCAAAGATCTTAAAGGTCTTTTTCAACCTAAATGATTCTATTTGGAGGCATAATAGCTTTAATAGGGCTACTTGATATGATTAGAAAAAACCAGGAGCATTTTCAGGTTCTCGAAGTGTCTCCCTAGACACCGAGTCTTGCTTATAAGCTTTAGCTTGTCTCGGCTGCAGACACATCACTGCGTCACCTCTGTAAATGGTTAGAACTACAGAAGAAGTAAAAGTAAACACATTCTCACTCGTCCAGGTCACCACTAACATCTTGCCTAGAGGGTAGTGTTGAAAATGTGGATTTTTGTTATCCAGGAAGGAGCTTTTCCCACTGAGATATGGAGGGAGGAAAAAAAAAAAAAAGAAAAGAAAATACATGTGTGTGTGTCCGGGTAAAAAATATTAGCGATTTTTATTACCTTTTAGATTTTACTTCTGCAGCAATCTATTTTAATGAGGTCAGCCTGACTGGCACCAGGTACCCGGCCTAAGTGGAGTAGTTTAATGTCAGGATCAGGGAGGAGAGGAGCAGCAAGGAGGAGGGGGTCTGGCCATGTGAGACACGAGGGCCTTATATCACCCAAACTTATGGTGTAAAAATTGACTCGGTTTGCACATTTTTAACTGTATTTGAAATCGCCAAGAAGGGCAATTATAAAAAGGGATATATCTGCCGGGCTAGGTGGGGAATTTGATGAAGCCACTTAGAAAGCTTCTGCTTTTCTGTGGGGAAAAATACGCTTATTAGGTGCGCAGTGAAGATTTATTAGATGGTATGGTTATTTATTAGATAGTACGGTTATTTTTTAGAATATATGTGGTAGAGAAGGGATGATATTATCTATATATTTCCTGCATTACAGCTATAGATAGTCAATATTAATATGGCTGCAATTTAAAACTGGATTTTAGAGAGCCACTTCTACCTGTGTTGTTCCTGTCTTTTAGGGAGTATTACATGTATTGCAAAAATGGGAACATCTGATTTGATCCTTGAGGTCCCTTCCTGATCCTTGAGGTCCCTTGTGACCTGGTATTCTATGGTTCTGTGGGCGTAAGGAAACTCTTCCTTTCCATCTGCAAAACCGATGATTTACACCAGAAAAGGTCTCTCCTGCTGGAGATGGGGCTGGGGGCTGAGCCCAAAGGACATTCAGGGTGAGAGGTGTAGGGTCCAGCTTTCTCCAACTTCTCTTCTGATCTCAGTCATGAAAAATGCTCCATGTCTATGGTGCATGGAGGTACCCTGCACCCTCCCCTCTGTATAGACCTTGCAGTGGGGAGCACAGAATCATAGAATAGTAGGGGTTGGAAAGGATCTCTGGACATCATCTAGTCCAACTTCCTGCTAAAGCAGGTTCACCTAGATCAGGTTGCACAGGAATGTGTCCAGGCAGGTTTTGAAAGTCTCCAGACGGGCCAGGTTGACTCTGGTAGGACACATGTGCCAGCATGCGGCCTTTCATGGTCAACTGAGAAAGGGCAGCTCCTTTGAGGGATGTTTCTGCTTCTTCCTCCACTTTTGCACCCAGTTGTCAACAATACAACTGCTTGGTGTGGGCTTGGCCCCACTGCCTGGGACTTTGGGGTCCACCTGGGGTTTTTCAAGCAGCATGTGCCAGACCATGCAGGAGAGAAAAGAGGCTTTAATGCCATCACCTGCAACATTTGCTAATACATTGGACTGTTCCTTACCATTGTAGGTCTGCTTGGTGTTACATGCCCTGGGGACACGTAGGAAGGAGGGAGACAGACAGACACAACATCTGATAGAGAAATTGATAGACATCGATAGTAGAGATGGGCAAACGACTGGAGGGAGGTTTGGGAATAGATAAATATGCTTGGGAGATAGATTTGGATGGCTACGATCTGTCTCAGATAAAGATCAATACATCTATAGCTCCTTTACACCCATCGGTTTGCTATCGGTGGCTACCTGACTGATGTTATCTTTCCTGATCTACAGGCCAAAAGAAATGTTCTACCTGCACCCACAGGCATGCAAAGAAAAGTGAGAGCATCAGACACCCAAGAGACAGATGTTTCAGAAGCCCCAAGCTTCACATTTACCCTCTCTCCTTCTTGCTCTGCTCCCATCACTCTTTGCCGCCAACCTGGTGTTGACACCCATGAAGTCCCATCAGCGGAGAGTTGCCCAGATCCTGGGACAGCGAGTTTGGGAAGATGGGATCCATCTGTGCCACAGTATTTAATAACAGGATTCTCACCCCTCGCAGCACCATGTCTTGCTGTTACTGTAAAGCCCAAGTAATAAGCCCCCGGGAACTGTGCAACAAATTGCTTAACTTGCTGTTTTCCCTCCATCCTCTCCCCTCCATTTCTCCCACCCCCCCACCATGTACGTGAGCCTCCCTCTGGGCTTGGCCACTTATTGCCAGCAGAATCGATTACAGAGTGAAACCCTTCAGGACAGTTTCCTCCCCCCCCCTTCCCTCTGCCCCCATCTCGTGCCCTCTCTCCTCGCTCCCATCACCTCTTCCAGCCCTCGTCAACCTCCCCCCCCCAGCTCCCACCTCCTCCTTCCCCAGCGTCCTCGAGCTCTGGTGAGCCCGGTCAATTCATCACCCTGTCAGACCTGTGTGACAGCCCTTCATAAATGCACCACAATGAGCCGAAATAAGTAACGGAGCAGCCCTCAGCCCAGCCAATTTAGCAAAGCAGGCAACATCTGAGAAGCCGAGTCCCAGCGTGCCAGAGATTGAAATTGGGAAATTGGTTCTACTTCTCTTTGGCAGTGCATTTTGATTTTTTTTTAATTTTTTTTTAAAGTATACCTATATATTCTCTCCCTATATAGATATATATTTAAGGTAATTCTCTCCCACTTAAATCTCCAGTGCTTATTACAGACGGACACCGCGGCCCAGTTGCTCTCTCTCTCTCTCTCTCTCTTTCTTCTCTCAACAGAGGTAGATTATGAGAGGGTTTTATTGGTAAACTTGCTTAGTCTGCAGAAACGTGCTGGCTTCAGCAGATTGAGCCTGTAAGCAGGGCTGGGCTCCTGGCTGCCACGCGGAGCTCCCCCCTCCTCAGCCATCTCAGGAGACAGGTTGCTGGTCTCTCCTTCTGGATGCTTGCGATCAGATGAAGCCACTTTTCCACCCTCCGAGCCTTGCAGGAACGGCCCATGGTGGGTGTGAGCACTTATTCCCAAGCGCCATCTCCAGCTAATGCACATCCTCGAGCCATCTACAGTGGAGGTACAGATATCTGACCTCACTCTGGGACCACTTGGTAGTCAAAGGGCAGCGACTCAGTGGAGATCATGTCATCCTGAAGCCTGTGCTGCTCAGATGAGTGATGGCCTGAGCTCCATTGAGTTGATCGCCATCAACCGTAATGGGTTCAGAGATAACTGGCATGGGTGGACGTACCCCTTTTGTAGGCACTTAGGGGAGATGAATCCCACGTGCAGTTTGAACCGAGAGCTTTTCAGAGCAGAGGCCACCTTGTCAGAGTGTGTTTCTGCAGTGCTTGGCAGGAGGGGACTCTTGGTGTTGCCTTCTGGTAGCTCCCTGGTGGGTGAACCTGAGGAGACGGGTTTTGTGGTAGCAAGCTGGCAGATGTACCTGGTGCACAGCGTGGATAGGGTGGAGCTAATTGTTCCAGAAAGATAAGGTGGCAAAGGTGAGCTCACAGCAATGTTCTGACTCATCTTGGAGGTTCAAGATTAACCACCCTGACACCTTTCCCCAGGGCTAGAGCTGTCCATGGCCTCTTCCAGTGGAGGGACTGTGGGATATCACATCAAATTAGCAGATGACAGGGTTGAAGCAAAGAGGAAAAGTGGAGGTGGTACTTCAGACAGCACATGGTTAAGGTGTGAAATGGGATGCTGTGGGTGCTACAACTTCACAAGGGTTAAAAAAAAATGGGAAAAAAAAGGAAAAGTGGGCAGATTAAGCTGGGAAAATTCTGTGAAGGGCTGTGAAATACGAGCCTGCCTCTGGCTCAGGAGTTGCAAGCTGTCCGTTTTTGAAAGCTAGGATGGTACTCTGGGGAGTTTTCCCTAGGATCATCTTGTTCTTATACTGTCTGTGAGGACCTGCTGGGAGATGAGCTCTTAGTCTGAGTTCGTGTGGCCTTTCTTATGAGATAACCTGAATGCCATGAGGAGATGCTTGAGGTGCTTGATGTGAGGTCATCTGAAAAGCCGCTCTGACTTTTACTAATTCTTACACTGTGACTCCTGGTAATGCCACCACATGTCAGATGCACACAGATCTCCTCTTCAGCACTCAAAATGATGCTAGGTGGTCACTCCTTTGCCAGAAAAGGTGCAGGACACCATTGACTGGTATCCAAAACAAGAGTCAACGTGCATGGAAAAGGCTCCATCTATCCAGCTCTTCTCCCAGCTGCCTAGTGTCAACTAAAAATGAAACCATTGACTTTGTAAATCATCATGTGGAGCTGACCTCCCACCAGTGGGGAGCATGGGCTTGGATTTCATTAGGTCCTGGCAAACACCTACATACAGATTTCCTGACCATGCATCTACTTAGGTGTGACATGTGTGGTTTTCAAAGCATAAAATGACTAGATGAAGAAACATGGGGACAATCTTTTTAGCAGGGCCTGTTATGACAGGACAAGGAGTGATGGCTTTAAACTAAAAGAGGGAGATTTAGACTAGAGAGAAGGAGGAGATTTGGATGCTAAGGGTGGTGAGAGCCTGGCCCAGGTTGCCCAGAGAGGTGGTTGATGACCCACTCTTGGAACCATTCTGGGTGAGGTTGGATGGGGCTCTGAGCAACCTGCTCTAGTTGCAGATATCTCTGCTTACTGCAGGTGGGGGTGGAAAAGATGACCTTTAAAAGTCCCTTCCAACTCAAACCATTCTATAATTCTATGAATCAGTCACTACCAGAGCAGCGTCATGCAAGGAAGTGCCTCACCAATACTACAGAATATAACTTGTTAGACCTCTTGCCGTTTCAGCCATTAGACTCGCATCTTCCCTAAGAGCCCAACGGCCTCTCCCTGGTGATCATTCATCCCTGCAAATTGTTAAGAGGCAGATAATTAATTGTTGCGAGTCACTAAAAAAATGATCATTCTTTTCAGAAAATTACCGTGATGTTCTGCAGAGATGTTAACACTTGCAGCCATAAAATGAATGGTGAGCTACAGCACCAGCTGCCAGGAGAGCCGTGAGTTATAGCCCCACAACTGGATGCAAAGAGAGAGAGCTTCCAGACGCTTCTGAAGTGAGCAAATGGGTATTCACTGGTTAGTAGTTTAGTTTTATGATTATTTTTTGCTGCCCTGAAGTCCACAATTGACCATTAATGACTGAACCAGGGAGAAGAACTGTTTTGCTGATGCCAGCTTGGCTTGAAGATAGTCTTCATATTTATTTCCCATCTGACTTTTGGGATTTTATTCCACACGGTTGGAAAAGAGGACTTGGAAATTTGCGGCAATGCTGGTCAGACTGTCAGGGCTGTATTCCACTGCCTCCTGGGGCTAAATATCTAAGAGTTTAAGAACAGCAGGGAGAGAAAATTAGAATTATCAGGTTAATTCCTGAAAGTTAACAACTCTTTGTGTGCTCTCCAACCAACAACCAGTTGACGCAGGTAGAAAGGCGGTCTGAACATAGTCCTTGTCCTCGCATTCCAATAAATCCAACCCAGTGAGTGTCAGGGAGTGAATCTGGTAGATCTCCAGAGATTTGGCTTGGGAGTTGGGATGACTCCTGACTTTGCATCCAGCAGAGTTACCGTCATTCGCAACGCTAATGCTGCTTATTCAAGAACCTAGCTGAAGTGGGCAGGTGTAAAGAAGGACAAAGGGTGGTTTTGGAAGGCATTTCTCTCATCCCTCTGCTAGATAAGACCTGACATATTTATTGATTTCCATTTGTTATGGACTAGCATTTGCATCACTTAGCGTTACTCCACAAATGGAATGAGGAGATGACTCAGGTCACAGCTGGTTTCCCAAATATGGGTTTGGTTTTTTTGTTCAAGAAATGTGCAGTTTCCAAATGACTAGCTCTTGGCCTTCCCTTCCATGCCTGGATTCCAGTGACTTCACCTCCTAGCAATGGGGTGGGTTGCCTGGCTGTCAGACCACTTGCCTGCAGGGAAGCCTGTAAGTGATGCAGACACCTCCTCCCTTCTCTTCCAAGCAGGGCTTTTTTTCCCCCGTTTTTCACACAGCTGGTTTTGAATCTCTCTGTGGGCAGCAGATCCCAGGGTAGAGAGAAACGAACTGTCCAACCCCACTCTCGCAGCAGGAGTCCGAGACCCAAAATATCCTTGTCGTGTGCCAAGGAAAGCCAACCAATCAGGATATGCTGTTGGTTAGATGAAATTTGATTAATATGGAGGTTGAAACTGCACATTTATGCCTGGGGTAAGAAAAGTACAGAAAGAGAAGTTCTTCTGCTTTGGATGAACGTTTCCACATAGGAATCACACATGCCATGGTTGGAAAAGACCTTTAAGATCGTCAAGTCCAACGTTATCTATCTCTCCCAGGCCCAGTTCTATACCATATCCTTGAGCACCCCATCTAGACAGCTTTGAAATACATCCAGTTTATCTCCCTCACACCACTACTAGCCTCCCTATCTCCAGTATCAATGGACTTCTTTCTGTACACCTGTAGGAAATGCCCAGCTGCTGATGGAGTGTCCAGTTTGGGGCTAAGGTGATGAGTTCAGAAACAAGCAGCTGGGATGATCAAGGAGATCAAGAACTATAGGGAAAAACTGCAAGAATTAGGGCTGTTTCTGCCTAGGACTGTCTTCAGATCAAGTAAACAAAGCAGCAAGAGGGAGGGAATAGTTTGCTCCCTCTGTCCTTGGTGGGCAGGTTTAGAAGACGCCGCAGAAAGGGAAGTTTTGGCTAGACATTCAGGAAAGCTCCCTAACTGGAAAGAGTGAAGCAATGTCTGGTGAGGAGGGAGATCCTAAACACTGGATGGGTTCAAGACCAGGTCAGACGAAACACCTCTCAAGAGCAACGTGGGTTTTGCTGCTCCAACCCTGAGGAGAAGGAATGACCTTACAGTGCCCATCCCAGCCCTTTTTTCCAGGGATTACAAGCTATGTTTCCAGCTACCCAGAACCCAACTAGAAAACAGCCCTCACATGGGCAGACCTTTGGTTTCCGCTGATCAAAGCCAGGCTCAGAGGACTGACTGAGAGCTTACTGACTCCATGGCTGATCACTCCTCAGTGCTTTCAGCTTTAATGAGCTGTCTGCAAGGAGGAAAGGGAGATGTGAAGGTGCTCTGCCATATTGTGGTGACACAAACGTGTCACTGATGCCTCCTTTGATGGCCTCTTACTTGGGGGATGTGCTGCAGGGAAGCTCAGCTAGTTTGGGGCTTGTATTTTCTGCCCCTCATCATTATCAGTCTTTGACATGTGACAGCAACAGGTATCACCCTACGGAAAGAGAAATCATGCAAAGCCTCACCAGCAAAGAAGCAGGATAAATGCAGCAGGAAGCCCACACAAGAAGGCCTTGTCTGCAACCCATCCACCTCCGCTCAGTGCAGGCAGGTGGCTCTGAAGATGAATAGCAGTGGCAGGGCTGGCAGAAATGCTCAAAGACAGTGACATCAACCGTCACAG
The DNA here is from genome assembly GCA_013400335.1 of Eurystomus gularis. NCBI lineage: Eukaryota > Metazoa > Chordata > Aves > Coraciiformes > Coraciidae > Eurystomus > Eurystomus gularis. The sequence goes on from VZZY01013459.1 coordinate 239,698, forward strand.
CCAATTATAGCAGAGCAACCAAAAAGGAACTTCTCTACTCACGCTGGTCTTCTCCAGATGGGGCAGCCCGCAGGTCCTAAGCCTGTCTCCTCCACAAGGTGTCTAGATCTCTTCTCTGATGTGGCAACAATCCGTGCAGGTGTCATATTCTTCTCTACGTACACAAACCCACCAATATTTGTAGTAATTTCCAGCCCAGGACCCAGAGTCCGTGTTCAAGGCAGCCTAAGGGAGGACAGAGACATGTCTGGGAGTTGAGGTCATGTCTTCCATTAAGTCCAGGAGAGACACCACTCTCAGAAACCCACGCAGGGCATACCACGTGAAATTCTACCTGTACACCTAAAGTATATTGGGATCGACTACGCTCCAGCCAGAATCCTGGAAGAGCTGAAAATAGGAAACAGCACAAGCTGAGTAGCAGGACTGTGAGCCTGAGTGGAACCATTTGATTGGAGATTGGCAGATGTAGTTGCTGGCTGAAGAATACGCTAAATTGGGCAATTACAGGGCTCTTAGCTTGGTCTCAGGGGCATGCAAGGAGCCACTTATTGAAGACTTGGAGCAAATGGTAAATGAAAGGAAAAACATTTATTAAAGATAGGTAGTGTCCTTCCCTCTTAAGATCTTCCTTGGATAACAGACTTTCCAGAAAGGCAGAATGTGGTAGGTCTCATCTTTCTGGATTTAGCAAAGCGTGTGATGTGGCACCTCATGGATTATTAGACATGAAGCTGGAAAAGATGGGATCTGTATGAGAACCATCAGATGGGTGAAGAACTTGCAGATGGTGAGAGAACAGTGGCTGAGAGGGGAAATATCAGGCTGAAGGGAAGTGAACTAGTGGAGTTCTTTAAAGATTTCTTTGGAACCGCTTTCATTTCATAATTTCATGCATGACCTCACTTCAAAGAGGAGGAGTCTGCCAACGAAATCTGTTGATGATACGAGCTTAGGAGGCAAAACCCATGTCCAGGGAAGTGCTGGATGACCTTGAGAGATCCGAAAAGGAGAAATGGGATGAAATGAAGTCATGTAAAGCACAGGCTGATACATATATGGACTTACAACAAGATTCTTGGTTATAACCTGGGGGAAAAGAATCACAGAATCATTATGGTTGGAAAGGACCTCCAGGGAAACAGAGAAAGCTGAAGATCATCACTGACTTGATCCTCTGAGATGTCACTGCATGTGACCATGGGAAAAGGTGAATGTGACTCTAAGAGAAATCACAGCAGGGGTTTCTCTTAGAATTGGTCAAGAAGAAAATGTTTTAGCTTGAGGTCACTATGGCAGAACTGCTATTGAATTGGGACAGAAGGACTTTGAAGAGTAAGGAAGAAGATTTTGACTTGGTCAGTCAGCAAAGGGTGATCTGGGAGAAGTTATGGCTGATTTCTGTAAATGTGCAGGGGACAAACATGAGGAAGGGAAAAGAATGGTTTGGACTGAAGGCTGTAAGTAACATAAAGAAATGAATATAAATTTTCCGGAGAGGTTATGGAGAAGTTGGATTCAGATTCTTCTTGGAGAAGCACAGTGATAGAAGAAGAGGCAAGAGGTGGATGTTGCGGTAGAGGAAATTTTAACTTGATACTAGGATAAAAGTGGGCTCATGAGGGTGATCAGATGTCAGCCTAGGGACTCAGAGAAGGTGTGGGATCTCCATCCTTGGAGGTGTCACAGAATCGTTTGGGTTGGAAGATCATCGAGTCCAACCATCAACCCAGCACTGCCAGGTCACCACTAAACCATGTCTCTCTGCACCACATCTACACATGTTTTAAACCCCTCCATGTTTGGGGAGTCTGCCATGGCCCTGGGCAACTTGACAACCCTTTCCAGGAAGAAATTGTTTCTCACATCCAACCTAAACCTCCCCTGACACAACTTGAGGCTGTTTCCTCTTGTCCTATCAGTCCTATCCAGACCTCAGCTGGAGAAGGCCCTAAGCATCCTGCTCTAACCTTGAAACTGAATCTACCTTCAATGTTGATAAGCTCTAAGCAGAGGTTTGGACAGGAGGTTTCCAGAGGACCCTTCCAGCCTCCACTGTCTTTGGATTCTATGATACAAAAAAACCTCCAAATGATTTTAATTGTCAGATTAACGAAGATCTGGAGTTCTGGGCCTTCATGGGTTCTGGGCCTTCATGGCTACCCCAGATTACAACACATTTCCAAAGCTCCTGCCCACCTCAATGTGTTATTCTGCTCATCAGTTTGCATTTCCTCAAGAAGCAATCCCGTTGTATTAATTTTAAATTGCATGGATAGTCATTACCCTTGTAATTGTCTGCGTAGTAAATACACCGATCCCCAAGGGCTTGTTGAGGCTTATCTATTCCTAGGTGACCCGCGTGGATATTGATTATTTGCTTGTTAGTCTTCATTAAGTATGGTTTTTAATAAACAATTGGAAGATAATCAAGAAGCAAACAGAAGCTTTTCTTGGAAAACGTTGCGCGCCTACTTCAGATGGATCATCCGAATAAACCTTCATGCTCATTTGCTGCTCTTTGAGGGAGAAAAACTGAATCTTGGATTTGATTTCCTGATTTTCTTACGACGTGGGCTTATTTCTGCTTTATGAGGTCCTCCAAGAATGCCCCTAATCAGGAAAACATCCTCAGAAAAGGTACCCGAGTCACACAGTTTGCAGTCTCTTAGAAAATTCAACTCACTTTCAGGGGGATCCTTGACCTTGCTAGGCTGGATGTGACCATTCTAACAAGCTCTGCTCCAGGATTAAGGGGCTATCAGTGCTAATAAGGTCCTTAGATGTTGTTCTAAGTATAGTAGATGTAGAAAAACATTGGCCCTGGGAGAAGTGAGTTCCTCTTATGTTCCTTGCCTTGGTCACCAAATGGTAGGGTTGGACTAACATCCCCTGGGTTTGCAGAACACAAAAGCAATAATGGATGTGATTTGGAAGAGATGAACTCAGCTCCTACCTCTGCCTTTCCTCCCCAAAGCACCTTCCTCTCCTTTTGTGCCCAGGATTTTGGTTTTATGGGCTCGGTTTAGAAACATAGAATCATAGAGCGGTCTGGGTTGGAAGGGACCATTAAAGGTCATCTAGTCCAACCCCCTGGCACTGAGCAGGGACATCTGCAACTGGAGCAGGTTGCTCAGAGCCCCGGCCAACCTCACCTGGAATGGTTCCAGGGATGCTGCATTGACCACCTCTCTGAGGAACCTGGGCCATGATCTCACCACCCTCATTGTGAAAATTCCTTCCTTCTTGCTAGTCTAAGTGTCCCGTCTTTTACTTTAAAGCCATCACCCCTTGTCCTGTCATAACGGGCTCTGCTAAGAAGATTGTCCCCATCTTTGTTATCAGCCTCCTTTAAGCACTGAAAGGCCACAAGGTCTCCCCTGAGCCTTCTCTTCTCCAGGCTGAACAACCCCAACTCTTTCACCAGAGGAGCTCCAGCCCTCACATCATTGTTGTGCGCCAGTCTGGACCTGCTCCAACATGGGGCATCATATATCATCTGAATTGCCTCAAGGTACCTGGGACACTCTCCTGAGGCTGGCAGATGTTTTGTAGGGAACCCTCTTGACGCTCTCTGGATCAGAAGCTAGAGGTTGAGCTGGGGAATGGAAACACATAGACAACTGAGTACCCCATAATTCCTAACCCTTCTCCTCTTGCCTCTTTCCTTCTTATGATCAGGGGCAGTTCTCCTACAGGCCAACCTACCATAAATGCCTCTCAGCTCACTGGGAGAGCGTTTACGTTTGGTGTTCACTTGGCTCGTGGAAGCACCAGGGGTGCAGGATGTGCGCACAAGGCTTTTGGAGATGCATGGGCTGTGCAAAGCAGGTCACAGGACTAGAAATGGGGTTGTGCACGTGAGTGAGGGCTGACAGGGTGCACGTGGGTTGGTGTAGAGGTGTCTGGTCAGCTGTCTGTGCACCCACATTATGAATGGGGCAGGGAGAGGACACAACAATTTGCTGTGAGTAGAGCTGTGGCCTCTCATCTGAGCAGTGGTGGTTCAGGGTAGGAAGGGGGCATTTCTGAATGTGAGTTTTCCACCTCTCCCAATGGCATTGGGGAGCGCTGACTTGCCTTGCTGTCCAGGGGTGCGCATAAAGACAGAATTATGAAGGGGTGGAGGTGAAAAAAAGATTTCCTTTTTTATTTTTTTTGGGCCAAATTAATGAAAAATCAATCTGGCCTCAAAAATCCATTAATGGCGATAATGCACCGGTTACGTAGCAGGAGCAAGAGCTGCAGCAAAATCCAATAGCGCGAGTTCAAGTGGGTCTCTCACACCTTCCTGCAGTCATGGTAATTTGTGAGGGATCGTGAAGGGGGCAACAGATTCAGAAGAGCACAGCAGCTGATCCTCCTCCTTCTAAGATGTCCTGGCTTCCCGCTGTGGTTGTGCATGAACCTCCCACGCCAGGTCCCTCCTTGCCCAGAGCGTGATGCTGTTGAAACGCCTTGATGACTAGTTAAGTGTTCACAAGGAGGCTAATATCTGCCCCATCTACCTCCCTGATGGTGCAGAGAGAGAGATCTTTTCTTGATTGGGTGAAGATCCCTCAGGGATGTTTGTTCTGCAAGGCTTTGCTCCCCTAACCCAACAGCCAAGTGATCCATGGGTCACTAAAGGGAGGATATGATTCAGTTTCTAGAGAAGGCCTCTTCCTGGGTGTACCAGGATAGAGATAGATCCATCCTGGCCCCAGTTTGGGGCACCCTGGAATCTGTCACAAGCTGAATCCAGGTTCTCCCAGAGTCCTAGGGTGTCTCAGACACCTTCATGGAAATAGGTCCTGGTCTGCTACTTCTCTGCTTGGCTGACTTCCCCAGGGGTAGAATAGAACTTTGGGAAGGAACAAAGCTTGGATGAAGGTGGCCCCTCTGCAAAACATTTGAAGCCATACTGGGAAAAGTCATGGAGCCTTGACCCCCAGCCACACAGAGCCTTTAATCAGGATGTCCTGGGCTAAACGCGACATAATGCCATGAGCTTTGAACCTTGCACAGCACCTTCCACAGGGTGCAAAGTTTCAGGACAACATGGATTACACTCACCAGCTGAGCTCAGCACATGGGATCCCTGAGAAGGTGCCAGTGTATCACATCACTGTCCTACATATGGACATGCAAGATCAAGACTTGGGGAGACAAGGTGAGGCCTGGAGCTCACACTCAGATGACCATCAGCACCCACAAACCATCATGTCCATGTGTCCCCACCCTCCATCTTCACTCCATTACTGATGGACCTTTCTGCATGTGGTGAAAGCCGCCTGGCAGCTCCATCCAGACCCATGGAGGTTCCTCCTTCTCCCCCCCTCCTTCCCCCATCCCAGCCTGCTGCCCCACACCCCACCTCACCAGATCACGGAGATTTATGAGCCAGACTTGCATTATGAGGTGAGTGACTTATCGGTCTGTCAGGGGGAGCGTTTTAAGACAGAATTATATGGGAGAGGGAAAAGATTTTTACCAAATTAATGAAAAATCAATCCAGCCTCAAAAATCCATTAATGGTCATAATGCACTGGTTACAGATAGAGAGATACCGCAGAATCCAATAGTGCCTGTTAAATACCTCTCCTGGAATGGAGCGTCTGGGATATAACTCATTCATTAGGCTGCCTATGTTTACTTTTTAAAGTGACACCAATCTCTGTCCCTCCAGGACTCCATGCAGCATTTATAAGCCACATTCCGCCCAGTGCCCATCTCTGGGGCCAGCCTGGCCTCCACGTTGAAGGAATTGATCTTCCTTTCCCTGTTCTCCCCCTCCCCGGGACAATCCCTGCTGAGGCAGGGCTGGGCTGACTCCGTTCCTGTAGCTGATGGTTTCCACCCTTCCCTGAGCGCTGGCTTTCACCCCAGATAGGTCTCTTGAGGTCCGACCTGCAGCTGAGTGTGTCTCTTCTCTACTTTCCAGGTCTTAGCTTAGTGCTTGACTTCATCTCTCTCCCCAGTTGTGCCGGCAGGAGCAATACTGCTCATCCTGGGGACTGGCCCTGGTCCCAGCCCAGCGTCATCCAGCCATGGAGAGTGGTGATGGCTCTGGGGAGATGCAGTTATCTCCTGCTTGTGAACCATTGCTGGCACTCCCCCGCCTCTCAGCTCTCTGTGATATGTGCTTCTAGCCAAATGAGCAGCTTGTTTTCTGATTTGAAGGGTCAGCACTGGCCACCTCATCTCTTGGAGAGCATCCTCTACCCTTGTTCTCCTGACTTCTGCATGTGGGGGTTGTTGTGTACTCTTTGTCCTGCTCTGCCCCACACTTCAGACCTCTGTCTATCCCAATTGTTCCAGCCCTTATGGGGTTGGTGGGTCTGGCTGCCCAACAATCCATGAGCCCAGAACATCCCAGTAAATGGATCTTAGGTAGCTTCCGATGGGAGCCACCCCCTCCACATCTGTCCAGCTGCTGTCCCCAGCTGTCACTCACTGCCTGGTGGAAAATCTAGCAGAGGCAAAATGTAAAACAAGCCAGGGCCACAATAAAATTAAGAATTGCAGGTGTCTGGAGGACATTAAAACCTCTCTAACATGAACTCCCCCTGCAGTGGTGAAGCTATGTGTCTAAGAGACCTTAAAAGCGAGCAGCATGAACTTTAAAAGAACTGTTCATATCATTTGTTCTCCATTACTGATTCTCCATGGAGTGGTCAAAACTTCTACATGCTGCAGAGAGTGCTATGGAGGATCTGCCGAGTGTCATGGGAAATACATAGCACTGTGGTCTGTCATGGTAGCTCCAGGAGGTTGAACAGTCTCAGAGATGGAAGAGAAGATGCCTTCCTTCTGCAGAGTGCCTAATGTCCCGAGTAGACAACTTGTCTAGGAAGACCATTGCTCAGCATGAAGGGAGTTGGAAGAAACACTCCCACCGCCCAGCGTGTCCTGACCACAGGCTGGAATAGGGTGGGAATTTTTCTTTTCCCATGAAGCCGAACTACAGGTACAGCCAAGGAGGCAAGTGCTGGCCAAAGAGAAGCCAGACAAGAGAGGCTCTGAATCTACAGCCTCAAAATGCAAACATTTCTCTTGAGGGAGGTCTCAATTGTGTCTTGCCTTTTGCTTACGTTATGAGGGTCCTCAGAGGTCACAAGATCAAGCACGTCCAGCTCCAGTTGTGTGCTGGACATACCAGACCACAGCTCTGTGCACTGGCTGTGCATCACACAGGTGTTGCTGTTCTTTTTCAGGCCCTGAAAAAAATCCCTTCCTCTCACTGTCACGGAAAAGCGCAGAACATTAAATCTCAACTTGTCTACGAGCTAGAGGTGAGTCGTGCGTTTGGTGCTCCTCTGATGTCACCACCCGTTGCTTTACAGCCCTGGGATTCCTGCACCTGCCACTGATCCGCTCCTGATTTATGCTGGGCTGAGCAAGGGTGGGATCAGGACCCGGCATGTTTCGCTGTGATGCCTGGATAGAGTTAGTTGCAGGTATCGACCCTGCTAAATGTCATAATGCACCAGGGTTTTGTTTCCTTTAAATCTTTTAAAAAGCAATAAAAGGCCCCAGAATACTCCCAAGAACCAAACATCTAGCAAAGTGACAGGCTGTCAAAGCTGCCTCACCAAGAAACCCTGGGCCAAGCAAATTTTAAGCAGGAAAATTTATTCCTGTGTCGCTCATCTCTCTGAGTGAAAAATGGCCCGGGCTCCTCTTTTGCATGAAGTCTTGAAACCACCACGGTGCTCGAACAAGCGGATCGGCCTGAAACAGAACCATTCATCATCTGGAACAGGCAGCCGCGACAAGCACCACCACCAAAAAAAAAAAAAAAAAATTAAGTTGTGGGTTTTATCCAAGCTTAAATGATCCTGCCCATTAATATGACGCGACAGGCTGCAGAGCACGCTTCCTTGGCTTGGCCGGTTAACAGCTTCACTGGTATCTAACAGAGGTCTCCAGGAAAGCAGCTCTATTAGCTGGTCACCTTTGCTGTTGGGAAACCTCTACGTGGGGTTTCCCAACTCCAGCCCCCACCCAGGGGATTTTTCTAGGGGGTTTTGGTGGTGGAAGCCTGTTGCCCAAAGTCTGTGCTGAGGTTGTGTTGTGTTGGCTTCTAGGATGGGGCTGAGAGCATCAGGGCAGGATGAGGAGTGGAGAGCAAGAAGATGTGGAGGAAGCATGTTCTAAGTAGAGCTTTCCACCCCTGGGAGATGAGTTGGGAATGGATTTTGCTGGAGATGGCTTTGAGTAAGCAGGTAGATGCCAGATGGACTATTTATATGCACTGCCTGTGACACACTTCCAGCTTGACTTTTGGTTAACTGTCCACTTTGGGATGGGCTGCTCTTGGGCTTGGAGGAGATGATCCTTGTAAAGCAACTTATTTCCAAGGTTGTATCCCATGGATCATTCCAAACAGTCCTAGGTCTTCTTTCCAGATGTCCAGGGCTGTGACCCTGCTTTTTGTCATGTTCTCTTCCCTTAGGATCCTGAACTTCATCATTTTGTGGTCACTGCAGCCAAAGGAAACGTACTCTCCAAAAAAAAAGGAGAAAAAGCATTTACTCAGATGCTGCATGTAGCTTGTCCATCTACCAGATCTGAAGCTTAGTCCTAGTTCAAGAAGGTGGAGACCAGACAAAACAGCTTTTGTTTCAAGTTCAGTCTCCAGATGTCCTGTCAAGGCACAGAAGAAAGCCATGACATCTGCATGCTCCTGGTCTATGGGCGCTGCAGTGCTGATGGCAATGCCTGAGCCAAGCACACCATTCCCAGGACACTGGTTGGTGGCACCATCCCTGTAACACAGCCTTAGCTGCCAGATGAAATGCTGAACTGGTGATAAGAGTTGCCTCCCCAGTCTTAATGGTTGGACTTCATGATCTTGAAGGTCTTTTCCAACCAGAACAATTCTGTAATTCTATGGTTCTATGATCCCAGCACCTGAGTCCAGATGTTGCAAAGCAATGTTTGAGGTGGAGACACCACACCTGGGTATTGCGCGAGGTGTTTCTACCTATTCCTTGCAAGTCCCTGCCAGTGAGCAAGAATTAAGCTTCACAGAGATGGGCCAGTGATGAAACTAGTTAGTTCTTGCTGGTGTTACAGGAAGGAGTTTGGCAAGGTGAACACAGAGGTGGGCTTTTCACAGAATCACAGAATGGCAGGGGTTGGAAAGGACCTCTAGAGATAATCTAGTCCAACCCCCCTGCCAAAGCAGGTTCATTTAGGGCAGGTCACACAGGATCACGTCCAGGTGAGTCTTGAAAGTCTCCAGAGAGGAGGCTCCACAACCTCCCTGGGCAGCCTGTTCCAGGGCTCTGTCACCCTCACAGTAAAGCAGTTTCTCCTCACGTTGAGGTAGAACTTCCTGTGTTCCAGTTTATGCCCATTTCCCCTTGTCCTATCTCTAGGTGACATTGAAAGGGGACTGATTGCTCCATCTTCCTGGATTTTCCAGGAGGTAATGATGCAACCAGGTGGTCGCAGCTGCAGCCTGAACATCTGACCTTCATTCTGGGCAGGAGTATAATGTTCTCTTCCCCCACTCTGCTGGGACTTTGCCAGGTCTTCACACTTGGGCCCGTCACGTGTAACACAACCGTGGCCACTTGCAGGACAGTTCCATGGGCTCCAGGAAGATGTGGATCAGGTTTTAATTTAGAAATGCTGACAGGTAAGGAGCTTAGATCCAGCATCATGGGCAAGTATATCTCATGGATCTTAATTCCCCTGGGAGTTTTGAGTAAAAAAAAAAAAAAACTTTCACTTTCCTCCTTAAGTCCCCTGCTCTCAGAGATGTATTTAAAAGGTTGGGTTCAAAATTGTCTTTAAAAAACAGACTCCTCAAAGTATACCAATGGTCCACCCCGTGTCACGCATACAAGATGAAAGGACTGCCATTTTTCACTCCCTTGTCTTCTCCATCTTTGTATTAGAAGCCCTCTGGAGACATGAGGGAGCTGAGAAGATGGCTATTTCTGGTCACCAGATGCCACCCTTGCCCAGCCAGTGCTGCACAGAAGGTCTGCTGAGACATCAATGTATCTTTATGGCCTCAAAAATCCATTCCCCTTGCAGCATTGTTTCTTGCCTCATGCAAGTCCCCTGCTAAAATCAGACCCCAGCAGTGCTTGATGATGGACAAAACCCAAGTCCTGGCCTTGTGAGACCTCCTGTGTGGTGGTCACGGAGGCTGGAGGGGGTTGGCAGGGGATTTCTCTACTGCAGAGCTACATGCAGTGGATCTCCGGTGACGTGGAGCTACCTACGGCAGATACACGGCGATGCTTTATCCCTCAGCCGGCTGGGGCTGTCCCACGTTTGCAGCCCCGTGTGGTGGCTTCTCTCCCTTTCCACAACCCCACGTGCATAAGATGCTTTCAGGGGTTTGCACAATGATGAAAAGCCCCAGTGGGAGTGTGACAACAAGTTTCCATGTTGTGATATGACCCATGGGTTTTGACATATTCCCACCACCCCAACGACCTTGCTTTGCCCCTTCCTCAAGCTTGGGGAGATCCTGGAGAGGTAGGGGTGCTGCAGCCCAAACCTTGACATGCCACACAGCCCCACCACTTTTGCAGGTAGAAACACAGAATCATAGAACCGTTTTGGTTGGAAAACACCTTTAAGTTCATCAAGTTAACCATTAACCCAGCACAGCCAAGTCCACCACTAAACCGTGTCCCTCAGCACCACATCTATGTGGCTTTTAAATCCCTCCAAGGATGGCGACTCCACCACTTCCCTAGGCAGTTTGACAATCCTTTCTGGGAAGAAATTGTTCCTAACTGTCCAACCTAAACCTCCCCTGGTGCAGCCTGAGGTTGTTTCCTCTTATTCTATTGCTTCAACATCTGCAAGGTAGATCTCTGCCTCACCTTCCCCAGGACTTTGCAGTTGAAACAGACTTAGGAGCGTCTTTAGTTTATGGTCTTTTCCTCCTCTGTCCTGGTCTTTGTGAACCCAAGGATTCACTGATTCCAACATCTTCTGAGCAGAACCTGACAACTTTTTTGGACTGTGCTGGGTAGAAATGCTGGGAGAGATGGACAAGGAGCATCAGCCCTGGGAACGGTGTCAGTGATGGGATTGCTTCTACAGTGCTCCTCTGCTGTGTTAAAGCACGTGACACAAATTCCCCGGTTTTTATCTTAAAACAAAATCTATACACTGGGCTTAGCCAGGCCTGAGAACACCTGAGAACACCTCTTAATTTTTCCTTAAATAGCAAGTTGAGGGCTTGCCAAGACAAGAGGAGGACAAAAGGGAACAAAATCAAAAGCATCTTCCTAATGTGTTTGGGAAGCCGAGAAGTTCCCTATTACACTGTCGTGGTATCAAACAGCCCTTTTTCCTCATGCAGATAAAATAATTCCCTAGATCTAATTTTAGACGATTTTCCATTTTGTGTGGAAGCTTAAAGAAAAAAAAAAATATAAAAATTAAGTGGTGTCTCATGAAAGTCAAATTGACTTGGGTCCTTTTCTTTCTTTCTTTCTTTTCCCCCCCCTTAAAGATGATTTTGCCCTTTAGATTTTAATACATCTTGGTGTTCTCACTAAGTGAAGCCCTGAACAAAGTCCTTCAGCACAAAGTGGGCTCCTCCTTGGCTGCTTTCATGCTGTGCTCAAGTATGAGAAGGAAATGCATATATATATGTGTGCGAGCAAGAGATACTTAAGAGAGTGCCTTTCTTTTATCCAAATATTAATACTTAAGCTGACCTACCTCTACCGTCCACCTCATTATTCATTTAATCCACTTTAGAGATGGGGAAACTGAGGCACGCCAACTGTGTCTACATGATGAGGGATCCTGATTGCTCAGCTCATGGCCTTGCACCTCAGTTCTGCTTTTTGGGCTGGATCCTGGTCTCAAAGCACCCTGGACAGGAGGAGCATCCTCCAATGACCAGGGAAGCATCACAAGGCAGAACCGTTCGATGATACCGGCCCCACATGGAGAGGTCCCAGTGGCTCCTGAAGCAATTTGTGAGCTATTGCTGTCCAGTCAAGCACTGAAATACTTTTCAAACTCAATTAAAAGGTTTGGGGGAGTTGGTGGTTTTTGGGTTGCATTTTTTTTTTTCCCTAAAAACCTTTTAAATGCTGATAAGAAAGTCTTTATTCATTTCCGCTGGTGTGATTGGCAGAGCCAGGATGCTGAAAGCCTGGGGTCATTTGGTGAGCCATTAATCCTGCTGGACACAAGCTTTGTTAGCATTATTTTCTTCTCCAACTGGGTGAGATCCCACTGCCGCCGAGTGCGTGGTGGAGTCAGACCCACCTTTGGTCTCTGGCTGGGGCAACAAGCGTTAAGGTCATCAGTGCAACACCAAGTCGGGCGAATCTTTATCTCTCCCTGGGAGAAACAGCATGGAGCTAAGACACAAGAGTGTTGTGACAGTAGTTTCTCCTTGCTGGGCATTTTCTTCTCTCTCCAAGCTCTGTTGCCCTCTCTGCTTCCTAAAACACAAAGATCTAGGCAAGTCTTGGCTAACGGTAGAGTTGCTTTGAAGAGCCCTGAAGATGGGTAGGGCTCTTCCAGTTCCTGGTTTAGTTGGCCCTGTGAATTTGGGTCTTTCCAATGACTGCTTCAGTTTTCCTTCCAGCCTGTCAAACCCACAGAGGACATTTAATCTGCAGCATCACATGTATTTCACTCTGTGTTGAATCTGTGGCTTGATGGAAATCAAAACCCCAAGTGCTGCAGCTCTCAGCAGCTCCCTGCTCCAGGGAGAAGGTAGAACATGTTGTGTGGTGGCTTATGTTGCTGAGGTCCTCACAGCTATGTGGTGGCTCGTGTTGCTGAGGTCCTCACAGCACCCAAGAGATTCTTGGCTGGCCAATCATCTTCTGGGCTGGAGAGGAAGGCAAGGTCTCCCCAGATCCCTGCCAATCTGCCCCAGTCAGTGAGGTTGTTCTTCTGTCCCCATCCCGGGATCGGTCAGTCTCTGAGCACCCGCCAAGTTGTGGGAGGATGCCCTGAGTTCACCTTTGCTTCCTCTCCATGACATCATATTTCCCACTCAGGCTCATTTCTTGCACTTCTGGCAGTTCTGGAGCATCTTTAGGAAAAGCAAAGCTTGCTCCTTCCCCTCCGTCACCCTCCACAACTGTTGTCATCCCAGTCAGTCTAGGATGCTGTCCATAGCAATACTCATCTTTGTCAATACTCTCTTTGATGGCTGGGTTCGCCAGGGTCAATATGGTCAGAATTCACCCCAGATTATTTTACAGCAGTTGTTTCAAATAAAATCAATCAATTCAGGTACGACTCATTACCAGCAAGCATGGCTTGGGCCTTCTGCATCCCATTGCGGTGGGAGACCGTGGGATAAAATAGTTTTGCCTTGTTCTTGCCCCACCTCAATCCCCCCCTCTTCAAACTTTCATATTTCCCATCCCAAGCCTTGGAAGGTGCCTCTAATGAGCCAGCTGGGCTCCATAATCTCTTAAGCAGCTCTAGCCATGCCCACGTCACAGAAGCCACCGCTGTGATAGCAGAGGTGAGCAGGACAGATTTTCAGAGGAGCTCATCTTCCACCGAGATGCTCCAAGGCTTGGGCAGACATTGGATTAGGTGCTTATTATCCTCCCCCAGTTATAGCAACACATAATCCAGGGATGATGCTTTTGACAGGTGGAGATGAGTGATTGGACCCATCCCTCCTGCCACTAAGGCGCTTCCAGTGGCTCCAGAGCTGGCCAGACCCCCCGTCATCCACGGGGGATGCTACCTCAACCCTGCCCTGGGTTTAGCTTCTTTCTGGTGAGGTCCTTCAAGGGTCTGCACGCTTGCTGCTGCTGGACCACCTCCCTGCGCTCCAGCTTGAAAAAATAAGCCCCTTTGAGCCCACACCAAAGGGTCTCCAGTGCGACTGGAGGGTTTCCAGCAGAGACAAAGAGAAAGGACCATGTCTAGGCACCCTTATCTCCCATCCCTGAGGACGGTGGCTTTGGGACGCAGTGGCAGGCTGGCAGCTCCTCGGACTTTTCCTCTAGTGCAGCAACTGACTTGGCACTTTTGCATCTGTGTGCTAACGAAGCAGTGATTAATTTCCCCGGGCCACGCTGGGATCCTACTAAAGCGAGAGCAAGCGCATCCCCAACCTGTCCCCGCTCCCCTAGAGCAGGGCTGGGCTCTCTCCTCTCCCCTCCTCTCCCCCCTCCCTGCTTTTCCACTCTGCCTTCTCTCTCCTACTAAATTAATCTCCATTGCTCCAAAGGTCTCTCTCGCACACACCGCTGACCCAAGCTCAAATTGATTTTTTTTTCCCTTACCCCTCACCTCCTGCTGTTTTTCTGCCAGCAAAGCAAAGAGAGGATTTTTTTTTTTTTTTTAACTAGTATTATTTTTATTTTTTATTTTTGGAGGTACTAAACTTTGACCTTCTGGGCTCTGGGAAAAAAAAAAAAAAAATTAGAAGTGAAAACTAATTATTTCAATGCAGGAAGGTGGGGAAGGAGCCTGAAGGGTGGGGGCCCTTTTTGCTGGCTGCTTAAAGGGTGAAGTTATCAAGCCAGCTGCTGGGGTTTCATTCTTTCTTGGCTGTTCCCTGCTTGTCCCAATTAATCTGTGGGCTGTGGCCATTTATTTCTCCTGTTTCAGACAGATCAGGACTGCAGCATCCTGTCTTACGGCTCTGAGATGTTGTGATCGTCCTAGTTTTGGTAAGCCCTCCAGCTTCATCCTCTTTGGTGGGTATGGGATGGTGATAATGGCCTTTTGAGCCGAGGAGCCGGGCATGATGCTTTGATTGATGCTGATTGCAGCACCTTTGGAAAGACCCTACCCCTCTGCCTCAGTCTCCAGCTCTCATTAGCAAAGAGGGTCCCTGCAATTAGGTCATCAGCCCATCAGGAGCTGGGGAGCTGCTCTGTGCCAGCCTCAGAGCTACCTGGGAGATGTTGCTGCCAAGATTTGGCACCATCTACGATCCCAGCGCTGGTTGGTTTGTCGGCTCAGCGGAGCTTGTCTCTCAGCGCATCCTTCCTTAGCATCTCACTTCACTGGAGGCTTCTTGACAAGGCAAAGAGAGAAATAAGTGCTGCTGCAAAGCTCCCCTCAAGCAGAGATGCTCGGAAACTGCCATTCAAATCCTTTTGCTGACAAAAAAAAGGAGGTTACCTTGGCAAGTGCCTGCTTTTGATGAAGTTTTTTCAGGTCTCCAGAAAGAAATGGCAGTGGAAATGTTTCCTGCAAGAAGAAACCAAAAGTTCGCGTATCTTTGTGACAAAGACATCTAAAGTGTTCTATAAAAGAAGAAATCTTCATGATGAGAGCTGGGCAGTCTCGACTTTCAATCGTTCCTCTGCAGAGGGGAGAATTCACTGGCACAGGCAGCAAATGTCTTCATGGAGGAGAAGGAAATATAATTCATAGAATCATTTTGGTTGGAAGAGACTTTTTAGATCATCAAGTCCAACTGTTAACCCAGCACTGCCAGGGCACCACTAACCCATGGCCCTCAGCACCACATCTCCACAGCTTGGAAACCCCTCCATGGATCAAGACTCCACCACTGCCCTGGGCAGCCTGGCACAGCCCTTCACAACCTTTTCCATGAAGAAATTGTTCCTCATGTCCAACCTAAACCTCCCCTGGTGCGACCTGAAGTCTTTTCCTCTTCTCCTGTTGCATGTTCCTTGGGAGAAGAGCCTGACCCCACCTCACTCAAACATCCTTTCAGTCAATTAATTTGTAGCCTTGTTCAATGAGTTATGGCTGAATTAGGCAAATAGCAGCTTCATGGTGCTTAATAAAATCTGCAGGAGAAGAAGAGCTGGGCATGGGAAGGGGTGCAGAAGTTGAGTGGTTATCTTGATCAGGGTGTTTCTGATGATTTAACACTGTCACCAGCTTGAAGAGTGATGGGGTAATGCTGTTGGTGGTTCATAAGTTGGAAGAAGCCCTGCAAGGGCCTTGTCCTGAAGTGCAGGGTGTCTCTACAGCACAGGCCAACAACTCCTTCACTGCCCTTGGGTGCCTGCTGCCTGGTAAAGGCAGGTGCAGACCAGTGGGTGTAGGGAGCAGGAGGAAGAAGGGAAACCTAGGGGTGACTCTGATCCATTGGTCTCCACCTTAGGATTGAGGCTCCAGGGATTTTTGTCTCCTGGGAAGTCAGAGAGGGATGGAGGGATGGATGGGACAGCTCAGGCACTCAGCTCAGCTTTTCCTGACTTTCCCTGTCCTGTGGGAGGACATCAGGAGAGGCAGCCTGGCTGCATCTGCCCTGCAAGAAGCCTCTCATGAAGTCCTCATCTCTTGTGGGATCAGGTGTAGCACAGGGGGTGCTACATTCTTGAGCCTAGAGATACTGCAGGAACATGTCTCATGGAGGAGCATGTGGGAGCTCTGCTTCACTTCTGCACTGGGTGAAACAGACCAGAGGACAAGGAGATGATCATGCCCTTGGTAGATGCACTGAGGGCAGTGTCAGTTAAACTGCATCAAGGTCCAAGGGGGTTTGTGCAGATGGAGGTCATTCTAGTCTTCCTTGGTACAAGTGAGTCAGAAAAATGGGTGGGAAAGGTTGAAAGCTTGGCCTGATGACACCACAGACAGGAGCTCCGGGAGCAGCATCCTGGCTCCCCGGAGCAAAACTCCTCTCTGGCAGGGACAGGACAGTCAAACTCCTTCCAAGGGTCAACCTGGTGTTGGATTTCAGCTCCAGGGCCCAGGTGGGGAAGCTGGCCCCAAAATGCCTCCATGTGTGAGTGCAGCCAACGCACCAAGTCAGCATCTCGTGAACTGGCTCCTCAGCAGCTTCTGGGGGACATCTCAAGGACAATGCTCCTGCAGAGGCCACATGGGGCTGGGACACCAGGATGCCACACGCAGCGTGGTTTGGCCGGTGTGTTGCAGGAGGAGAGTAGAAGGAAGAGGACAAGCAAGAAGGGCAATGACTTTAGGGTAAACTCATCCCAGAATCTGGTATAAGAGCAAATCTGGGATAGGTGGGTACTGGGTGTCCCATCTGCAAGTGTCTCAGGGCTATCTGTCTACCAGACCGTTTGACTTCCTGCTGAGGAGCACTTTGGTTAGGGAGTGAGAGGTTCAGGGCACCCTTTACCACGTCCCTAAAGAAGGGTTTCTTACGCCAGCCCTGCATGGTGACAGCTCCTCCTCCAGGGACTCCCAGTGCTCTTGTAAAGGTGGAGAGAGGTGTGACCTTCAGGAGGGAGACAGAAGTGACTGACTCATCACATCAGGGACTCTCAGCCACCAGGAAGCATCACACATGGATCACCAGGGTTCCAGCCTGGTGCGTGAGCAGATGGGGAAGAAAAAGGCAGTGGGTTGCTCCCAGGCAGCACTGATGTCCTCAGCAGGGAGATTTGCCCTTGCACCTAAAGCTCTGATGCTGTGATGTTGTCCAAGACAAAGACAATCCAACAGGAGACTGAGGTTGGACTTTCTAAATATTAAAACCAGCCCAAATTCCAGACTCCTTTCCAGAAGCAAATGCAGCCAAAACAGCACTTTTTTTTTTTCCCCCACTGAAAAATCATGGAAAAATGTTTCCTGGTCTCCTTGGACACCAAAAGTTATATTCACAGCTTCTCTATCTTTTTTCTAATGAGGTCTCATGTGGTCTACAGGGGCTTTGCTCCTTGTGCTCCACCAGAATCACCTCCCCGTTGCCTCCATCTTGCAGCAGGAAGCCAGGAATAAGAAAAAGAAAGATATGAGGAGCAGCAGGGATGGGGTCAGTCATTCTGTGAGCTGTGTAAAGGTCCTTCCTCAGCACTGGAAGAAACCAGTTCCTTCTCCTACGGTTCTTTACTCTTGGCACGGTCTTGAGGTCAGTGGTTTCAGAAAAGGGTTGAAGCATCCGGAAAGGAAATGCTTTGGGGGCTCATCTGCAGGGTAAAACAGATCCAGGTGGTTGTATCATGTCCTCAGAGGCTACTCAGGTTTCTTCTGCTTTGCTGTGCAGAATATCCTGTAGTGGGATGGCAGGGGAAGGGAGCAGCCATAGCTGGGGACGATGCTTCCCAGCAGAGCTGCTGGGGGACGTGTCCAGCTGCTGAGAAATATGGGGGTGTAAATGCCCATTTGCTGCTGGCCTACAAATTAGGGGGCCCAGCAGCCATCACAGGAGTCTGCAGGGCATGATGGAAGCTGCGAGCCTCCCATGGGGCCTGGTGGAGCTGGAGAAGTGGGAGTCACTGTCAGTGGCTGAGGTGCATCAGGTCTTTTGGGATGCATCCACAGCATAGTCAACTGTATCAGTGTAGGTGGTATCCAGTTACCACATACTGGTGTAAAAAGAGACACGGCCCAATTGCCAGAGCCTTCAGAGAGCCTGGGAGATGGTGGGAAGGCAGCCAGTCATCCAAGGTTAGAGGCAGCCCAAGCTTGCCAGAGTGATGCTGCAACCATGGCAGATAGATCAGTGTAGGCATGACCTTCACCTGCCTGTTTGCCCCAGTCTCTGCTGTGTGTTGCAGCCAGAGCTGCAGGGAGGCTGGATGAGAGCACCCAGATGATTGCCCCCGCAACAGGTGAAGAGCAGTGGGACAGAGCAGTAGGAACAGCTGGAGGGATGGGATCCATCCAGAAGGACTTGGACAGGCTTGAGAGGTGGGCCCATGTGAACCTCATGAAGTTCAACAAGGCCAAGCACAAGGTCCTGCACCTGGGTTGGGGTAATTCCCAGTATCAGCACAGGCTGGGGGTGGAGGGCTGGAGAGCAGCCCTGTGGAGAAGGACCTGGGGGTGCTGGTGGATGAAAAAGCTGGAGCTGAGCCAGCACTCTGTGCTCACAGCCCAGAAGCCAACATCCTCCTGGGCTGCATCCCCAGCAGCGTGGGCAGCAGGGCAGGGAGGGGATCCTGCCCCTCTGCTGCGCTCTGGGAGACCCCCCTGCAGTGCTGGGGCAGCTCTGGAGTCCTCAGCACAGCAGAGACATGGACCTGCTGGAGCGGGGCCAGAGGAGGCCCCAGCAATGATGGGAAGGTTGGAAGCCCTCTGCTGGGAGGCCAGGCTGGGAGAGTTGGGCTTGTTCAGCCTGGAGAGGAGAAGGCTCCAGGGAAACCTTCTTGGGGCCTTCCAGTACTTAAAGAGGGCTACGGGAAAGATGGAGAAGGACCCTTGATCAGAGAGTGTAGTGATAGGACAAGGGAGGGGGTGGTTTTAACCTGAAAGAGGGGAGATTTAGATTAGTTATGAGAAAGAAATTCTTCAGTGGGAGGGTGGTGAGACACTGGAATAGATTGCCCAGAAAAGTTGTGGATTCCTCATCCCTGGACATGTTTAAGGCCAGGTTGGATGAGGCTTCGAGCAACCTGGTCTAGTGGAAGGTGTCCCTGCCAATGGCAGGTGTTGTGGAACTAGATGATCTTTAAAGGCCCAGTGATTTTGGGGTGGGGGTCCCCAGTTGTCAAGGCAAGGATCTCTTGGTCCTTAGCAGAGCAGCTCTGTTTGAGTTGATGGAATCCACTCAGATGCTTGCATCATGTGCAGAAAGGAGAAACAAAAGAAATAAAAAGCCCCAACAAACCCAGCAATATGTTTACCCGGATGAAACATTTATATGCCCATTTGATCTTGGAAATGTAATTACTGCTGCTTGCCCATTGATCACAGCGAGGTGTATTGACCAGCCCTGGTGCTCATGGGGTCCTTATCAGCCTCCACTGAGCCATGCATCTCTGAGGCCAAGCCCAGAGCAAGCTTTCCCCACAGCTCCAGCTCCGTATGGTAACTCCACCTTGGTGGGCATCACTCTAGGAACAGCAAATGCCATTTTGCTCTCAAAAAGGGTTGGTTTAGGATGTGGTGTTTGTTTTTCTTCCATCACCAGCTTGGCTCCCCTGGGGCCCGGATGGATTCAACATGCATCTCTTTGAGACAGGAGGGTCTGGGATGAAGGTGCTCAGTTGGAACCAGGTCAGGAGCTGGGGTGATGGAGAAGAGCTGGTAAACAGCATGGGGTGCCAAGTGGAGAAGCTGGGACCTTGGGGCATCTGGGTTTTCCCTCTGAGGAGGACATTGGATGGGGCTCTGAGTGACCTGATGTAGTTAAAGGTGTCCCTGGTCACTGCAGGAGGGTTGGACTAGATGATCTTTAAAGGTCCCTTCCAACTCAAACCATTTTATGATTCTATGATTGATTCTATGCCTGTGGATCTGGTCCCAAGGACTCAGCAAACATCAGCCTTCCTGAGGGCTGCCCATGCACACACGGCATCTGCAAACACAGATGGAGGTCCCACACACGAGGATGTGCCTGAGATGACAGTCGTGGGCCCTTCTGCTGAGCTGGTTGAACTTGCAGCTGCATGTTGGCAGGGAAAGCAGGAAGCTCATGTGAGCAGAAGAAGGTGCTCACCCTTCTCTGGACATACAGGTGCTTCACTTCCCTTGGGTTTAGGATGGAAAAAAAACAGAATGAAGTCACAAAACTCCCCTGCCCCAGGGCAGACGTTGCTTCCGCACCAACCTGAAGAAGACCTCAGCTCTTCAAGGGTGGATCTACAGGCGTGCTCACATGTCATGGTGCAATCATAAATAGGGGGATCCCTCTGAATTTAACCCCCCAAGCCCCAGAGGGGATCAGCTCAGCCCATTTTTGCACTAGCGAAGCAGTTTAAACTCAGTAAAAAGGGCGTGAAAATCTACGGCTCTACTGCAAGTGAGGCTCTCTCTCATTCACGTTTGCTTTTCTTGAAATTCTCCATGTTTTCGATGAGGAAGTGAAAACGCAAAGCTCAGCTTCCAAGTTTTTAGTGAATTAAAACACTTTTTAAAAAGCAACCACAGCAAAACGGTTGGTTAGGGTTTAATGACCACACCTAAATAATACCTTGAAGGGGTCGGTGGGATTTGGACTTTCAGAGAAGACCACCCAAACACCACTTTTTCAGGAATTTCTCCTGAAGTAACAAACTGTTTCCCAACTCCTTCTTCAGGTGGAGGTTTGTGGAAGCTCTGGGGGAGTTTTCTTTTTTTTTTTTTCCCCCCTTTCCCTCTTTTTTTTTTTTCCTCTTCTTGAAAAAAAAATAATAACCTTTTCATTTAATATTTCTGAAGGAAACCTACCGTTAATCTGTCCAAGTGCTGCAGGTAAGGGCTGCCCAGTGTGTGGTAACAGCCGCCTGCCTTACAGCAATAATGCGGCAAATGGATCCCGGAGGGGAGGTGAAAATCCTGATCTATCGACCACGAATCCCTGTCAGTGGAGATGCAACGGTTTTACAGCCAGGTAGGATCGTGGAGAAATGAGGGGGATCAAACTGGAAAGAGATGAGCGTGGGGATGAGCACCATAAATGTAGGGCTGGGGCAGATGCCTGGGACCTCTCTGGCTGTGGAGTTTTGGGGTTGCAGGAGGGTGAGTGGTGGCACTTGCATGGTGATGTTGGGGGGCATCACCAAGCTTCTTCTGGCTTAAATCCATGGAAATCTGGTCATGCCACAAAAAAAAAAAAAGAAAAAGAAATATCCTTCCTGGTTGTTGCTGGTAAGTGTGGATGGGCAGAACATAAAGACCCCTTGGGGAGGGGTCTGATGGGGGATTACCTGAGTGGGGCTGCTCATGGGAAGAGAGCAGGATGCTGGGGATTGTTTCCCAGCAGGGCTGTCCCTGAAGAAGACTCTGTTCTGTTACTGGATGCTCGGGGAAATGGGGTTCATCCCTACCCTGGGGATCGTTTCCTAGCAGGGCTGTCCCTGAAGAAGACTCTGTTCTGTTACTGGATGCTCGGGGAAATGGGGTTCATCCCTACCCTGCTCCTCAGCTGGAGAAAGGGGTTCAGACCACTGGGACTTGGTGGCAGTGGTGTGAGGCAGGGATGTTAGATATGCTCTGAAGATGCCTCTGGTCTCTGAAAGAATGAATTTTCCCCCTCTGAAGCTGCTTCCAAAGCAAGACAGCCCCATATGGGGCACACAGGGAGGTTTGAGGGTGTGCAGGTCTCTAGCACCATTCCTGGTCATCACCACCCTGTTGAGCTGGACCTCTCTGGTCTTGTACTTTCTGACCTGAATCTTGCACGGGCACTTTGTGTTCTCAGCATGCAGAGGGATGAGGAAAGGGTTAAGAGGACTAAGGGCTGCTCAGGTCTCCCTGCTGTGGGGCTGCCAGCCTCTCACCATGGTCTTGGGGTGGAGAGGAGGTCTGAGGGTTAAGGACACTCCAGGGAAGGCTGCCTCAAACGCAGCCCATTTCTAGAGGCTTTTTCCAAGCCGTGCTTTATTTACCTGTTCAATATCTGAGAGCAATTCCCACGGCAGCCTTAACATTACACGCTACAAAGTGCTAACTCTGCGAAACGCAGCTTCCTCTTAAAGGAGCACATGCCATAAGGCTCTACACGCCAAAAAGCACCTGCCCAACCCCAAAAATGCTCCATGAGGGGCCCACGGTCTGTGCAAAAACATCTGCATATGGATTTGCACACCCGCATCTTCCCCCACACACAGGACATGCTCGGAGATAGACAGAAGCCCCACTACCACACCTGCAGCAAAGTTCTGGTGGTGGCACCTTGCAAGCGTGCCCTGGGCTCACACACATGCAGGGCTGGAGGGGGAATTTCATGGAATCATGGAATGGTTTGAGTTGGAAGGAACCTCAAAGATCATCTAGTTCCAACTCCACTGCCATGGCAAGTCCACCTCCCACTAGACCAGGTTGCTCAAGGCCCCATCCAAACTGTCATTGAACATCTTCAGGGATGGAGCGTCCACAGCTTCTCTGGGCAACCTGGGCCAGTGTCTCACCACCCTAAGAGACTTGTTCAGATGTTGCCTGGATGGGGGCTCCAACGTGCTCATTCTGTGCCCATGCGGTTCTGAATTCTTGGAGGCTATCCAAGGAGATATGGAAATAGAAGCCCACTGCAGTGAGGAAAAAGCGCAGGACAACATACGAAGGGGCAAGAAGATGTGTCCTAGAGCTCTGTGGGTTGATTTTCTTTTCTTCAGTGGGGTGTGGGTGAGCTCCAGCTAGAAAAGGGGCTGAGAAACCACTGCCAGGATGAGATGTTACAGAGTGGAGAGCCCTGTGACATCTTGCCACCAACTATGTGCCTGTGACCTATGAGGGAGAGACAAATCTCAAAAGGCCTTGCTCAGCCCTGGGTTCTCCTTTGAGTACACCAGCCCCAAAGCCTGTGGGCAACCCAGGAGCCCTTGATCTCCACCCCCACCATCAGCCTCGGTCATATCCTGGGTCATGTACCAAAGAAAGAGGCTCCAAGCTGTCATCCCTCGCTGCTGCTCCATTCCCCAGACAGGTGCCTCTCCCTGGGAATCAGGATATTGCCCAGGGTTTTCTGGTCCAGGGGAGGCCCTGGAGTCCCCTCTGCCTGCCAGTGACAGATGTGCTCATCAGCTGGCGGCTCGTGCTGCCAGTGGCTCTCCTCCTTGTGCCGAGGTGATAAATGGATTTACCCTGCATGAAATTGCTGGCAGCAGCTCGGCCGATCCATCAGCTGCTCCTTGCTCACTACTTTTCAGTTCCCCAGGTGAGCTCGGTATCCACAGCCTTTCCTTGGGGCTCAGAAAGCCTGGAGATGGGGACAGGAGGAGCTGGAGTCCAGGAAAGCAGGGACATCCTGGTGGGGTTCACCCCATGTGCTCTCCAGGGCTTGTCCTGTGGTTTCAGTGCTTGCAAACCAGCCAGAAGGCAACTTCACATCCATGTTTTTAATTCCAGAGTTTTAATTTGAAACTGTACAGGGTATCAGCTCAGTTGTGTGATGGCTCTTGTCCCCTTGGAGAGCCTACTCTGAGAGGTGGGGTTCAGCTCTGTCCTCCATCCCTGAGGCTGGCACAGAGGTTTGGAGAGAGACTATGGGGTGGTGGAGAGGGACGATGGGGCTGAGGGGAGGTGGGGGGTCAGGGATCAAGCTGGGAAGCTGCTCCTTGCCTTGAGCTTGTGCTCGTGCTTGAGCCGGACTCTGTGGAGCCGGAGGATTAGTGCTTGTCCTTGCATTTCCAAAGCAAACCCGTCTGCTTGCCTGGTACTTTTCCTGCTGAAGCCTGGGTGCTGGGGCAGGGAAAATCCTCCTTGGAAGGATGCTTCAAGGTGATGGGGAAGGTGGCGGGGTTCCAGCCAAGCCTGGTCTTGGGTTGTCCTCATGGCATGGGGCAGTAGCTATGACAGTGTGGGTGTTGGCCTGGATTTAGATAGGAACGTTCTTTCCAAGGGAGAGTAGATAGCAGGGTTGAAACCTGCAGCTGCAGCCAGGAGAAACATGAAATAAGAAAGGTCCTGCTAAATCATGGATGCCTAAACCTACAACCAGGGTTTGGGGACATTATAAATGCATCTACCAAGGGATGCGCTGATTCACTTCCATTGGTTTCCACTGAACTGAAACTTTTTCCCATCTTCTATCATCCTAGATGTGCTTTCAGATGCCGCTGCAAGAGCTGGGAGATATTTCTTTCTCACCTGCAGCAGCAGAGGATGAGGAAGAGCAAGGACAGGTCAAAAGGAAGATTGCAGCTCATGGTCCAAGAATCCCACCAAGTCCCAGCCTGGCCGCAAGCAAAGAATTCCACCAAGTCCCACCCTGTGTGAGGTTTAAGAGGCCAACAGGGCTGCTCTGACAGCTCACAAAGAGCATCCTGGTGCCTCAGCAAAGGTATACCTGGTGAGGAGACCCTCAAGGTGCTGCGCCCATGCAAGCAATTGCTCTTTGCCACTGTAACATGGTGTTGGGGCTCAATCAATAGCTCTGGAGATAAAGAGCTGCAGCGTCGGCGTGGGCCTGGGCAAGGTAATGGATGGGAAAAGCCAGTTCACCGAGAGGAAGAAAAAAAAAAGAAAGAAAGAAAGAAAAAAAATCAATGGGCAGGATTGAGATGACATCATATCGCCATTATTATATCATCAGCCCCGCACTGCTGATTTATCACTCGGGTAATCACTCTCCTTCCACACTTGCTGGCCTCAGCTCAGCGTCTCCTGCCCTACTTCTACCAGAGCTCTCAAAAAGCAGCTCTTGGGCTAAAAAGCAGAGACCGGGGCCATTACGGGCCCTGTGACATCCCTCTGGCCTCCTCATCCTCTGTCCCCAGAGGAATCCGGGGAAAATAATGCTGCTGGTTCTTCACTATTTGCCTTCTCAGGGCACGTGGGTGCATCCTTTGGGGATGAGCCTTTGCTCGGAGGCTTCCTGAGCCTGCATTAATCTCTTCGCTCTAATCGTGTTTTCATCGTTTGCCTTTCTTTCCGCAGAGGGAAACACTGGAAGGAGACCTCAGTCCCCTTTGAACGGCCAGATCCTCGGTCGGGGGGCATCAAAAACCTGCTTTGAAATCTCCTGATGCGTCGTCCGTCCTGGTACCGGGACAGAAATTCAGCTCATTGACTTTCCCAGCCTCCTTCCTCATCCTGTTCTGTTGAGTTTGGGTGGAGGTCACATCAGCACGACACAACACCTACAGCCTCTCCCTGTGAATGTGGAAAGGAAAAGTCCACGGTGAAGCTGCCACCTCCAGTTACAGCTTTCCCCTAAATCACAGGAAAAGAAAAAAACATCATATTGGTCTCAATCTGATTTAAATAAAAAATTAAAGAAACCACACCAACCCCAAACAGCCAGGACAAAGCAAACACACCCCAAATGGGGTAATTAAGAAGTTCAAGTCTCCGTAGGAACATTAGCTTAGTGGCATCGCACATGTACAGCAATTTTTAATGGCTGTTCGAGCAATTTAATATGCACTTTAATGTATCTGCGTTCTCCACGATACGGGGCCTGGGCGGGGTGGCTGATTTCCGCTCAGCAAGGATTAAATGATCCGGTTCTATCACGGAAGCAGCTGAGGAAAGGCCACCTCCCATCCCTCCACTCGGTGATTAGCGAAGAAGATAAGGGGTGGCAGCAGACCCAGCCCAGCCGACTGACCCCACGTGCCTCAGTTTCCCTTCCTCTGCTCCAAGGAAGCAACAGCATGAGAAATCTGGGGCTCCACCTGGAAGGTCAAGCCAGCTAGGCCTTCATGGAGGGTTGAAGTGAGTCCAAGCAAAGCCCCCTCAAGCACTCGCAAGCCACGTAACCCTCCTCCTTGTTTTTCACAGTGCTCAGAGGTGCTTGAAGGTTGCGGTGGTCTGGAGGCTGCAAAAAGCTCGTTGCAGCTGAGTCCCTCCCAGCCTGTGCAGCATCCAGATGTGCAAGGCTCAGCATCCAGATGTGCTGGATTCACTACCAATCTGCACCAGGCTCCGGATTCCCATGCAGAGCTCAGTACTCATCTGTGCCAGGCTCTTCGTGCTGTGTGAGACTCAGCACCACCAGGCTGAGCAGAAATCCAGATGTGCAGAGCTGAGCACCAAGCTGAGCAACATCCAGATGTGCAGAGCTCAGCATCCAGATGTACCCAGTTCACTACCCAGCTGTGCCAGGCTCCTCCTGCCTGTGTGAGACTCAGCACCAGCCCACGCAGAGCTCAGCACCAGGCTGAGTAGCATCCAGATGTGCAGAACTCAGCATCCAGCTGTGCCAGGCTCCTCATGTTTGTATGAGACTCAGCACCATCCCACATAGAGCTCAGCACCGGTCTGGGCAGCATCCAGATGAGCAGAGCTTAGCACTAGGCCAAGCATCATTCAGATGTGCAAAGATCTGCATCCGGATGTGCTGGATTCACTATCCAGCTGTGCCAGCCTCCTCATGCCTGTGTGAGACTCGGCACCAGCCCATGAACAGCTCAGCACCAGGCTGAGCAGCATCCAGATGTGCAGAGCTCAGCACCCAGCCATGCCAGAGTCATATCCAGCTGTGCAAGGCTCCCCATTCCCATGGAGGACACATCACCATATTAGCACAGCTCAGCATCCAGCTGTGCAGCATCCAGCTGTGCAGAGCATCAGGACACAGCATGCAGCTGGCGGGATTCTGCATCCAGCTGTACAGGGCTCAGCACCAGGCTGCCCTGGAGCATGGTGACCATGTGAGAGGATGGGTTTGGACATAGATTGGACATCTCCACCAAGGCAGGAGTCCAAGGAGAAGCAGAGATGATTCACAGCCGTCGGCCAACAGCAGGGACTCGCTCCAGGGAAAGGGCAGGGCAAGTTTTGGCAGGATGGAGAGGTTTCCTCATAGAGAAATCATCAGGCTGAGATCTTTCCTTGAGGAAATTGTTGGGTTGTTTTTTTTTTAACAAGACATTTCCAATGAGCATTTCCTTGTCTGAAAGAGTTATGTGCGTGTTTTTGGGGGGTTGCAGTTCAGTTTTCTTTCAAGAAGTCGAGCACCTTAAATAAGTTCTTCGATATTACGGCATGAGAGGTGCCGCTCATCAACGTCTTCATGGACTGGTTGCAGCATCCATGTGTCACCTCTTGGCACCTTACAGCATCATCAAGGGGTTAACAAGGAATTCAGGGGAGGTGGAAGAAACTTCTGAGACCCCACCACGTTGCTGCTTGGGCGCCAGCAGCTTGGACCATGGTCCTCAGCTGAGCTGGTGGCCAGAGGTGGCAGATGCCACCACCCTGCCCTGTCACACGGCGCTCAAGGCAGCAGTTTCCCCGGGGCTTGACAGCGCAAGGTTATGGACTCTCTGATTTTTAATTAATGCGATTGACTCGGCGCGTGTTGGGAAAGGGGAGGGTCGGGGACGGGAAATTGTCCCTTGGAGGGACAAACCCTGACAACCTTGTCATCCCCAATTAGCGGGTAATTACCTCAATGACGTACATCTTTATTAATCCAATTAATAGAGCGGGTGGCGTGACCTCGGCAGATCTGCTGACTCAGGGTGATGCTCGCCAGGAGGGGATGTGGGAAGGGGGTGGAGGAAGGAGTGAATTCCTCCTCTCCTGACCCCTCTTCTTCATCACTCGAGTGGCTGCTTGTGAGCCCGCACGCTGGCATGGTTCGAGAGGGCAGGGATGTCTCCCAGCCTGATCCCAACTATTTCCTCTTCCATTCTTTCTTTCTCTGTCTGCTGTCCATCTGCCTTCTTGTCCATTTGTCCCTTTCTTCATCCATCTTCCCACAGATGCCTCTTCAGGGAGAAACAACCTTGTCTCAGCATGTCTAGCCCCAAATGGTGGTGATCTCAGGACATGGGGCTCTCTCTCCGGCTTGGAGTGTTGGTTCTTCTCCAGGGACTTCTTTAGAGGGCTGCAAAGGTCTCAATGTACAAAGCTTCCCTGGGTGGAGAAAGGCTCTGTGCTGGGTGACAGGATAGATGGTGAGATAGATGGATGGGCAGCTGGATCAATGGAAGGATAGAGAGATGGCTAGATATATAGATAGACTGAGAGGTAGATAGATGGATGGGTAGATAGGTGGATAGATGGACTGGTAGATAGATGAATGGATAGATAGATGGATGGACAGGTAGATAGATGGATAGGCTGGCTGATGGATAGGTAGGTGGATGGATAGGTAGATAGATGGGTAGATAGATAAATAGGTAGGTAGATAGGTGGATAGATAGACTTGATAGAGGTAAATGGATGGATGGAGGGATGGATATTGATGGATCTGGGGCAAAAAGATGGATGATGCAGATGTGTATGTATGTATCCGTATATGGGACCAGGTGTCTAGGAACCTGTGGAGATAGCTGGGCAGACTGATGGGTGACCAGAGGGCAACATGCAGGTCAGACGGGTAGGGAGACGGTCAGATCAATCATAGAATCATAGAATGTTAGGGGTTGGAAGGGATCTCTGGAGATCATGGAGTCCAACCCCCCATATCTCTGCCAAAGCCACCACAAAGAACAGGCAGCTGATGCTGCCCAGTATGGATGGCAATGCTGGCCCAGTATGGATGATGGTGCTGCCTTGCACATGCTGACATGGCTTTGCAGACCACAGCTTCTTGTCTTGGCTGACTGTAAAGGGGACAACCTTGCAAAGCCAGAGGGGATGCATCACAGATGGGGGTGTCCCCTCTCATGCAAGGGACCATCCCAGGGGGCTGGTGGTCTTCCCCAGGGAGAGAACACTCTGAAGAACCCACAGTGGCTGGGGTGGGATTTGCTGCTGGGCACTAACCAAGCAGGGCAGGAGCTGAGGAAGGTGGAGAGAGCTCTTTTTTTTTCCTTCTTTTTTTTTGCCTTTCATAGCTCTCTTGTGGAGCGACCTCTCCTCTGTCTTTCCCCACAGATGGAGCCTCAATTAAATTCGGAAATACATTTTTTAATAGGACTTTCACCTCAGCTCCCTCCCGGGCTATTAAAGCCATTATGGCAGAGTTAAGTAAAGAACTAGCGGCCAGGCAATAAGCTTGAGAGCCTCTGTTGCTGTCATCATATGTTTATGGCCCAGGCAATGTTTGCTTTATTAAAGATTCAGGAGCCATTTCTGAACGGCTCAGTTCTGTCCTCCCCATTAAAGACTGGGCTCTGGAGAATGAAGTCCTTCGTGACTGCGAGGAAAAAAAAACAGAGGAGGATGGCTCCAGAGATGGGGAAAAAGAAATAGGATGAGGTCGTCGGGAGAGTCTGAGGGGCATGGTGGGAGTTGCTGCGTGGCAGGAGAGAGGGAAGAGGCAGAGCAGGGCGGTGCACCCCACAGCTTTGCGTTGATTGCCCCTGGGTGCTGCAGGTAAGGGCTGCGAAGGTTTATTTGCCCCTGTTCCCCAAGAGTTGAGGAGGACCTACAGCTCCTGGAAGGTCATGCAGGTTGCTGCCTGGCTTGGCCACTGCAGCCAGCCATGCAGAGTGAGGTGACACCAGCTGGGCTTACTTTGAGCCATGAGAGATCCCCACTGAGTACCAGGCCACCCAAAGCCCCTTTTCCCCACAGCGTGACCCTCTTGCTCCATAGCATGACCCTCTTGCCCTGTAGCATGTCTACCTTGCTCCATAGCACCTTCTCGCTCTGTAGCACAACACCCTTGACCCACAGCATGACCCCCTGTTGCCCTGTAGCACGTCTACCTTGCTCCATAGCATGACCCCCTCGCTCCACATGGTTTAGCGGTGCCCTCACACCATGACCCTCTTGCTCAATAGCATGACCCCATTGTGCTATAGCATAATGTCTGTGACCAATAGCATGGCCCACCTGCTCTACAGCGTGACACACTTGCCTCCCAGCGTGACCCTCTTGCTTCACAGCATGACCCTCCTTCATCACAACTCGACCTCCTGGCCCCATAGCACGTCCAACTTGCTCCATAATATGACCTTCCTTCATCACAGCATCATCTCCTTGCCCCACAACATGGCCCTCTTGACCTCATCGCTCGGTGTAGACCCAGACCGTCTTCCCAGTGCACCCTGCAGCCCATGAAAGCCCTAGATCTCTGGTCTGGCCTCAGTTTCCTGTGCCAGTGGAGTTTGTGCTGGTGTGGAAACTTGCCCATCTCTTGTTGCAAAGAGATAGTCAGAGGCAGCTCCTCATACAGGGATGCAAATCCCCAAATGGGGAAGCTCTGTCTAGGGTGAAAACTTTGGAGAGTATATTAAGGAAGGAGGGGCTGTGTGGAAGCTGATATCTTAGAAAAGATGACCCAAAATGCCTCAGGACAAGTTCTGGTGGTGAATCCAGCAGAGGACCAGCATGTGGAGATTTGGTGCTGAGGGACATGGTTTAGCGGTGCCCTGGCAGTGCTGGGTTAATGGCTGGACTTGATGATCTTAAAGGTCTCTTCCAACCAAAATTATTTTATGATTCTAAGAAGACTTGCTGTCGGGCAGCATCGAGGCTGTTGCCAGAGCAAGACCTGACGTGGGTGGGAGCATGTAGATAGGTTTTCACAGAGTCATGCGCATGGAGCTACATGCGTGGGGGTATGTGACAATTTGGGACTCCAAACACCATCCCACCTTGTGCTGGGGTGGTGTGGGGTGATGAAAGGGCTCACTGGGCTGTGTGGAGCAGGATTCACATGCACCGACTCTGCCCTCTACTGCACTGCTGCCATGTTGCATCTCTACCAGCTCCTGAACTTGCAAGTCCCCCCGTGCAGCCCTCACTGCCTTGACCTAGAGGGTCAGGACTGGGTCTGGTCTTGTTCAACATGATCATCAATGACCTGGATGAAGGGACAGAGAGGACCCTCATCCAGTTTGCTGATGATACATAACTAGGAGGAGTGGCTGAGACACCAGAGCTGTGCTACCATCCAGCAAAACCTGGACAGGCTGGAGACCTGGGTGGAGAGGAACCTCATGAAGTTCAACAAGGGAAAGTGTCAAGTCCTACACCTAGGGAGGAATAACCCCATGGAGCAGGACAGGTGAAGGATTGACCTGCTGGAAAGCAGCTCCATAGAGAAGGACCTGGGAGTGCTGGTGGATAAAAAGTTGCCCATGAGCCGGCAGTGTTCCCTCATGGCCAAGAAGGCCAATGGTGTCCTGGGGTGCATAAAGAAGAGTGTGGCCAGCAGGTTGAGCGAGGCTGTCCTCCCGCTCTACATCTGGAGTATTGTGTCCAGTTTTGAGCTCCCCTGTTCAAGAGACAAAGAACTACTGGAGAGAGTCCAGGGGAGGCTATGAAGATACTGAAAGGACTGGAGCATCTCTGTTCCAAGGAAAGGCTGAGAGCCCTGGGGCTGCTGAGCTGCACAAGAGAAGCCTCAAGAGGGGATCTGGTCAATGCTCATCAAGAGCTGAAGGAGGAGGGGGCAAGAGGATGGGGCCAGACTCTTGTCAGTGGTGCCCAGCAACAGGACAAGGGGCAATGGACACCAACTGGAACCCAGGAGGTTCCACCTGAGGAGGAGGAGAAACTTGTTTACTGTGAGAGTAGCAGAGCCTGGCCCAGGCTGCCCAGAGAGGTTGTGGAGTCTCCTTCTGTATAGGGATTGCAAATCTGCCTGGACACAATCCTGGGCTTGTTGTCCACCAGGACCCGCAGGTCCCTTTCCACAGAGCTGCTCGCAGCCTGTGCTGCACTCCTGGATTATGTTTTTCCAGAGAGCACCTGGGCAAAACTTTTGGGATCAGCCCAGGGGAGTAAGTCTCCCACTGCAGCTCCAGTGGGGCCTGAGGACCCCCACTTGTAGGAGCAGGATGGGTTCTCCCAGCAAAATTTGACCCCTTCCTTTACTGGGTGGATGGACCTGAGGGTGCTCTACCCTAGAGGGTGCTTGGCTTTATCTCCTGCACACATCCCCCATAAGGACCTTGCAGGATATATAGTTTAAAACTACTTTTTATGCCATTCTTTGCAATGTGCTGGTCTCCAAAGCACCCCAGTGACACCTCTACTCACCCTTGGGTGGCAGCGTGGGTCAAGGAGTGCCAGCCTTGCTGGGTAGGTGCTGGAGACTTGAGATGTGAGGTTTGGGTGCGTTAGGCAAGGTGCTGCTGCCCTCCAGTGGGCTCAGGCTGGAAGGAAGGGTGGCAGTGGGCACCCTGCTCCACACTGAGCCACAGGAGTGCTTGGGAGGGCTGAGGTGGGATATGGGGCTGAGGATGATGCCTTCCATCCCATGGAAGGTGTCCCTTCTATCGCGCAAGGGACTAAGCCATCACATCATTACTTCTCTTCCTTGGAGCAGGAGAAAGCCTGATCTTCCCCATCCTTCTCCTCAGATGACCCTGCTGATCTACTCCTGACCCATGACTGCTTTGAAGCAGCATGAGGTGCTCCTGAAGGGCCTGATCCTGCCAAGAAATTTCAAATTCAGTATAGCCAGCAGTGAGAGCAGCTTGCACAGCTGCCGTGTCTCAGCACCAAACCACTTTAGGACTGGGGACCATCACCCCACTAGCCCCTCTGTTTGCCCCCAGGGACAGGCAGGACCATTGATTTGTAGCCATGGACAGCTCCAGAGGAGTCATGGGTTACGGCACCAACGAGCCGTGAAGCGAGGAGGCAGGCACAGGGTCACAGCTCCTGACCCCACAAGCACCTTCTCCTCTTCTGCTAAGAGAGCTATTGTGTACTTAATGGAGGGGAAAATCAAAACACCTTCCCACCACGCTGGAAGGGCTGATATATGGGCTGGGACATTTTTATCATCAAGAGTGAAGCTCCAAGAGGAGGAAAACTCAACCTCAAAGGCAGGAAACCAGGTGGAACCCCTGTGGGCTTGCTGGGCTGTCACTGATGGGGTTTTGCAGGGTGGTGGGCACCACTGTTTTCTGTCTCAAGGGCCCTAGAAGTCGGTAAGAGATAAAAATAAACCCTCTTTGCACCTCCTCTCTGGTCATAAGATGACTCTAAGAGCTGCATTAACTGGTCCCAGCCTGGGATGCTCCTGGCTTCAGCTCCTGAGCCCACCTGGAGCTCCTCTCCATAGGACAGAGGTTGGAGACACCTCAAGTTCTTAGTTACTCTTGAACTATTTTTGCAGTGGTTCTTGTGCTTTCTACCCATGTTGCTCCCCACCACCAGGATCCTACAGGATCCTTTCACCTCCTGGTCCAGATGGAGAAGACAAGCATGGAGACATTCAGCGAGGAGGCAGGGAGCACCAGGCTCTTGCTGATGGAACTCACATCTCATCTGAAAATACGTCATCAGAGGGGGCGGCCAATCCCTGCCATGGAGCCACGAGTTTCCCGCATCCACTGAACGTAGGTGGGAAAAGGATCTGCTGCAGCAGAACATCTTACTGTGGGTGGCTTAAAAAACACTTGGTACAGCTTTGAGGTTGATGTTGGGTACAGGAGGTCTGAGGAAAGGGGAAACACTTTGAATTTCAAGAATATGTCAAAAAAAAGTCAGATGCTGTTTTAACCCTTGCTTGGAAGATGGAAGAGGAGGCTCCCACCACCATTTTATGTGTTAATCCAATGCTGATGGGCTTCATCACCATCTAAGGGGGTTTAAAGCCACCTTGGTGTCTCTAAGAGGAGTTACTCTGTCCTTTCACCTCCCACAGAGAGCACTGGGGTGCAAAATCCTCAAGCAAGGGACTTGTCCAGCTCCAGGAGCTGTGGCCTAATCCCACAGCCATGGGCTTGATCATCCTCCCAAGATGGGATGGTGGTCCCACATCAAGGCTTTGCTGTTTACCAGCTACTAATGAGCTCCTCCAGTGTGATGCCTTTGTTCCCATTGATGTACTCTTCCAAACAAAGGGTTTGGAAGCCCTTGTTGGAAACACCCTTGGAAACCTAAACCCAGCAGATCAAAACACATTACGTGAAGCAAAGGTGACTTTCTTGAACAGTTTCCTTCTTTTTTCCAGGAGATAAGCCCCCATGGGATCTAGCCTGAGCCCCACTCCCCACATCCCATCTTACTTCCATGAAATAACTCCTGCGACAAAGCCACCAGCTCCCATTACACCACACTGGAGATGGAGGCTCACCAAGGGTTATTGGGCTGATCTAGATGCTTAGGAGCTCAGTTTCCCTTGGATCAGGCTGAACATGAGCTAAATGATCTCTCCCGACCTCAACAGCTCCAGATTTAGGTAAAACTGACCCAGAAGTGACCTACTTGGAAGCCCAACCAGGGCTTGTTCCCCTCCACGGCTGGTGCACCCGGTCCACCTGTGACTCACAACAGAGATGCACGCTACGAAGCGTTTTCGAATCAGTGCTTTTTAATCCATAAAAGGTGAGAGTCCACGTACAGATTAAAAACCAAACCACCATTATGAGGGGAAATTCTCCGGCTGGCACAGAAAACAACCCCTCCACCAGCGCCAAGGGAAGAGGTGGGTGATGCGGGTGGAGACGTGACCGCGCAGGCTCGCAGCTTGTGGACCCTTCTTCTAAATAAACACATCTCCAGCTCGGAGACACCCATGCCGGCAACTCGTTTAGGTTCGGGGGAAGACGTTGCCGGGATGCTTTGACGGCGAGGTGGCCTTTTCTGTGAACCTACCCCCTTCCTTCCCACTCCCGCGCCAAGCAGCTGGCATGATGACGTAGAAAAGCCGACTGCACCAGATGGCCTGGTGGTGGCAGCCGGATCTGTAAGCCGGTTTGATGGTGTCTCGGTCTACAAAGAGGCGTCTGGTTCAACACCAGGGCTAGAAGCTTCCCTTTAGAATCACAGAATGGTTTGGGAGGGACCTCTAAAGGTCATCTAGTCCAACCCCCAAGTTCTCCTTATAAAACCAGGGCTGAAAGCTTGGCACGTGGGCACGGAACCACCTGAAGAAGTCAAGCTAGAACCCCGGGGGGGGGAGGATGCTCTTGCAACAACATCCCGCAAGTTCACCTCATTAAACTACGAATCCATCGCGACTTTAAAAGTACAAAAAAAATACAATTGCATCTCCGAAGGGTATTTTATACCTACCAAGATCATCCAAGCACTGAAGACCAGACAGCTCTTTAGCCTTCAGAAAAATAAATGCGCATGGCAGAAATGGGGTTGAGAGACTTTTGCCCATCTATCTAAGCGCGCAGTCGGAGCCCTCCCGGCATCTCCAGGACAATTACCAAGACGCATGTATCCATCAGCCCAGCACGGGCACGAGTGCTGACAGCGGTGTTAGGGCATTAGCAACGTGTGCAAGATCCAAGACTAGCACAAATTTAGTAGTTTAATAATCTGGAGGAGCTATCTTCCTGGAATTTTAATCTCATACCAAGTGAAAAAAAAAAAAAAAGAGCCAACTCAATGCTCTTAGCTATTAATCTACTCACGTATTTAGGGCAATCCACCTCTACTGATTAAAAGAAGCGAGACAACAAATGCACATTGAGTCTTTCCCTTTTCTTCCCAAGAACCAGGCTGGGCTCTGTTTGTTGGGTCGACCTGGGTGTCCATTAATTAAAAAAACCAACCCAAAAGGACTAAAAAAAAATAAAAATAATAATAGTCAAACCCATCCTAGTTTCACCCCATTTCACTGGGACATCCCTAATTGGTACTGTGGCAGAGATGCTCAGCCCAGCGCTGCCTGGGCAGGTCTGCAATGGACCCCATGATGGAGTCACCACAAGTCATCGATGCCCACACTATGCCCGTCTCCTGAAAAAGGTGGGTTGAAGGTGACCTCCAGCTGGAGCTGCTGAAGGATGCAGCTCTGCCAGCACTGCCATCTTCCACCTTGCAGACAAAGCCTATGAGACGCCAAAGAAGATTACAGCTTTTGCTTTAATGGCTGGGGCTTGGTTTGGCTGCTCCTCACAGCGAGCAGAAGACACGAACCAGTCCCTGCTCCCACCCCGTCCCCTGAAGAGCAAACCCAAAACGTAAAAATGGAGAATAAACCAGTGTTTCCCCATCTTGTTTAGTTGACGATCGTTCAGCGCAAGAGTTGGGAGATGGAGGAGCCCGGTACTGTGCGTCGCTTGCCTCCAGGCTCAGGACCCGACCAGCGGCACGTCCCCGGGGTTGGGGGGTTCTTGCGGCACCAACACCATTGCAGCCCAGACGGGCCAACTGGTGCTTGCCAAGGTTCATGGGCAGCCAGTCCCAGAGCTCACGGGACACGACCGAGCCCAGCAGCCGCTTCAGTACATGACCTCGTTGTCTCCCACCGCGGTGAAGGGGACGCTGTAGGTGCTCTTCTTGCTCCGCTTGCTCTTCTTGCTCCAGACCAGCAGCGTGCTAGCACTTTTGCTGTTCATCAGGCTCTTCCGGTTGTTCTCCTTGTTGCTCTTCAGCATCCCACCACCCGAGGACATGGCTGTGGCCTTCTTGTCCACCTGTTTGAGAAGAGGAGCAGAGAGAAGAGGGCAGCACCTGAGCTGTAGATGTGATGCCCCAGCTTCAGCCTTGCACCTCCAGCTTGGGAGCAAGACACTGGGGAACCTCTTCTGCAGCTTCCCACCTAAGGCTTGGGATGTGACTTACGGCTTTGGGTCCCTCAGAGCCCTGCAGGGTTATCACACAGATCTCTACTCCCTCCTCCCCAGTGCTCTTCAGGAGCTGCACCACCTCAGCGTGCTTGGACCACTTGCAGTCCTTGCCATTGACCGAGATGATGTAGTCTCCCTCCTTCAGCCCGGCTTCCTGTGGGGGAAGAGAGAAGATGCATGTTTGAGCTCATGGATACCACTGCATGAGGTCTGCTCAGAGTCTACCCCACTCTGTAGGGCCCAACCCTGTGGAGATATGGGCCACAGGGAGGGTTGGGGTCCACCCTCCACCTATAGCACCAGTCAGGTGATACCTTCATCATCCTAAAGATTTTACATCTGCTTTGCAGCGTGCATGTGAAAATGGGATGCTCTACAGGCTAAGGATCTCTTTCGTAGCTGCTGGAGATGGCCATGCTTGACAGCCACCACACTGAACTCCCAGCCCTGTGACTTTTGGCAGCCTTGCAAAAAGTGCATCCAGCTCGGGCTCTTTGATAAAGGTTAAATGCTGCAGGTCTCCAGAAAAAAAAAACAGGCTCAGAAAGGTTCTTTGCACACCCTTCATCCAACAAGGCATCAGCAAGGCTCTTGACATGCTTGAAGGAAAGCACGTGCCAGCTCAGGGCTTTGGGGACATCATCAGAGCTTGCAGTAACTCAGTCAGTCAGTTGCAATGGAGGTTTAGAAACTTGTCCACACAGGGACACCCACATTTCGATGTCTATCTGGAGTCCAATCCACTGCCGAGTGCAATGAAGCCCTGGGGACACACCTATGGTCCAGATATGGACCATATGTGGCTTTGAGAAGATTTTAGTCTCCCCAAAAGGGATTTGATCCTGCTGGTAAGGAACATGCTGGTATGGAGATGGTGGGTGCTGGAAGGCAGGGTTGATGCTGAACAGTGCTGAGGGTGGGGGACACCTTTCAGGTGTCCCACCAGGATGCTTCAGGAAGCTTCTGCTGGAAAACAACGTTGCCTTTGATACATCAGGAAGCCCACAGAGTGGGTTTTCACTGAGATAACTCATGTTTCAGACCTGCCATCTTGTTCCATCCCCTGTCACGTCCCAAAATGGGGGAGAAGGGAGGTGGGTGCTCGCCAAAGAAAGGCTGCCAGCAGTTAAAAAAATGAGGTAACCTCCATATTTTTTCCTAAGCTGCTCCTGAAAAGAAAAATAAATTCCAATTCTTTCATGACTCCCAACTGCAAGCCCCGGGTTGAGATCTGGCAGGTATGAGACTCCACCTGAGCACACCAACGTAGTCACCAGCTGAATGTTAAGACCTAAAACCACCTGGTTCCACTCGAGGCAACCCCTGACACCTCATTTCCAGCATCCCCACGGGGACAGCAAGAGCTTGGAGTACTCACGGCAGCGCAGCCCCCCGGGATGACACCAGCAATGAGGACAGGGGAGTCTCCTCGAAGCGTGAACCCAAAACCATTCTCTCCTCTCATCAGGTGGACTCTTCGCGCTGGGTACCACTTGTTTTTGGCCGAGAAGATTGAGAGGGGTCCCTAGGGTAAGGTAGAAATGTGGAAAGCACCTTTCGGTGCAAGAACAACAGCCTGGGGACGTGCAACCTTGCAGAACACCCACCGAGGAGGAGAAGGCAGAGCAAGAAAGCCTGTCTTTTGTGTTTCTACAAGAAGGTGATTTTGAGCCTGCCCGGTGTTTTGCCCTGTCTGCGTGCCCCAAAATCACAGCATCACGGAATGGTGGGGGTTGGAAGGGACCTCTGGAGATATCTCGTCCAACCCCCTACTCCAGCAGCATCACCCAGAGCAGGTTGCCCAGGATCGCATCCAGAAGGGTTTTGAAAGTCTCCAAAGATGGAGACTCCACAACCTCTCTGGGTAGCCTGGTCCACAGCTCTGTCACCCTCAAAAAATGCAGATTCAAGCACTAGAGGTGTTTAAAAGCCCACATCAGACACTGACTTTAGGAGTAGCAGTAGTCTCATGCAAGTTGGAAAGGACCTCGGGAGGTCCTTAGAGCTTAGGGCTGGATGTCCTCCTGGCATTGCCCTGTCCCTGCAAGGCAGGAGGAGGACATCTCAGCATGGTCAGTGAGCTGGCATTGGTCTAGACACTATAATCCTTGAGCAAATGAAACTCAAAGCTCTGGTGGGCAGAGCTGGCTCCTTAATTCCCCCCTTCGGGACAAAAAACCCATCACCCAAGGAGGGATGATGGTGGTTGAGCTATTTCACCGTTGCCTGGCTCTGGGGAATGCAGCCTGGCTGGGGTGGGTCCAGGAGCAGGGTGCAAGGTGGTGGGATGGGTCACCTCTTCAGGGTCAGATCCCTCCCAAATCTTGCCTATTTTCCTGTTTTTCCTACTTTTCTAGTCCCCACAGGAGCAGGATATACCTGCCTGTCCTGAGGTTGTCCAAAAGCAGAGGTGCTCAACCTCTCTCTGGGGTTCTACACAGCCCTTGAGGTGCATGGAGCATGGGGACAGCACAGCCAAGTCCCACAGCAGCCCCAAAGCTCAGCCCTGCTCCCCAGGACCTTAAGAAGGGTAGGGAAAAAGGTCTGCTGGGATCTTCCTTCTGCCTTCCAACTTCTCCTAAAGGATCCCTTGGGTCCTTCTCGGCTAAAGCCCACCCAAAACGCCTGTGCCCGCTACCCTGTGCGCTGGAGGAGCTTCGTGACCTATTTAGGTCTTGCAGAGAGATCTGTGCCCTCCCAGCCCTCCCTCTGCATAGGTCCCTGCCAGCGAGGAGGTGGCTCATCCTCCTTGGAAAGCTGCCCGGGAGAGGGAGAAGAGACTGTGGGGAGGAAGGAAACCAGGCAAGCAGAGCATGCAGGGGAGAAGGAGGAGATGTCTGCTCCCTCGGGGCAACCTCCACCCCATAGCTGTACGTACCAGCCTGTGGAAGAGGTCGGTCACCTTCACCTGGGAGAAGTTGGGGGATTTTATCTCTGGTTTCTGGTGCGTTTTGGCTGGTGGCAAGAAAAGAAAAGCACATACACTGGGGTCAGGGAGTTGTGGCAGCTGCTGCTTCTACATCATGCTCCCTGAGGAAGGTATGACCCATAAGAGCCAAGACCTGCTCAGGCAGCTGCCAGACATGCAACCCAAAGCCCCCATTTGCACCTGTGATGCTCCACCACCGTGTTGGGAGCTCAGGTCCACAGCGACACGTGGAGTTTGCCCACCCCATGCAACCTGCCACAAATCCTCTCCCCCAGCTGCACCTCCTTCCCCCACCAAAACCCCACTTACGGTGAATGTCCGGGGCATCTCCAGTTTCAAAGAAGTCCTCCTCATGGTCGATCTCCGAGTATTTGCTCAGCGAGCGCTTGTGGGCGAAGGAGAGGACCTCCTGGAGGATGTCCATCTTCCGCAGGATCTTGCACAAGCCGTGGATCCTCATGGCCTCCTCGTGCTTCATGATGGCTTTCTTCAGGTGGGCTTTGCCTGCAAGGGAGCAGAGAGATGGCAGCCCGAGAGGAGCAGCCCCACCACCGCTGTTCCTGCTCCGCTCGCTTGGCTGCCCACGGCTGAGAGCAGCCTCCCGCGGCTGTGCCAACCCGACCGCCCGGCGTGACTCAGGGACGGCCCCGTCACGTTCGCAGCCTGCCGGGCGCTCAACGTGCGCTAAATGGAGTAGGTCTCAGCCGTCAGCTCCAGCCCCCTGATGTAGGGCTGGGAAGGGACCTTGAAGGGTGACCTACTTCACTCCCCCGGCGCCGGAGCTGGCAGATGTTCCCAAAAAACTGCCGGCGAAGGAGCTGCCACCACGTTGCGCCACCCTTGAAGTCCCTCCTAACGCTTAACCTCAATCTCCTCCCCAAATTAACTTCTTTCCATCGCCTCGTGTCCCCCGGGGCAGGTGACACGGAGGACAGTCAAGCTCCATTCTCCCGGTGACAGCCTCAAAGCTTTGGGAAGACGCAACACGTCTCCCTCTTTTCTAGGCTAAGCAAAGCCTTCTCCTTGCTCTGCAGGTCCTGCTCTCCATCCTCTCCACCACCTCCTCTCGCTTTGCTCTTCTCGACTTGCCTTCGACGTGTTTCCACCCTCGTGAAAATGGAGCGGCCGGAAAATGGCCAGAAGAGACGAGATCATGATGACCCACAGCTATCAATGCAAACATCTTCTTTGCGAGAGACTGCAACCAAGATACCCGTATCCAGTGCTAAGCTACCAAAAAAGATAAGATATATATATACACACATACACACGCCTCATAGAGACACGTGTGCCTGCAGCATTTCCAGTTTTAGGACACACGGTGGCAACATAACCCAGGGAGACGGTTGGGAGTTTGCTCCAGCCTTATGACATCCGCAGCCAGTGGCCTGAAGACCTCTGCGTTCCTCCACAAGAAGCCGCAATCAAGGAAATATATGGAGGCTGGATGGAAACCAGAGAGGAAGAGACTCTCCAAAATAATTGTGCCAAATGCAGTCAATCATATTTGATCACAGCATCTGTATCAAAGCATCGGCAGCCAGCCCCATCCATGGGCAAGGAAGCAACCAGGATTTGTTGAGGATCATCAACTCCTGCTGTTTTCGAGAGACCACTTGGAATACAGGTTGAGCGCGGAGGTTTTGGCTCCACTCTACTGAAGATGGTGGAATAGACCATGGTTGATACAACTAGGAGACAAGGGAAGGGGGAAAAAAAAAAAAAAAAATCCTTCCAGGGAGATGGTTTTAACACTGCAAGTTTCTTCCCTTCCTGTAAACCATGACCAGAGCTGAGGCTGGTGTCTGCACATTCATTTTTCACCAGAAGATGCTGAATGGAGGCTGTTCCCTGCCCAGAAGAGCTGGAAGCTGGGCTGATGATGATCATGCAACCAGATGACAGCAGATGAGGGTGCTGGGGTGGTGTTACTCAGGTTTTGGGGTTCATTGTCTCCTCATGTACGTCCTCCACCCCCCACCCCCAGCAGTAGAATCTGGCCGAGCAGCCAGGAGGACTTTGCTGGGGCCACCAACGGGACAAACTCATTCCTGGTGTGCCCTGTCTCCTTTCACACGTGTGCAATGAGGGAAAAGGGCACCAGGGTCGTGGTGAAGGCAAGCAGGAGATGACACCCCAAAATCAGGGCGCTGAGCTTGCTCTCGTAGCAGTCTCATTGAGTAGGGGCTGCCAAAACATGACTTCAGCTGAATAAGCAGCGCTCTGCTCTTCCCCTGAAGCTGAAAATCTGCATGGGAGGAAGTTCTCGTCTCTCAAGCCTTTTGATGCAGCTAAAAAAGCCACCCCCCTGGCAT
Source organism: Eurystomus gularis (assembly GCA_013400335.1). Taxonomy (NCBI): domain Eukaryota; kingdom Metazoa; phylum Chordata; class Aves; order Coraciiformes; family Coraciidae; genus Eurystomus; species Eurystomus gularis. Next base: position 281,550 of record VZZY01013459.1, read on the forward strand.
CTGCTGTGTCTTCTTATTATCAAGCCAAGTCAGCAGCAAGCCCAAGCCAAGGAGCTTCAAGGATCTCTGTGTCCCTGTGGATTTCCCCGGGCTGTGTTGGGTGACGTTACCTGGCTCAGGAGACCTCAGTGCCCAAGGTTTTACTGTTGAACTCAGCTGGACAGGTTTGCAAGCCCCGTGAGTTGGTCCTCAGCACCCTAATAGGGAACCGTGATGCCTTCCTACCTTCTCAGGAGAGGCTCTTTTCAAATAAAGCTTCCCAAAAAGGTGTCTTTGCATGGAGAGATGCCCCCCAACAGCTCATCATGCCTCTGTGGAGACCATGCTTACACAGGTAGGCTTATGATGAGGAATCACTGCCTGTGCGCAGAGGTTTCATCGGAAGAACCGGGGGCTTTGCCCCATGGATGCACTTACCCAGCTTCCTCCTCTCCTCGGGGTCCTGCAGCAGGATGCGGAGTGATGGTCCCTCTGGCATGGTGACATGGAACTGGATAAAAGCCTTCTCCTGCTCCGGCAATTCTGCATCGGATGCCGCTGTGTGAAACAAATGGGTGGGGATGGGCTTAGAGAGAAGTCAGGGCACTGCTTGGCCACCCACAACCTTGTGGTAGTGGGGACAAGGGGACCAGGAAGCCACCCAACCACAGCCTGCAAAGACATCACTGATGGGGAGAGGGATAGATGATCTCCAGAGGTTCCTCCCAACCCCTACCATCCTGTGACCCCACAGGCACAGAGTGTGGTAAGAAGTAACCTAGAGGGTTGCTGGTCCAAATGGAAGATCCCAAAGCCTGGTGAGCATCCAGTGGGTTGGGAACTGGCAGCTCCAGTGGCAGGGGTGGGGATTAAACCCACAGCCTCCGAATCTTAGAAGAAAGGTTTGTCCCATCTCTTGTAACATCATGCAAACCAAGCTCCATCACCATCCTCCACTGTTTGACCCCCCACCCCATGGCACCTCCCTCTCTCCCATCTCTACCCCAGCAGCTCTCCTTGCTCAATCCTCCTTCTGCAACACCCACACGACATAAGCCGGCAGCAAGATTTCGGGCAGGCTCCGGAGTGTAGGAGGATGCTGGGACAGCCTGGCAGCCGTCGCCGTCACTGGCACAGCACCGCTTTCAGCAGCGGTTCCTTGAGAAGACCCTCAGCCTGTCCTTGGCCACCCCACCAAGGGATGGGGTCAGCACCACAGGTCGCAGGGTGCATTGGTTGCCCGCCCCTAGATCCTCTGCCTGACCCAAAATTGCTCGCACGGGTGTTGGTGATGGTGCAGATGGAGATCATGGGTCTCATCCTACATCCACACTCCAGATGGCTCCACGAAGCCATGTCAGCCCAGCTCCAGCACAGCCGCGTGTGCTGCCAGCACCTCACCACCCTGGGATGCCCAGGGCAGTTGGCCATGAGGTTGGCCATGAAATGCCAGTAGCTCAGGTCAGTTTGTCCAGAGTTATCCTGAGGTTTTGGGGGTTTATTTTTAGTTTTTGAAGCTCCCAGCTGGCCCCCCACAAGGACCAGGTACCTCAGAGAATGCCCAGCTGAGGACACCAGCACACATGGTCAGTAGGAAGCTGAACCTCCTCCCATTTACCCACCCACAGAATCATAGACTGGTTTGGGTTGGAAGAGACCTTTCAAGGTCATCTAGTCCAACCCCCTTGCAGGGAGCAGGGACATCTGCAACTAGAGCAGGTTGCTCAGAGCCCCGGCCAACCTGACCTTGTTTCCAGGGATGGGGCTTCTACCACCTTTCCGGGCAACCTGGGCCAGTGACCACCCAGCTCCAAAGGGAACAGCAGGCGACATCCCTACAGCACCTTTTTGCTCACCTTCTTGCAAGGACCTTGCAAACCAGTAATATCTGGGGCCTTGAGCAACCTGGTCTAGTGAGAGGTGTCCCTGCCATGGCAAGGGGGTTGGAACTAGATGATCTTTGAGGTCCCTTCCAACCCAAACCATTCTGTGATTCTATGAAATATGGGGGAAATCTGCCCTGTGCATGAATTGCTGAGTCAATCAGGGATATCAACAGCTCAGAGCACCTTCAAACCTTCAGGTTGTGTGTCCATCTACCCTAAGCATATGTCTCTTCACCTCATTTTTCTTGCATTTCCTGCCAAACATAAGGCTACCATGTGAAACCAGCACTTGCCTCCAAGCTTAACACTCACCAGGACAGTCGCAAAGAGCAATGGCAGCGAAGTAGTGGGAGAGGGCTTTGAAATGCTCTGACTTGACGTGGACCATGGTGGTCCAAGAGAAGGGAACATAATCCTTCACATGAGCCTGGGTCATCGTTTGGTGCACCAGTGAGTAGACATCTTCCACCTGTGGAGTGGCAAAAGACAAGCTGTTAAGTCATAGGACATCCATCAGGAGGTAGTGACAGCAGGTTGTCCTCTCCTGGGGAGTTTTGCTGACCACTGAAGGAGCTTCTCCAGTGCTGACAGCCCCATGAAGTCCTCTCCTCCCCAAGGTGCTTACCCTTGCTGCCTCCTGGGCGAGCTGCAGCCGGGAAAGGAAGTCATGCTGGGCACGCAGCAAGGTCATCTTCTCAAAGACACACTCCTGGACCTGGGCAACCATCAGCCGCACCAGCATGTTCAAAGAGGCAGAGCTCATATCCAGGCTGGGAGCGTTGGAGAAGTTTTCCTTCAAGTAGTTAAAGGCACCTGCGTGAGGGAGAAGCTCCTGGTAGCCACTGGGCTCATAAGCAGGAGGGGAAACCTTTCAGACCAAAAAGGTTTCCCAGCCAGTGGTGCAAAAGGAGAAGAGCCACCAAACCAAGTCACACATCAAACATCTCACCAGAACTGGTGGGTAAAAAGGTCGGGGGTCCCTCCCTTGCTATCTAAACCATACTTGCACCCACAGCTTTCTTCTCCAAAGCCCCAGGTGACCATAGTCTGAGGATTTCTTTTTCCCCCCAGCTTCTCACAGATGGATCAGCATCTCTCCTCTCCCCAGCTGGGACATCCCTACTGCCTTGCGGCAAGAGAGAGCCCTTTGGGTGGCTGTTGGGTCATCCCAGCTCCTCCTTGTAATCCACAGAAGCAGCGTGGTGCCAACTTGGTGCTTGGTTCGTGATCCCTTGGAGATGCCCTGTCCCCATCCCTCTTTGCACGATGGCTCATTCCTCTTCTTGCGCTCATGAGGATTATTCCCACCCCATGGAAATGCCACCTGGACATCCAAGGGGAGCCGGGAAAGTGGGGAAGCCACGTACCAGCTGCCTTCTGAAAGGCATCGATGGCCTGGTTGAGGCCCGGCAGGGACGCACGGTCCTGCCGCGCTCCGATCTGGGTGTGAAGGGCTCCGATGTTGAAGAGCACACTGCCCTTCTCGAAGGCCAGTGCCCGCTGGTGGGATGGGACCCCCGTCAGGGAATCGTACCTGGAGAAGGGAAGAGCTGATGGTTGCCCATCCCTAGGCCTTCGCCCATCAAAGCAGGAGGAGCCTGGAGGGTTTTCAGTACTCTTCATGGGCTTGTAGCCAGTGTTCCCATCATGGCTCATCCCAGTGGGGCATGTGCTTTCTCCTGCCTCCCTTAATTAACCCACCCGAGGAAAAAGCCAACACAGCTCCCCGTGTCCACCAGCCTTGGCTTTGCTGCTGAAGCAGCAATCCCATCATGGAGGCTTGGCCCCAGCTCCCTCCCAACTCATGAGGCCCCAGGAGGGATGAGGAAAGCTGCACCAACCAGTGGAAGAAGACACCCAGGCTTTTGTTAGGAGTGAAGAAACGGCTGTCGAGGAAGTAGAGCTGGTTGTAATACTCCATCAAGAGCTCGAGCCCAGCTTCATTGCGGCTTGGGGTGCGCATCGCCTGCAGGGATGGGAGAGGAGACACGTGGGTGGGAAGAGAGAGGGAAGCAACCACAGAAAGGTAGGGGTTGGAAGGGACCTCTGGAGATCATCTGGTCCAACCTCCCTGCCAGATCCTGCAGGAGAGGAGAAATTTCACCTTCGTGGGATTGTTTTGTATGTCCTCTTCTCCAAACGCTAGCTGGAGAGGGAGACATGTTGTTTGGCCCTGATATGGGTCAATGAATATTCATAAACCAGTCCTGGATCGCCTGATAACTTTTATTGCTCTTCTAGGTCAGCAGAGCATTAAAGGACAGGGAAAGAAGACAATTACTGAATGGTCCATAGTATTTTGTAACCTATCAACCAAAGCCAAGGTGACCCAGTGTGGGAACCCCGTGCCTCAAGACTCAAGGATGAAGGTGGAGTTTGGATGAGGAGACTCCCAGAGCAAAACGTGGCACCTCCAATGAGCATTTCTGGACAAGCCAAAGCAGGACTTTGCCACTCAAGGGACACCCACCTGTCGCAGCTCCATGAACTCTTTGATTTCCTTCTCAAACAAGGTGCCATCCTCTCCATAGTGTTCGCTGATGAGATCCTGGATGAGGAAATGAGAGGAAAGACAACCCTGAGCCACCCTTCAAAGTATTTTTTCATGATTGAAAGGGTGACATTGGGTGATTCTGTATAAGCAACTTGCCAGCTGTCCCTGCAAGGAAACCTACACCAGGGAAAATCATCTCCTCTCCTGTCCAGCTCTTGCTCTCCAGCATCTCCAGACCCTCACGTCCCACTTTCTCATGTTGTAACTCCAGGTCCTCCCCATAAATTCTTTTTTTTTTTTTACAACTGTTCCAAAATAGAAAACGTTTTGCAGCTGCTGCAGCATCTCCTCTACAGCAACCATCCATACTCATGTGCTAGAACATCCCCCAAAGTGCATGGTTGCACCCCTCCTTCATCTTGCATTGCATTGAGCATGCAAACTCCAATGCTCACCTTCAGTGGTGTCAGCAAATCCAGTTCCTTTGTCTCCTTCAGGCCCAAAGGGATCATGGGGACGCTGATGGACTCACTGGAAAAAGACAAAAAAGACACTGAGGTTCTGGAACATGTCCAAAGAAGGGCAATGAAGCTGGTGAAGGGTCTGGAGAACAAGTTTTGTGAGGAGAGGCTGAGGGAGCTGGGGTTGTTGAGCCTGGAGGAAAGGAGACACAGGGGAGACCTTCTCGCTCTCCACAGTTCCCTGAAAGGAGGTTGGACCACGTGGGGTCAGGCTCTTCTCCCAAGGAACAAGTGATAGGACAAGAGGAAATGGCTTCAAGTTGTGCCAGGGGAGGTTGAGGTTGGACATGAGGAACAATTTCTTCAGCAAAAGGGCTGTGAAGGACTGTGCCAGGCTGGGCAGGGCAGTGGTGGAGTCCCCATCCCTGGAGGGGTTTCCAAGCCGTGGAGATGTGGTGCTGAGAGACATGGTTTAGTGGTGTCCTGGCAGTGCTGGGTTAATGGTTGGACCTGATGATCTTAAAGGTTTTTTCCAACCTCAATGAACCTACGATTCTATGATTCTAAGAGACCAACCTATGTGGCAGTTGGTTTAAAAGCCTTGGAAAGACCCTGTGTGTCGAGGACTAAAAGGAAGCAGCTCTTTCCCCTGGGGTTCTGCTGCTCCTATTAAAGGTTACAACTAAAAGGGGACCTGACTCTGCACAGTAGAAGGATGCTCTTCCCAACATGATGTTGGGAACAGCAGCGTGAGAGGAGAACCACAGAACCGCATAGAAAATAACCTGAAACCGTCCCCTTATTCCTCCAACTTCTGCTTCTCTCTCCGTAACAAGTCCCATAGCAACAAAATAGGCTCCAGTAACAAAGTTGCTTTCTCCCTTGGGAACCGGGCGTGATACAAACACAGGTCACGGATTCAGCCACTCCTAGGAGCTAATCTGGGCTTTGGCGCCATGCCTGATATTGAAAATCTTCTACATCTACTAAAAGCAGTTGTCTAATAATAGCTCTTATCGCAGAGACTGCTCGATATCATAAAACGCTGAAGATGACGATGATGACTCTGGGAACACCCGGCTGGGGAGTGGTTTGTCCTTCAGCATTAGAAGAAGGCCGTTGTGCAGCACCGAGGAAGAAGCACTGCAGGGTGGCAGCCAGGAAGGAGCATCTCTGGGGGGATTTAGTTGATTTTCAGCTGCCAAGAATAAAGGAATGTTCTGTATAAGCAGCAGAGCCTGAAGAATGCAGAACATTAGAGCCCTGCAAAGAGCCCAAAGCTGGACCCATCAGCTCATCATTTAGTTTTAAACTAAAAGAAAGGAGATACGAGCTAGACAGAAGGAAATTTTTGACATTGAGGGTGGTGAGAGCCTGGCGCAGGTTGCCCAGAGAGGTGGTCGCTGCCCCATCCCTGGCACCATTGCAGGTGAGGTTGGCCGGGGCTCTGAGCAACCTGCTCTAGTTGCAGATGTCCCTGCTCCCTGCAGGGGGGTTGGACCAGATGACCTTGAAAGGTCCCTTCCCACCCAAACCATTCCATGACCTGGGTCCTGTACACAGATGAAGAACAGGAACCTGCTGTGGTACCTGCAGCTCACATCAGCTCCACAAGTGCTTTACCCAAAACCCATCTATCCCTGGGGGTTGTCCTCAACCCTGCCACTGAGCCATGTTAGCGAACCCTCAAGACACTTGGTCTCCCAGGGGACTGGTTTAAAGAGACAAGGAAGTTTGGCAGAGATTGGGACGGCAGGATCAAGCCCTCACCAGCCCAGGTTTCCACAACCTCTCGTTACCTCCAGAAACCATCGATAACTTCTCAGCACGTCACTCATTAGTCCAGGGAGGAAAAGAGGGGAAGAGAGTTGCAAAAACCTAGGAAGCAGGGCAGGGAGGTTGCACCCACATTTTCATCTGTTCATAGTGAATAAACAGCTGCAAGAGCTATAATTAGTGCAGAAAGGCCATTACTTCTCGCTCCCTAACAAGATTTCCGCTTGAATCCAATGCCTGGAGCAAACAAAGGGACTTTTGTTTGGCCTGGGCAGGGTTTTGGGGTTGCTGTTGATGCCGATTTCATTTTAAACCAGGGCAAACGACCAGCGGGTTGTAAAAGCTGAAGAACCTTGATAGGAAAGAACCTGGGGAGGATGCTGAGAAGAACCAACAACCAGGATTACATTCACAGACTGCAACAGACCCTCTGAGTGCAGCCAACACCCAGGTTATGGAGATATGGGCTCCTTTGGCTTCCTCACCATAGGAGACCCCGTGAACCCAACACAATCCTGCACCTAGATCATCCTGGTCCTATATTTAATATCACTTCAGCAACCTGCAGGAGGGAGTCACTGATGCTCTCCTGATCTTTGTACCTCTCCCTGTCCCCAGGAGCACAGCAACCCTCCCCTGAGGAGGACCATCCACTGGGAAAAGCAAGTGGATGGAAAGAAACATAGAATAGTCTGGGTTGGAAGGGGCCTTTAAAGGTCACCTAGTCCAACCTCCCTGCACAAAGCAGGGACATCTGCCACTAGAGCAGGTTGCTCAGAGCCCTGGCCAACCTCACCTGCAATGGTTCCAGGGATGGGGCAGCCACCACCTCTCTGGGCAACCTGCGCCAAGGTCTCACCACTCTCCCACTGAAGAATTTCTTTCTCATAACTAATCTAAATCTCCCCTCTTTCAGGTTAAAACCATCACCCCTTGTCCTGTCCCAACAGGCCCTGATCACAAGATTGTCCCCATCTTTCTGACAGGCCCCTTGAAGTCCTGCAAGGCCCCAAGAAGGTCTCCCTGGAGCCTTCTCCTCTCCAGGCTGAACAAGCCCAACTCTCCCAGCCTGGCCTCCCAGCAGAGGGCTTCCAGCCCTCCCATCATCTCCGGGGCCTCCTGTGGCCTCGCTCCACCAGGTCCATGTCTCTGCTGTGCTGAGGACTCCAGAGCTGCCCCAGCACTGCAGGGGGGTCTCCCAGAGCAGAGCAGAGGGGCAGGATCCCCTCCCTGCCCTGCTGCCCACGCTGCTGGGGATGCAGCCCAGGAGGACGTTGGCTGCTGGGCTGCGAGGGCACGGGGCCGGCTCAGCTCCAGCTCCTCACCCCCCAGCACCTTCTCCACAGGGCTGCTCTCCAGCCCTTCATCCTCAGCCTGTGCCAATACCGGTGGTCGCCCCTTCCCACGTGCAGGACCTTCCACTTAGCCTTGTCGAACCTCATGATATTCACATGGTCCCACCACTTAAGCTTGTCCAGATCCCTCTGAACATCACCCCATCCCTCAGGCCTGTCAACCACACTACTCAGCTTGGTTTCATCAAACACCATCCACCTCGGGAAGGGAAGGAGCAGCAGTGGCTCCCACGTTGCTGCAGCGTCCTCTGGTCTGTTCTGCCTCGGGGGTTTCTGCTTTTCTCACCCAGCGAAGTGGGTGCTGCTGAGCCGCCCCAGCACGTTGGTTTGCTGCCGGCGAGCGTGCTGGGATTACCGCTCTGGTGAGTCAAGCCCGAGGTGGCTGGGTAAGCGTTTCACAGCGAGTGAGAGTTTCAATTAACCAAAGGTCTAACCTCGGAAGGAGAGAAAAATAACCTACTAGCCTCGATGGGAACAGAAAACAGTGAGTAATCTGCTCCAGGAATGGCCAGGACAGGAGGTTGGGCACCTGAACAGCCATGCTTGTGATTTCTTCTGGTAAATATTCTCATTCACCTGCTGGAAACAACTCCTGCCCTGGTGGGATCATAGTGTTGAATCATAGAATCATTTTGGTTACAAGAGACCTTTAAGATCATCAAGTCCAACTGTTCCCCCAGCACTGCCAGGGCACCACTAACCCCTGGCCCTCAGCACCACATCTCCACGGCTTGGAAACCCCTCCAGGGATGGGGACTCCACCACTGCACTGCCCTGCCCAGCCTGGCACAGCCCTTCACAGCCCTTCCCACCAAGAAATTGTTCCTCATGTCCAACCTCAACCTCCCCTGGCACAACTTGAAGCCATTTCCTCTTGTCCTATCGCTTGTTTCTTGGGAGAAGAGCCCGACCCCACCTGGTCCAACCTCCTTTCAGGGAATTGTGGAGAGCGAGAAGGTCTCCCCTGAGCCTCCCTTTCTCCAGGCTGAACAACCCCATGTCCCTCACCTTGTTACTTGGGTGAAGAGACTGAACCCCTGCTCAGAAAAGGGGGTCGATGCAAGTGAAGTTGTTTCGGACCAATTCCTCCTGCTTCAGGACATCAGCGTCCAGGGGATACACCATCCATCCCCAAACATCTACACATCTGCTACGAAAAGCTGCGGAGTTTGGTCTCCTGGAAGCTCTACAAATGAAACCCTGATGTTCGCAGGAAGAAAAACTGTTTCCAGCAAATCTGGCCCATGGCCAAGTCCTCCCCTATTCTCCAGCCACCACCTCATGGTCTCTGCCAAAGGGCCAAAGCCTGCACAGAACAGAGAGCCAGAGGCTACAAGGCAAGAGGCTCCCAGAATAAGCAACAATGAAATAATAATAAAGATGAAATCCCAGCTGAGCAAGCTGCTCTTCCCACAGCGCTCGGCTGCCTGGTGTACCTGTCGTTCTGGTACACGTCCACGCTGCTGTTCAGCTCCTCCAGCTCCTCCTTCAGTAGCTGCAGGTTGGAGTTCACGTAGCTCAGCTCCAGGGCAACTGTCTCTTTGACCTTGTGGTTACTGGTGGCCCTGCAAGACAACAGAGTGTGGATCAAACCTGCCCCACTTCATCAATGCCTGTCTTTATCAACGCTTGACTGCACTGGTAAGTAGAGATTAAGTTCTCCAACGGTGCAGTACCATTTGCATCCATCCAAACCTTCTGCAGAACTGTGCCTCTTGGTCTGTACTTGATCATAGAATGATTTGGGTGGGAAGGGTCCTTTAAAGGTCATCTAGTCCTACCCTCCTGCACTGAGCAGGGACATCTGCAACTAGAGCAGGTTGCTCAGAGCCTCAGCCAAGCTTACCTGCAGTGGTTCCAGGGATGGGGCATCAACCACCTCTCTGGGCAATCTGGGACAGGCTCTCACCACCCTCAGCAGCAAAAATGTCTTCCGTCTCGTCTAAATCTCCTTCTTTTAGTTTAAAACCATCACCCCTTGTCCTGTCCCAACAGGCCCTGCTAGAAAGTCTGTCTCCATTGTATAAATATAAAATGTACCAAAAGGCCACAAGAAGGTCTCCCTGGAGCCTTCTCCAGGCTGAACCACCCCAACTCCCTCAGCCTTTCAGGACCAGGGAAGCCAGACCATCCAGATCACTGCACCTTGGAGGCTGAGGCTACGCACAACTCATTACAGTGTCTCATCCTGCTCAGGTGAACCCATTTCTGCCCCAGAGCAACCTGCCCCTTAGCCATCCATGACCCACCTCCAGGGCAGCTTCAAGATTTGGCTGTGAGCACTCAACGTCCTCACCCACACCACATAAAAATGCTTCATGGTTGGGTTTGAGGGGGAAAAAAACTTATTTCCGGGTGCAAACTACCCTCTGGCAAGAGAAGAGGCTTGTTGTGCTCGCCCATTAGTCCAGCCAGACCCTGCCCTCCCTTTCCCCACTGGTGCACGTCAGGAGATGTAAACACCACGGATTGATTTCAGCTGCCTGCTCCCAGCAAGACAAGCTCCCAGGCTGATTATAACCTTCTTATCTGCTCCGAAGGAAAGCGAGGAGAGATAACCCAGAGCTGAAAGGGGCTCTGGCTGCTCGTGCTAAATCACACCAGGCTCCAGGAAAAACACCACGTGCACGAGCTCTGCTCGGCCAGGGCATTGCTTTCCACCAGCTTTTGTAGAGCGTGTTGGCTTTCAGTTGGTTTTTCTTTTCTTTTGTGGCTTGCATCCTTCAGGGACCTTGCCCCGACCTGGCTCAGGGCAGCAGAAGGAGCTCTGTGGTGTTTCTTCTAGGATGCTGGTCCTTTAACATCTCCTCCCCGGACTCCCCTTTACTGGGATTTCCCAAACCGATGAATTTTCTGTATTTTAAACAAACAAAGCGAAGCCACAGCAGGTCCAAAGGTCTCTGCAGCTGCTTCCATTGAAACATCCTTCAGCATTAGACTGGATAGAAGGAAGAAATTGTGGATGCTGAGGGTGGTGAGAGCCTGGCCCAGGTTGCCCAGAGAGGTGGTGGCTGCCCCATCCCTGGCACCATTGCAGGTGAGGTTGACCGGGGCTCTGAGCAACCTGCTCTGGTTGCAGATGTCCCTGCTCCCTGCAGGGGGGCTTTAAATGTCCCTTCCCACTCCAAGCCTTCTGATTCCTGCAATTCCCCATAATCAGCACAGTTATCACCTTCTTTCCATATAAACCACTATTTAGCTGCTATTTCAGTCCTCCATGCATTACAAGACCTCCAGGACACAGCTGTGGCCCTGGTGTCGCTACAATTTTCTTCCAGTTTAGAGATTTTCCCCTTTTTGCTCCCAGCTGCCAACAATATCTTGTTTTTTTCAATTTTAACTTCTTATACTACTAATAGCTGATTTCACGGAATCACAGAATGGTTTGAGTTGGAAGGGACCTCAAAGATCAACTAGTTCCACCCCCTCTGCAGGGGGACACCTCTACTAGAGCAGGTTGCTCAAAGCCCTGTCCAACCTGATCTTGAACACCTCCAGTGATAGAGCATCCACAGCTTCTCTGGGCAACCTGGGCCAGTGTCTCACCACCCTCACAGTGAAGAATTTCTGACAAATATCTAATCTAAATCTCCCCTCTTTTAGTTTGAAACCGTTACCCCTCGTCCTATCACTCCACTCCTTGACCCAGAGCCTCTCCCCAGCTTTTCTGTAGACCCAGGATAATATTTGCATGTACACATGATATATTTCTGACCAGTGCTTCCACCCCTGCTCTGCAGCAGAAAGGTCACATCACCCCACAAAGCCTGATTTTGTTCTGATTTTGCACACACAATGCAAGTTCCTCCAGGACTCATCGCTGGGTCGAGGTTTCAAAGCTCCATGTTGCTTTGGAGCACCTCAGTTACTACCACATGCAGAGCATGGTACCTCTCAGAGCAGTAATTTCGGGCAGCACTGATGGTTTCCATGAGCAACCTGCACCAAGGCACTTTGTGGTGCCTGTTGGTTGATCTCCACATGAGCACGTAGAGCCTACGTGTCTCCATCAGCCTCCTTGGTGAAGTTATCAGCTGTTTGCTTAGCCAACACCAAGCAAAGACTTCTGATTATTTATTTTTTTTTAAAAGAAACTGCTTTATTGGCGACACCTTTATCTCCCCGAGTGCTTCGCTCAGCCCCAGTATTTGAAAGAGAAAGGGAAAGGTTTCCGCTGCCTCGGCCCATTTATTTACCCAGCAAACAAACCCTCTTGACACTGCTGAGCAAACACCACGCGCATTTTTTCCAACACACCATTCATGGCAACCTCTCCAGGAAAGGAGATTGATACGCTGAACAGAACAGTTCAGGAGGTTATTTTTTAAAAACCATTAAGAGCGTTTTGGGTTTTTTTTTGCTTTTGCAGAGGTAAAAAAAAAAAACAAACTGCACAGTTTTTTCTATTTTCATTTAGGGAGGTGCAAAGGAAGCTTCTCCATGCAAGTCAAGTCATAGAATCATCGAATGGGTTGGGTTGGAAGGGACTTTAAAGCTCATCTAGTTCCAACCCCGCTGCCATGGGCAGGGACACCTCCTACTAGACCAAGTTGTCAAAGCCCCACCCAACCTGACCTTGAACACATCCAGTGCTGGGGCATCTACAACGTCCCTGGGCAACCTGTGCCAGTGACTCACCACCCTCATGGTGAAGAGCTTCCTGACATCTAAGTAAGTAAGTTTTAAACTAGACAAAGGTAGATTTAGATCAGACACTAGGAAGTAGTTCTTTACTATGAGGCTGGTGGAACACTAGAACAGCTTGCCCAGAGACTTGGTGGAGGTCCCATCCCTGGAGACGTTCAAGGCCAGGCTGGATGGGGCTCTGAGCAACCTGCCCTAGTTAAAGACATCCCTGCTCACTGCAGGGGGGTTGGACTATGACCTTGGAAGGTCCCTTCCAACTCAATGCATTCTATGATCTAATCTAGATCTCCCCTCATCCTTATAGTCTATAATTTTTAAGCAATAACCTTTAGACTTACAACATAATCATAGAATCAGAGAATGTTAGGGGTTGGAAGGGACCTCTGGAGAGCATCAAGTCCAACCCCCAAATAATAATAATAATAATCCCCCACCTCAGCCTTTAATTTCAGGCACAAGCTTGATTCCTTCCATCCCACCCCAGATTTCCCATATTTCCCAAGCTCTGAGCACTGTAGTGCCCAGAAATCCTAATTTATTGTTATTACTCAGCTGCAAAGTGGACTTATGGGAGGGAGGCAAAGCAGCTCCTACCAAAGGACACTGAAACTGCTGACCCAGCATAAAAGAGATGAGCCCCATCAGTGCGTTCCCCCGGCCGAGTAATTAAGATGTGTTTTGCATCGCATTTTTTTTTACTCACTCCCCTGCACATGGCTCCGATCCCCGCTGTTTGCTCCAAAACCGTGGCCAGGCACGTTTCTGCTGAGCCAGCGCATTTCCTCCTTATTTTATTTATTTTTTCTAACGAAGGGGAGTTGCGTGGAGTGGCGCACGTGGGGATTTCATGGTCTTGTTTTAATTAGATGAGGCTGGTCGAAGCAGTGGGGTGTGAGGGCCGTATCCTCAACACCCCTTGAGAAGCCCCGTTGTCCTCGTCCACTAGTAAAAAAACATTTCTTGCTGGAGTTAAGAGTCATAGAATGGTTTGGGTTGGAAGGGACCTTAAAGACCATCTAGTTCTAAGCCCCTTGTTCTGCAGAGCAACTATTACTCCCTTCTTCCAGGGGCATAAACCACTGACATGAAATCGTTCAAGCTCAGAAGTGAAAAGTCAACCTTATTTCATTGGGGAAAACAAAAAGAATCAAACTGTCCTCCCAAAAAGCTATTTTAGGGCAGTCTTATGGTATTTTCTCACACTAACAGACCTGCTCATCATGTACGTGTGCTCCAATGTCCTACAGGAACATGAGAAGCACACAAGAGCTACAAAAAAAGATCATCCTGAGGTTAAGAAAAGGCAAAATAGCTGCAAAAAACCCGTGTGATTGCATCATGAACACTCTGTGGGGAAAGGCAGTAAGGAGCTGGCTCTGCTTCTGTTGGACCACTGGCAACCTGAAAGCCATGCACTAGCCCAGAAATGCATCTTCCAACAGAGTGAAGAGCCACCAGAACGTGCCCATCTGCAAAGACATTCCTGATTCTGATTCTGCTCTGGGGGAAAACCTGGGATTGGGATTTTGGGAATTAAAGCTGGATTTGACCCAGTTGCTGGGGTTGTCAGGTCTCTGCAAGTCCAAGCTCAATCCCAGTTAAACGTTTATTCCCATTATTCCAAGTAGGGTCCAGAGAACAAGTCTTGTGAGGGGCAGCTGAGGGACCTGGAGTTGAGCCTGGAGAAAAGAAGGCTCAGGGGAGACCTTCTCGCTCTCCACAAGTCCCTGAAAGGAGCTTGGAGGCAGGTGGGGTTGGGCTCTTCTCCCAAGGAACAAGTGACAGAAGAAGAGGAAACAGCTTCAAGTTGTGCCAGGGGAGGTTTAGATTGGAGATGAGGAACAATTTCTGGCTGTGAAGGGCTGTCCTAGGCTGGGCAGGGCAGTGGTGGAGTCCCCATCCCTGGAGGGGTTTCAAAGCTGTGGAGATGTGGTGCTGAGGGCCATGGTTTACTGGAAGACTTGACAGTGTTGGGTTAATGGTTGGACTTGATGATCTTAAAAGTCTCTTCCAACCAAAACGACTCTATGATCTGCCCACACCCAGCTTTGTACCAAGCTTCCAGGACATTCAAATTCTAATTTTCCATTGAATTGCAGAGCACCAGCATTCCACCGAACAGAGGGCAGGAGTTTCTTGGATGAATGCTGCAAAGTGGACGGAAGCCTGAGCAAACCCCAACCACAGCCACTGCAGCGCCAGCATCAGCTGCCTCCTAGACATCAAGACCCTGTTTCCACCCCCAGCAAAATCCCTGGGCCAGAGGGATGCTCTGAGGTCCGCCACTCACCTGAAGAGGTTTTCTGCCCCAGCTCGCATCCTCATCTCCTTGTTGATCTGCTGGTTAATCCGCGCCCGGCGATGCTGCAGTTTGCTGCGCTGGGTCTGGGCGAAGGGGTCACAGCCCTGCTGAGAGAAGCAGGTAAAGTCTCACCAAAAAACCCTCCCATCATTTCAGGATTAAAAAGGGCACTTTCAGAGCCCAACATTGCCCTTGAAATAAGTTTTATTATCTAATGCCACGTGTTGACCAACCTGATCTCCTTCTATGACAAGGTGACCTGCTTAATGGATGAGGGGAAGGCTGTAGATGTGTCTACGTTGACTTTACTAAAGCTTTTGACGCTGTTTCCCACAGCATTCTCCTGGAGAAACTGGCTGCTTATGGCTTGGATGGGTGTACGCTCTGCTGGGTAGAGGACTGGCTGGACGGCCGGGCCCAGAGAGTGGTGGTGAATGGAGTTAAACCCAGTTGATGGCCAGTCACAAGTGGTGTCCCCAGGGATCAATATTGGGGCCAGTTCTGTTTAATATCTTCATCAAGGATCTGGATGAGGGGATCAAGGGCACCCTCAGTCAGGGTGCAGATGACACCAAGTTGGGCAGGAGTGTGGATCTGC
>VZZY01013459.1:297149-307818 GCA_013400335.1 Eurystomus gularis
CAATAAGGCCAAGGGCTGGGTCCTGCACTTGGGTCACAGCAACCCCCTGAAATGCTCCAGGCTTGGGGAAGAGCAGCTGGAAAGTGCCCAGCTGGAAAGGACCTTGGGGTGTTGGTCAACAGCTGGCTGAAGATGAGCCAGCATGTGCCCACGTGGACAAGAAGGCCACCAGCATCCTGCTTTGGATCAGCACTAGTGCTGCCAGCAGGACCAGGGCAGGGATCATCCTCCTGTACTCAGCACTGGTGAGGCTGCACCCTCAATACCACGTGGAAGGACATGGTTTAGTGGTGACCTGGCAGTGCTGAGTTAACAGCTGGACTTGATGATCTTAACAGTCTCCTCCAACCAAACTGATTCTATGTTGCTTACAGCAATTTAACTTCTCAGCTATTTCAAAAGGGCTTCCCAAATGCCACCACGAACAGGAACTAAGCGTCTCCTTCCCAGCGTCTCGCCATCCGGACACAAAAGACAACCCGAGGGGCTGCAGATGAGCTCAATATAGCCCTTGAACTCAGGAACAGATGTGACCCTCTAAGTGCTCCCATCTCCTGCTGGCTCCAGGGGATCGAGTGCAGGCAGCAAGTCAAGAGTTCACGGGGGTGGAGAAACAAGTTGCACAAAGCAGTAAATTAATTCCACCCCTGTCTCCTTCCATGGCTTCAGCTCGGACGTTCTGCAGACAGGGAAACATGTTTCATCTCTGACTTCAGGAAATAACAGACGGCAACATCCCTCTGTCTCACGGGGGCGAGAGGTTACTATGGGATGCCCCAGGCAGAGAGGTTGCCGTGAGGAGCGTCTCCGAATCCAGAGTCACAAAAGCTCTGCCCAAGCAGAGATGATTTCTATTGTGCGAGGAGAGGTTCACATGGATGAAATGAGACTCTAAAAAGCTAGATGAAAAAATGAAACAAAACCAGCCCTGGTTGGGAAGGCACAAGGCTGAGCAGCTTAAGAGGATGGAGACCTCCAAGCCTGCTTTTCACGCACTAGTGTGAAGCACAGGCAGATCCCTCTAAGAACATGTTAAGACCCACTCTAGCACTAAAAGAAATTCCTCAAAGCCACTATTTCACCCTCTTGCTTCTCTTAGAAAAACCTCCATTTGCTGTGCACATCAATCCCACCACTTCCCTTCACCGCTGTTGGTGGACCACTTGCCTCCACATCAAGAAGGGGTTTTACCACCCAAGAAACTCTACCTAGCTCCAACAGTGCCCACTCATCATCAAGGTCCAAAACACCTTCTCAGCTTATTTCTTCCATGTAGAGATCTCGGTGGGCTTCACGAGGTCTCACCACATCGCCTAAGATGGGTCACAACAGTCTCAAGCCCACCAAGCCAGGTGGGCAGCACATGGTTACGTCTCCAGAAAACACTGTAGATCCCAGTGTTACTCTGGGAAAAACTTACTTCTTAACAAATCATTTGATTTTTCTATGGAAGTAGGAAAGGAAAAAAAAAAACCCATCCTTGCTCAAAAAAATGAGATCACCTTTGATTAGTAAGCAGGGAATGGAAAATTCTGCATTTTCATGGACTTCAGCTTTCTGAAAATTAATTTATTGTATTTAAAGCCCATTAAGTGGTGCCCCATTTGAAAAGGGTCTGGGATTAACAGTGGCTTTTTCATTTAAGTGAGAGACTTGAGCTCCTAATTGGTACACTGGAGACCGTGGAATCAGAGTTGCTCCATCTGGTCCCTAAACCTGCAGGTTAAGTGC
This sequence comes from Eurystomus gularis, assembly GCA_013400335.1. Taxonomy (NCBI): domain Eukaryota; kingdom Metazoa; phylum Chordata; class Aves; order Coraciiformes; family Coraciidae; genus Eurystomus; species Eurystomus gularis. Next base: position 298,881 of record VZZY01013459.1, read on the forward strand.
TTTAGAGTAATCCATGAATTTGCTGAAATTACTGAAGGAACAAGGTGGAAGCATGAGACCTTGATTATTCCAGAGAAGCAATTAAGTGGGACGTTAAGGAAAACAACCCAACAGCTGCACAAATCTTAGAGCAAACACAGGAAAGGCTGATCCAGAAGTGCCACTTCTCGATTTGCCCTGAGGAACCCACCCATCCTGTACCCACCATTAGCTCCCTAGTGAAAAAAAAATCCAGAAATGGGAAGAAGGAAAAAGATGAGGAATCTCACACCATAAAGCCCAAGAAGGGATCATGCCAGTTCTTCTCCTGCAAGGAGGGGCTGGGTCATTGTTGAACACGGCCCTTGGAAAAAACCAACCCAACCATGCAGGCACTACTCCAACCTGAGCATCCAGAGGCTCTCAAAGCAAAGGAGATGGCACCAAACCTTTGTCTAGAAAGTAGCTGCTCGTGCAGATGCAGCCCAAGGTATTGCTCAAGTATTTCTTTTATTAATTAAAGGCTCGTTACAAACATTGTGCCTCCAACGATGTTTCTTCATGCAGTGTGAGACATTAACCTATATATGGAAATTAAAGCTTAAGGGGGGGAAGACGCTGTAAAGAGACATTGGTGCTTATTAAAATTTCAACAGCCCCTCAGGTTGAGGGCTGTGCGTTTGTCAGCTCCAGAGACAGGCAAGCCAAACATATATGCAAATACATACAAATATATGCAAATGAGCAGGATCTGGGTCCCCCCTCTCTGCCTCCAGAGCCATAAAAATCCATCCAAGACTCAACAGCTCTGGTAGCAACTGTGAGAGATGGAAAGCACCTCTTCTCTTGCCTCCAGATCTTCGTATAGGAGCTTTCATCACCTTTAAGACCTCTCTGCTTCCTGCAAAGGTTTGCTTGAAAGCAGTCAGAGGATTTTAAGATTTTGGGGGAGGGGAAGAAGAGTAAAAACTACTTGAATACGTGGGTAGGAGGCCTGAGGAACTGCAGGTGAGAGATGATGGAAGGGGCACAAGTGAAAGGACTATGCAAAACCACAGAGAAGGTTCATGAATGCCTCCTTCTTTGGAGGCAAGACAACAAGATGCATGAAAAGGCACCAGGAGGGGTCCACAAGACATTCAAAGATAGCGTTAAAACCTCTTCACTTCAAAAGCAATTAAGGGGTTTAGCTAATTGACTTGGCAGCTCCCCACTTCCCCTATGCCCAGCTTGAGACAACACCAAGAGACACTAAGCCATTTGTAGAGCTGCAAGGCTTTTTTTTTTTCACCCGCCCATCTGAACACTGGGTGTCTTCTCAATCGGATTGAATGAGTTATTCATCAGTTCCCATCCAGGCTCCTAAGCCAACAGCAAAAAGGGACCAGAAAGCCAGGAACTGGGGCACCTGATGTAACACCAAAGCCTGGTGAGGATGTTGAGTCAGGATCTCAAGACTTGCTGCCCTTAAGGACTTCATGTGATCTTCCCACATCTTGCTTTCCTCCTCACCCTTTATGAAGCTGGGTAACTGCAGTAAACCATGGGGTTGAAGCACATCTTGCTTCAAAGGATCTGCTGTCGGTCCCAAAACATCATCCCTGGCTGGCATGGACCAATATAAGCATTATGTGGGGAACAACCAAGCAGCTGTTGAAGCACTGGAGAAATATTAGTTCACAAACATTGGATCAAGAAGGAAATTCAGCTCCAGAATCAGATGCTCAGCCCAGGTTAACTTACATATGAAAGGAAACACCATCGCAAGCAAAAAAAGGCCATATATAAATCAGAAGGTAGGCAGGGGAGAGAGTCAAGAGGAGAGCATGACCATCCTCCAACAGCTTGTGTTCAAAGGAACCCAACGCTCTGCCTGTGCTCCTACTCTCCATACCCACACGGGTTGGAAGTAGATGATCTTTAAGGTCCCTTCCAAGCCAAACCAATCTATGATTCTAAGTTGCAACCAAAAGCTGAAAACTACAGCACAGAGTTTCTGAAGGAAGCAGTGATGGATTTAAGTGTCTTACATAAGGGGGACATAGGGGGAAAAAAAAGCCAACAAAATACCAAACCCCACCATTATGTTATAAAAGGAATTTTCTTGGCTTAATTCTTCTTTGTGCAAGCTCTTGAGGTCAAGCCTTTAAGGTCAGAAAAAAGACGTGTTATTTCAACCAGCCACTTGGGCTTTGGAGTGCACCTGGGGAGAAGAGAAGGCTCCAGGGAGACCCTCCTGGGGCCTTTCAGGAGTTCAAGGGGATCTATAAGAAAGCTGGGGACAATCTTTTGAGCAGGACCTGCTGCAACAGGACAAGGGGTGATGGTTTTAAACTAAAAAGGGAGATTTAGACTAGAGAGAAGGAAGAATTTTTTTACACTGAGGGTGGTGAAACACTGGCCCAGGTTGCCCAGAAAAGTGGTTGATGCCCCATCCCTGGAACCATTCCAGGTGAGGCTGGATGGGACTCTGAGCAACCTGCTCTAGTTGCAGATGTCCCTGCTCAGTGCAGGGGGGTTGGACTGGATGACCTTTAACAGTCCCTTCCAACCAAAAAGCATTTGATGATTCAATAGAAGAGTAAAGTTGGGTGCTTAAGAAGCGGCCAGGTTGAACATGAACGTTCTTAGCCCTCCTAGTTGAAAGCTTTTACAGAGAAGTGAGCACATAACTCTTCCAGCGAGAGGCCATAAATTGCGTAGCAGCCAGGGAACACCACAGCTTGCATGTACACAGAGGACAGCGTACGTTAAGAAAGCCATGAAAACAAATGAGGTGTGGGTCATTAAGTTATACGAGTTCTGTCCAGCTCTGAAGTTTATTGCCTCTGACAAAGCAGGATCAGAGCCAGTATTATTGTAGCAAGGCCATTTTATGCTCAGAGGACACCTGCCAAATAACCTTTCGTTCAACCCTCAGTATGAGAAGGTGACAGTGTAAGAGAAAGTGCTCAACCAGTGCCTCCATGTAAAGAAGAAAAGGCAAGAGGTCACAAGACCCCTTCCAGGGGAGGTCAAGACAAGCAGATCCCCTTTGAGGGACATCAAGGCTTCCGCCAACGCAAACCTTGTCTTCACAGGGAACATCTACAATGATGTTACGGTGTCGTTAAGTCCCCAACACCTCTTCCCATTCAAGAGCACCCATCTGGGGTGTTAAATGGGGCAATTACACAGTTAGATTTCCTCATATAAGCAAGTCCTTAGGGAATGTTTGTTTAGAGATGATCATCAAGTACACCTTGCACTTCATGTCTCCAGTAGACACAAGCAGATGAAGCCTGGATATGTCTTGAGTGACGAGGCGTAATTTGTGGCTCTGGTGGCAAAACAAGGCCACCATCTCCCAGCTTTCCCAGCATTAAGGACCAAAAAAACCTCATTAGCTGTAGGAAGAGGTGGATGCCAGAAAGTCCAAAGAGCAAAGCCATGCACAAAGGGACTCATTTCTGCTCATTCGTTTCTGCTAGAAGAGCGGGAGCTCGGTCACTGGAGGCAATGAGGCAAAAAGCAAAACCTAAGCATGTGAAGCGATCAAAGGATGACTGGGAAATGTCAGCATGTGTAGCTGTGACTTCAGTTACAGCCCCGATAGGTATCGCAGTGAAAGGTCCAAGCTACCTGCAGAGCTTGGCTGGATTACAGGAGGTTCTCCACAGCCCACCTGCTGAAGCATGGAACAGGTCGCACCATCTCAAAGACCAGCTTTAGCCACAGAACAGTCACCACCAGGATTATTGCTAATTAGTGCAGCTGGAGAGCGCCCACAGAACAGCAGAAGAAACTTAAGAAGCATCTTCTCCCACAATTCTCTCTCCTTTTTCAATAGGGGAATAACCTGGGTTCACGGAAATCAAATTCTCTGCTCTGACATCCATCATTAGGGTCATGAACTGCACGTGGGCAGCAGCACCACTGTCCTGGCACCCCACGTCAGACAACATGGGCTCCGATCCAGTCTTCATGAAGAGCAACATGGTTGCTATCAAAGAATCATACAATGGTTTGGGTTGGAAGAGACCTTTAAAGGTCATCTACTGCAACTGCCATGCACTGAGCAGGGACAACTTCAATTAGAGCAGGTTGCTCAGAGCCCCATCCAACCTGACCTGCAATGGTGCCAGGGATGGGGCTTCTACCATCTCTCTGGGCAACCTATTAAGACAACATGGTTCAACTCTTCTGTTGGACAACCTGTTGGGATCTTACTCACTGGGCCTCTCCAGTGCTGCCTTGTTCCCTCCTCATACCAACCAGATGCTGAGGTTGGTTGTTCAGGGCATAAATACACCCCTCAGATTAAATGGCAGGAGCTCTGCTGGAGCCTGGCTCCCTGTGACTCACCTTTACTTCATCTCCTACCCTGACAGTTCCCACAAAAGTCACTCCAGGTGCTCCTTCTACATACACCGAACTGGCAGTCAGAATAAAATAAAGAATATTTTAAAAGCTTTGGAGCCAAAGGCAAAGCCAAGCAAAGCTACAAAACAAGCCCGAGATATCTCGGTTTGACATCTGATAACCACAAGGGCTGTGGCTCCAGATAGCCACAGGAACCTTTGGACACAATGAGTCATCCCATCTGCAAACTGTCCTCTCACCCAGACAGGGAATTCCTTTTGGTAGGACCAGGATTTATGGGCAATGCCAAAGCCGTGCCAATGCTGGACTGGGTTTGTTGCTAAACCTAAAGGTCCCTATTCTTCAGAGCTGTCTTAGCAAGTTCTGGGTGCTGAGGTCCTACAGCATTCAACACCACCAAGTTAGTGGCCTACCAACCCTTCCAGCCCTACCAGTCTGCACCTACGACATGATTAGGGAAACCAGCACATGAAGGAGCACATGGTGATACAGCACAAGGAAACCAGATGTGCCCAGGAAACCTTCAACCCCAGCATGGATGGTGAATGAAGACCCAAAGGTAGTGCTTGAAAGGGTCAAGCACCAACAACCAAGTGTCATTCAGGCAGAGGTGGGCAACTTCAGAGAGGTGGGAGATGTCCCATCCCTAGAAACATTCCAGGTCAGGTTGGACGGGGCTCTGAGTAACCTGATCTAGTTGAAGATGTCCCTGCTCTCTCTGCAGGGGGGGTTGGACTAGAGGACCTTTAAAGGTCCCTTCAAACCCAAACCATTCTGTGATTCTGAGAACTCCGAGAGCTGGTCAAGTCCAAGTTGTGTTTGCTCTCCACTAATTCCTCCAGTTTGCATCAAGACATGCTCCAGAACATGAACATTTGCTCTGTAGTAAAAGCTGGAGAAAAACACCTGTGCAGTGACCAGGAACAGCCAAAAATGACAACAGTTCTATAGCTCTGACACACACCCTACTGCTGTCATCAACAGAGGTGCCCTTGATCCATGACCCCAACCCTGTGCATGGAGCACATGGTCTCTAAGTACGTCCTCAACCCTGTAGGTTTTATCCAGTAAACGCTCACAGCATAGAATCATAGAACAATTTGGGTTGGAAGGGACCTTCAAGATCACCTAGTTCCAACCCACCTGCCATAAGCAGGGACACCTCCCACCAGACTAGGTTGCTCAAAGCCCCATTCAACCAACCGGGTCTTGAACACCTTCAGTGATGGAGCATCCACGACTTACCTGGCCAACCTGTTCCAGGGTCTCACCACCCTCATAGTGAAGAGCTTCTTCCTTACATCTAATCTAAATCTCCCCTCTTTCAGTTTGAGCCCATTACTCCTTGTCCTCTCACTACAAGCCCTTGTAAAAAGTCCCTCCCCAGCTTTCCTGTAGACCTCTTTCAGATACTGGAAGGCCACAAGAAGGTCTTGTGGCTTCTCTTCTCCAGGCTGAACAAGCCCAACTCTCTCGCTGCCAGACCTCCCAGGGGAGTGGTTCCAGCCCTCGGATCATCTTTGTGGCCTCTCTCTGGACCCACTCCAACAGGTCCACGTTCCACTCCAAAAGAAAAATTAAAAAAATAGGTTGGTGCTTATTTTCATCCACTCCTATGGATGTTGTACGTCCTAACACAAGCGATTTGCCTCCAAAAAGGGACCTTTCCACGTGGACAGATGGTCCAGCAGCTGGAAAACTTGCTGTAGAAACAGCAAGTGGAGCATCAAGCTCCCAGCACCTATTTTATTTCCAGAACCACACTGGTCTAGAAGCTATTTTGATAGAGCCAGAGCTGTCAACTGGGATTATTATTCCTCTTTGCAGGCCGTGAGTTTTTGAGTCAGGCCAGCACAGGACAAGGGGCCAAGTGACCCTGGTTGAGCCGTGGGATAGAGAGTGAAACAAAAGCCAGTGAATCATCCCCCACACAAAAGCAGGCTTGAAAATTCTCCTTTTTAACCGATTATTGATCATTTCCTTCTCCTCCCAGGCAAAAGCACTTGAGAACGTAACATGGGCTGTTCCTACAAGCCCACGAGTAGGTCGCAACAAGTATTTTTTAGATAAATGAACGTCCAGGGAGCAAAAAGTGCCCATCATGCGACTAATCTCAGCCACAAGCTGGTTTTCCGCGGGAGACGTTACCAGCTAAAACCTCTCAAAAGCTTTTATTGAGAATATGGTTACATCACGCAGCCTTTTAACTAAGGATTAAGGTTTTAAATTTCCCAGCAAAGTGCCCTCACCCTTGGCCGGTGCACTCAGCGAGAGGAAGAATAAATAAAACGAGGGGAGGGGATTAAAAAAAAAATAAAAATACGGGCAATTGGGGTTTTTTAACGGCAAAAATCTACGTCCAGAGTTTGGATTTTAGGAGAAAATTGCTCTGGGGAGTTGGGGGAGGCATCAGGAGAGCCAGGGCAGGGTGCCAGCAGGAAGCAGATGTATTAAATCTTCAGCCCCGGTACGTGAACTCTAGCCAAAAAATAAAAATAAAATAAATAATAAAAAAAAAATAATCATCATCGCAGCGTCGTTTGGGATCCCTGTAAGGGAGCAAACGTGCAACAGCCCCCGATGTTCTCGAGGTGAAAAAACTCAACTGGAAGAGGTTAAATTGACAGTTTAGGTAAAAATCTGTTCTCGTTAAAAGGAAATCTAATCAGGTGTGGGTTTTAATTAAAAAAAGTAATCATGTTATGACAGATGCTGCACATCCCTGGCTGGTTTCCACCCCCCCCGCAGAAGCTTTGCAATATTTTCCTATGTTGTTCTCCTACCCTCTGATAGATCCAACCAGGGCAAACCGAGTGCTCGTACAAGGGAAATTATTTGGGAAAAACGTTTAGCTTTAGATGGGAAATTAGAAGGACATTCTTCACTCTGAGGGTGGTGAGACCCTGCCACAGGTTGCCCAGGGGGGTTGTGGATGCTCCATCCCTGGTGGTGTTCAAGGCCAAGTTGGATGGGGCCTTGAGCAACCTGGTCTAGTGGGAGGTGTCCCTGCCATGGCAGGGGGTTGGAACTAGAGGATCTTTGAGGTCCCTTCCAACCCAACCCATTCTATGAAAATGGGGAACAAACAAAATAAGTAAAGGTCCTGCTGCTCTTCCCTTACAAGTGCCATCTGCTATCTAGACGCAGCCCTGGGCAAATGCCAACATGGTTTAAGGTTGCAACCTCCTCAGCTGCTGTCTTGGAGGCCAAGCTCAAGTGACTCAAGATCAGATTGATCCTTGAGGTTGCAATCTCAGGCTTCACTCCGGAAAACCAAACCCAAACACACATCTAGAGCCTGGCTGAGTTCTGCTTTTTGGGTTGTTTTGGGGTTTTTTTCAGGTGTCGTTTGGTTTCATGAGGGCTGTAGAAGTTGAGCTGGTTGGTGGCAGCCCGAGGACAACCCCCATTGGTTTTACTCCACTGTTACTAATTAAACAAGTGATGCCAGCGGAACTATCAGTCCCATCTCACACACATGGGCACCGAGTTTCCCTGTGGGTAGTTCCAGGGACCTACACCCTGCCTGGTAGCTCCAACGGCGAAGGGAGGGACAGGCAGCACTTGGCTGGACCACCTTCCCATGGGCAGGAAGGAGGGAAAAGCCAAAAGACAGGAGAATTTGGGTCAAAGTAGTCACTAGGAAGCTTGCAGATGGAACCAGTGGAAGAAGAAGTGATAAAGGAGTAGAGTTCAAGAATCATAGAATGGTTTGGGTTGGAAGGGACCTTCAAGATCACCTAGTTCCAAGCCCCTGCCATGGGAGGCACAGGGACATCTCCAATGAGATATGATGAGCTATGAGTTATGCAGGGCTGTTTATGGATGAGCTACTGGACATGTTCCTACCTCACATCACGCATCAAGCCCTTCCCCAGCCAGCTCCCTGTCATGCCCCGACACTCCCAGCATGGTTTGATGGCCAGCATGGACCTAGACCCCCACCCATGCCCTGCAGCACCCACGGGGACCACCATCTCCATGGACCGGACCATGGATACCCAGCTCCACGGAGCATCAGTTGGGTTCTTTGTCACCTTGCACCCAACCCATGCCACCCCACCACCATACCTCACCTTCCACCACCACCCTGCGCCCAACCCATGCCACCCCACCACTGTGCCTCACCTTCCGGGTGCTGCTGCTCTTCAGGGCTTGCAGGAGGACGAGGCCACTGCCCCTGTCCCCTTTCCCACCACCATCCGGACTCTCCTCCTCGGGGGGCATCATCTCCAGGGGCACAGCATCCACAAGTTGAGAGGGGTGGACCCCTGCTTGACCTCACGAGGAGGCTCTTTGGGTTACTTCTAGCTCCTTGGGCTACTTCTGCTGGCCCAGCCCGCGGGGGGGGGTGTGTCTTCAGAGCCCACCCCTGTCCTGGGTGTAGGCTCAAACCCCCACCAGCCCTTGCTCTTTGATGCTCTGAAGACCCTTATACCCAACACCTGGCTAGATGCTGAGCTACCACAGCTGCAGAGGGTGCAGACCCCAAACGCCCCCCCCTCCTTGGAGAGCTACTCCAGCTGGGGGGGTACAAATTCCTACAGACCTACCCTAGATAGGGGGGTTGCAAACCCCAAAGACCCCCCCCCTTCTT
>VZZY01013459.1:309161-350668 GCA_013400335.1 Eurystomus gularis
GGGGGATGTGCTTACGCCCCACTCAGCCAGCTGCCTTCCCCCCCAATGCTGTGTCTAGATGTTCCCATCATCCCCCTCTCCCCCCCCAAAAATCAGATATTATTCCTGTATAAAACACAAATAATATAACATATGATAAGAAAATAAAGGAAGAAGTAAAATAAAATCCAATTTCTTACTTTTTCCAGCCAGACGCGGGCAAATCCCACCCCACTTTTCCCCGCTTGTTGAACCACAGAAGGTTTCTGCTCTCAACCATGCTCATAAAATAGGAGCTGGAGCATGGAACAGCATTAAATCCGGCAAAAAAATATGGAAAAGTGCCCAGGGGTTGGGAAAAAACCAGTTCCCAAGGTGTGCACTGGATCCTAACGTCTGCAGTGCCCAGCACGGGGATGCTGAGTTGGGTTGCCACCATGAGAAGGTCCCTTGGTCTTCACCAGGGCCTGGCTTCATTCTTAACGATGTTAACGAGACCGTGCTCACACATGAAGAATCTGAGGGGAAAAAAAAAATAAAAGAGCCTGGAATCCATCAGTCCTTTTATATCGCATGAATTTATTTTATAACTGTTGGAATACATTGAACCATTTCCAGTTTTCCCAACCCATTTTTCCCTTGTTGAGGCTTTGATAAAATTCAGATTCTGGGGAAGGGAGGATGTTAGGAAGGACTTTTCTCTCCCTCCTGGATTTCCCAATCCGGAAGGAGCTGCTGGACTAGAAATCAAAATTTCTCTTTAATTTGTGATGTCACCGAACCGTGCAGGGGCCCTGTTTGGTTTTCCCTCAAGGATGAACTAAACCCGCTTTGTGGTCCATGTTCCCTCACTGCAGAGCCTTGGATGAAGCCATCCTGGTCCCATCTCCCCCATTGTGAAGAGCATCTGTAAGAGGAAAATATATAAAATTCATCTTAATTATTTAGGGTTTTAACCCAAGTGGTGCTTGGGAAGGATGGAGCAGGTTTAGGTTGGGACAGGTTTCTCCCACCTGAGACTCCCACCTCACGAACAAGCCCAACCTCATCATTTCCCATCATGGACATCCCAACCGACATGGAAAGCTTGGGAGAAACCTTCACCAAGAATGAGGGCTGAATAAATCTACATGGGACCCAGGGTGAAAATGGAAGAACATCAAATATACGCCGGTCCCCAGTTTTGCAGAAGGCGGCAGAGAGCGAACAAGCCCCAGCACGACATGGTCCTCTCCTGCTCCCTGCCCTGAGGCCGGCTCCCATCCCTTGACAACTTTTACTCATCCAGCAAGAAAGGTGGCTTGGATGTCTCTGCTCCGGCTGGTGCAACGGGGATCAAAGAGGCTTTCCCAGAGCCAGCCCTGCCTCCGAGGGTTTCCGCTCCCGGCCGTGAACCAGGTGGCATCTTCCCAGGGGAACGTGTGGCCCCGCTACTTGTCATGGCTGCTGATCTCAGCATGAGGCAATGCTGGTTTCTGCCCCAAAAATCCAGTATTTTGGGGGAAAGTTCATGTTCCATAGAATCATTGAACGGTTTGGGTTGGAAGGGACCTTTCAAGGTCATCTAGTCCAACCTTCCTGCAGGGAGCAGGGACTTCTGCAACTAGAGCAGGTTGCTCAGAGCCCCGGCCAACCTCACTTGCAATGGATCCAGGGATGGGGCAGCCACCACCTCTCTGGGCAACCTGCACCAGGCTCTCGCCACCCTCAGCATCAAAATTGTTTTCTTCTATCTAGTCTAAATCTCCTCTTTGAGTTTCAAACCATCACCCCTTGTCCTACCACAGCAGGTCCTGCTCAAAAGTCCCTCCCCATCTTTCTGATAGACCACAATAAGGTCTCCTCAGGGCTTTCTCTTCTCCAGGCTGAACAAGCCCAACTCTGTCAGCTTGGCCTCCCAGAAGAGGGCTTCCAGCCCTCACATCATTTTTGTGGCCTCCTCTGGACCCTCCACAGCAAGTCCACGTCTCTCCTGTGCTGTTTCTTCATGCTGTGCAAAGCCCTCATGGCCTCTTTGCTCCACCCTCTTCCTATCAGCTCTGCTTGCACCAGGTCCAGACCATGTGGAGGGTCACCTGTGGTGAGGTTCTTGATGGCAATGGGGACAGGTGAAAGCAATAGACTCACCTTCATGAATAGGGCTAGAGAGGAGGGAGGTGGGGGCTTCAGGATGGGGGTTGTAGGCCCCAGCAAGCAGCATCTTGCTTCTACACCCAGTGCCTGGGCTCAGAGACCTCCCCAAATCCAACTGTGGGGCTCTGATGGGTAAGACACAGGTGAGAAAAGCTGGATTTTGGGACTAATGTAATCATCCAATTGCCTGGGGGGAAAATCTCCTGAAAGGGACATTTCCTGATGATGTTTTAGCAACACGGTTGGCCCCACCCTCCACCTGAGCCATGCAAAGTGTTTTCCCCCAGCAGGTCTCCTTGCCAAGGAGAAGCATGGCTGAGGTTTCCCCTCAACCTCAGCTTTTGGGGCTAAAACTCTGTTTCCCAGGGTGCATCTTGGGCTGGGAGTCTCCAATCAGGGCTGAGGAAGTCTTTAAACAAGCTGCCTGTTGGGGAAGATTGCTCTCAGGGAGGTAGCTGGGTAGGAGGTGAGGTCTTCTCCAGTCTGGGTGGTTTTGAGGGTGCATGTTGCTCTGTGCTGAATAAGCTTGGTCCCACCAGCAGTTGTAAGTGCTCGTAGCTTGGCAAAAGATGGTAAAATCTGGATGTTTTCGATGTGTTTTCTACTTCTCAACAAGTTTGCAGGATATCTTGCGGTGCTTTGCAGCTTGTCTTCTCTCCTTGAAAAGTCCTCTTTTTTCATTGGTGGTGAAGGCCCTTCATGGATGGGGACCACCTTAATGCTGTATTTGATCTTTGTTTCTTGTGGCCTCTAAGGCCTTGGGTTTCCAGGGGGAACAGTGATTTTGGGGGGTGCTGGTTGCTGCAGTTGTGAGAAGGAGAGGAGACAGCTGAGTGATGATGGTCCAGCTGCCTGCTTTGGGGGGGGAGGGGGTGGAGTCAATATCTCAATTTTACTCTTGTTTCTTTGTTGTGTTTTATTTTTTCCTCATTGTTGTGGCTTTTTGGGTGCAATTAGGACCTGGATAATGTGTGCCACATACCTTGGGCTGCTCTGAGGGTGCAAATCCACCCCAGCAGCAACCTCCATCTACCTACCTGGACCTGTGAATTCCTAGATGATTTGGGGGGGGTCTTTCCTTTTATTTTAGCAGCAATTTTGTTTTTTTACCACCCCCAGATAAGCTCCAGACTTTTTCCATTTGATGCTCTACTCGGGACCTTGTTGAAGCTGAGCTTAACCCTGTGGCTATGTATGAACTTCAGTGTTGAGCTGTGGAGTGAGCATCTATTGGGGTTTCTCCTGAGAGCAAAACTGGGGTGCTACTGGCCACGTGCTGTCTCCATCTTGTTGCAGTGGCCTTAACCCCATCTCACATCTCAAAGAGCTAGTGGGTGACGGAGCCATGGGGGTCTCAAGGGCTGGTGGGACAAAGAACGGCAGCAGGTGGGTACCATGAGGTATGACAGGAGATTCTGGGGGGCCTCCAGTATTATGTTGCCATGTTTGCTGCTGCTGGCTCTGCCCTAAAATGGTCAGCAGGGAAAGTCCTCCAAATTTCCCTTTGGGAGCCCTTTATGGGTGCTGCTGGACCTAAGGGTTAGGCAGTATGACGTTGCCTGCTTGCCCTTGGTGGGATGGATTTGCTCTTGTCCCCAGGAAGCGAAAGAATGAGTCAAGGAAGGGGCAGGAGGCGCTAGAAGCACCCAGGATCAAGGCTGTGAAGAAGGAGCCAGAGGATAGACCATGCATGGTGCAGGTACCATCCAGCCCTCTTCATGCCAGGGCATTGGAGTGACCTTTGTGACTGTCCCTCAGTATTTTGTGGGCATTGAAGCCACCCCACTCTTACCCTGCTCTGTCCTGATGTGCAGGACTCTCCTGTAAAAGGGAAGAAGAAGAAATCACCCAAGGTCAAGGAGAAGCCGCTGCAGGAAAACATCATCAGCAGGTAACCCCCTGGCTGGATGGGGTGACTAATGGTGGCAGCCAAGGAGGAGATGGCATCGGTGGGGCTTTGCTCCCCACCATCCTGAGGTTCCCCATCTGGGTTCACCTGAGTCATGCATGGGAGCGCACTGACCAGCTCTGCTCTCCTTGGGCTGCTTTGGTTATGAAAAAGGTTTTCTAATTAGGAGAAACTTGTGTTCCTTCTCTGTCTCCTTTCTGGCCAAGAAGCTCCCTAAAGCAAGAGGCTGCAGAAGGGAAAGGTCTTGGATCAAGCCCACGGGATAGGATCCAAGCAGAGGCAGGAGCTGCATCTCGGTTGGTATGTGGTGGTCTCTGTGCTGAAGGGTTAAGGAGCACTCATGTGGTTTGCTCTCAAGGGAGCTGTGAGGATGGTGTCCTACAACTTGTGGGTGTGTGCGAGTTCCTAAAAGGGATCCTTGGAGCATCCTCAATTAAATTAAAAAGTAAGTTGCCTGAAGCTCAGACGCATGTGGCATTGGGGTTGAATCAGCCATATTTTGGAGTGTGAACCGACAGTAATGGGGAGCACCAGGACATAGAACCATAAAAGGTTCTGGGTTGGAAGGGACCTTTCAAGGTCATTCGGTCAAACCCCCTGCAGGGAGCAGGGACATNGTCCTGTCCCAACAGGCCCTGCTCTAAAGTCCATCCCAATCTTTCTGACAGGCCCCTTGAAGTCCTGCAAGGCCCCAAGAAGGTCTCCCTGGAGCCTTCTCCTCTCCAGGCTGAACAAGCCCAACTCTCCCAGCCTGGCCTCCCAGCAGAGGGCTTCCAGCCCTCCCATCATCTCCGGGGCTTCCTGTGGCCTCGCTCCAGCAGGTCCATGTCTCTGCTGTGCTGAGGACTCCAGAGCTGCCCCAGCACTGCAGGGGGGTCTCCCAGAGCGCAGCAGAGGGGCAGGATCCCCTCCCTGCCCTGCTGCCCACGCTGCTGGGGATGCAGCCCAGGAGGACGTTGGATTCTGGACTGCAAGTGCACGGTGCCAGCTCAGCTCCAGCTTCTCACCCCCCAGCTTCTCCTCTGCAGAGCTGCTCTCATAGGTGATCCTGTCACTTCTGAAGAATGAGTTTGGGATTGGTCTCATCCTGATAACATCCCTTTCCACGGCATTTTTTCTTCCCTGCTCTTCTTGGGATGATGGTGGAGAACAGAGATCCAGGCTGATTTCCCCTCTATGGTTTTGCTTTGCCCACATGAACATATTCCACTTGTCCCTTTGGTGTGTGAAACCAGCAGAGATTCTTTTTCCCTTCCCCATGATAAGTCTCCATCGCTCTTGCAAACAGGATCTGAAATATCAGCAAACAAACTCCCCTGGATGGATGGGTTGCAACTAGATGATCTTTGAGGTCCCTTCCAACCCAAACCATTCTATGATTAGAGCTCCAGCCTTGAAATCCCACCAAAGGCTACGTGTGGTTGGTGTCCTGGTGGCCGTGGTGCAAGCACCAGGCATTTGCATAAAGGAATTTTTTTTGGGGGGGGCAGATGGTCGCTGTGTCCTCTGGAATTTACCCCCCTGGTTCCTGAGAGTGACTGAAGGATTGTGAATAGGAGACCAGGCGTGTTCCCAGGGAACGAAAGTGCATGTTGCCATAACCAACCTGTAATTAACTCAGGTTTTTTCCCACCTTTAATGAGTTAACCCAGAAGCTTCTCAGCAGCAGCTTTCAAGAAAAAAAACCCCTCTGTGGTTTTGGCCTCCCTTGAAAGCCTTCGAAAGAGAAACTCGGGGAAGTTGGGATTTATAACGAGAGCCTTGATGCTTGGCAAGCATCGGGTGAAGAGCTGGGATGGGTTTCAGGATGCTGCGTCGTTGGATGGAACCTTGCACGGCCAGGAGGAGAAGAACATGGCTCCAGCTTTGAAAATGAGTGTGCAAACAGTGATAAAATTTCTGGTGGCCATCATGGGTCAGCTCTCAGGGCTCTGAGTCCCCTCTGAGCTTGTTTTCTTCTAGGTCCTGTCCCCGTTTTTCCCTATGCTTTGCTTTTTCTTTCTCCTGGCCTTTCTCTTCCTTGCCCTCTCTTCACCCTTGTTGTGATGGTTCCCACCCTGTGGCTTTATCCCCCACCTCTCTTTACTCCTTGCCATCTGCTACAAGGGTCGTTTAATCTTCTAAAGCCCAAGCTGGTGTGAATGCACATAAGCTGCCATGTGACCTATCTGTGTTTTGGAGCCCTCCCATCTCTTCTGCTGTTCTGAACTGGTGTCCCTGATAGCAGCCACGCATCTAACGAGCATCTAGGGTGAGGAGGGGTGATAATTTTCATGCATCTGCACTCTAAAATACCTTTTCAATGCTGTTGGAAGTAAGACAGGGACTTCCGAACTCCATAAAACCTCAAAACTCTCCTCATGGTTGGAGAAAGCTTTTGTTTAGGGCTTCTGGCTTCTAGCCAAGGTGGCTGAGGAAGGGCATGGTGATGTCAATGGGACATGGGTACTGTGACCTGGCTGCCATCTCAGGGGCTGGATCATTGCTTGGGAGTGACGCTGCTGTTGGGGTATCCATGCCACCTAACCTCTCCCAGATCAACACTGTTAATACCTTTCAGGAGGAAACCAAATCAACCTTCCTCCAAGGGCCATCAGTGGGGCTGAAAGACTCTTCAAGGTAAGTTGGGCAACTTTCTGAGTGCTTTTTGCCCAGAGAACTGGAATCTTCGCATTTTTCTTCTCACTATGGAGTTGCACAGCCCTGTTTTACCTTCCTGTGTCACTGAGCCCACCCTGCTGCTGATGCCTTCACTGGGCAGCTTGGCCACGTCCTGGTGCCTTCAGTGACCTCAAAGCTTGCCAAAAACATTGCAAGTGGAATTCAAGGCCCCATCCTGGGATCTGAGGGTGGAGAGGGAGGCTCCTGGCCCCATCCAACCTCCCCAAGGATGCTTGAGTCAGCAGGGCACGATCACTCAGGTGCACATACCTACATAAATACGGAGGTAGGCGGTGGGGAAATGCTGGTGGGGACAACCAGCCTTGCAAAACTTGGGAAAAGGGTGTTTCTTTCTGTTGTCCCATGCTAGATCTGGGCAGAGATAGGAGGCTGAATTCATAATGCTGTCCCTTAGCAGGCTAATCCTCTCCGTGTCTTAGAGGCAAGGGCTTTCATGTCTGGCGAGAGGCCTCTAATAAGACCTTCTGGGGAAGGAGCCGATCCCAAAAGGTGGCAGGACTTTGCCTTCTGAGTCATGAATCTGCTGGTTCTCAGCTGCTAATGAGATTGGAAGGGCTGAGCATGTTTTGCTGGGCTGTTTGCCCTAATGAGTTTAGTGGAGATTGTGTAACATGTGTTCTGGCTGCCTGGAAAAAGCATCTGGCCCTGGGTGTTTTGGGGGGAACTTGCTGTCTCCATCCCAAACAGCCTCAAAGACTTTTTCCTGAGCCCTCTGTAGCTCTGATGTCCCACAGCCTGGTAAATCCACCCAGAAATGGGCCAAAAATCTCCCTTTTCTGCAGGAATTGTCTGTGGGATGTTTTGACTAAAAGCACAAATCATGGTTCTGCTCTTTGTGCTCACCCGGATATGCAGGAGAGATATCACCACCCTTCTTGGATGGAGAAACCTGGCTTCCCAGCTCCTTCCTGGGTGGCACTGGGGCAACTGGCCATGCTTGTGGGTGCCCAGAGTGCCCCTCAAATCCTGGGTCAGTTTTGGGCCTCTCACCACAGGAAGGACATTGAGGGTCTGGAGCATGTCCAGAGAAGGGCAATGAAGCTGGGGAAGGGTCTAGAGCGCAAGTCTGATGAGCAGAGGGACCTGAGGTTGTTGAGGCTGGAGCAAACAAGGTTCAGGGGAGACCTTCTTGCTCTCAACAGCTCCCTGAAAGGAGGTTGGAGCCAGGTACGAGTCAGGCTCTTCACCTAAGGAACAAGTGACAGGACAAGAAGAAACGGCCTCAAGTTGCACCAGGGGAGGTTTAGGTTGGACCTGAGGAACAATTTTTTCCCTCCAAAGGGCTGTGAAGGGCTGTGCCAGGCTGGGGAGGGCAGTGGTGGAGTCCCCATCCCTGGAGGGGTTTCCAAGCTGTGGAGGTATGGTGCTGAGGGATGTGGTTTAGTGGTGGACTTGGCGGTGCTGGATTAGCGGCTGGACTCGGTGATGTTATGGGTATTTCCAACCTGACTGATTCTATGCTGTAGGCTTGGTTTAGGGTGAGCTTGCTACTCATTCATCTCTTGCCTTGATTTTCTGGAATGGGAGCAACTCAAAGATGAGGTTCCCAATTCCCTGCCTGGCTTTGAGAAGCTTTGGGAGCAAGTATTTTATAGGGGCAGGTTGGTGCTTTAGAATGTTTGTGAGACCCACAGAAACCCACCTGACCTCTCTGCTGACCAGGGAAACATTCCGTCATTCCCCACCCATATTGATGATGGTGGAGGCATGGATCTGGACACTCCTTGTCCTGCAGCTTGTTGCACTGATGAGGCTGAGTCCTTCCCTGTTCTACCAATGCTTAGGCTCCCTTCTTGAGAGAAGAGTGCTAGAGCCTGTCCCCACAGTCCCAGGAGAACTGTCCCATCACAAGATCTCCTCCTTCAGTGTGTCCATGATGCTCAGCCTGATGCCATCTCTGTCCTGCTTTCTATTGGTGCTACCAGACCTTGCCAGCCTGTCCCTTTCCCACCCCAAAGATGCCTCTGGGAACATTTCTTTGGGGCCACCACTGTTTGGTCTGGAGTCCTTGTGATCCTGTTCAGTTGAGCTTCTTCATCTCATAAGCTGCAGCCTGGGGCCATCCTGTTCCTACTGGGGCTGGTCACTGCGACTTTGGGGTATCTCCATTCTCTAAACTGTGCTCAAAGGGAAACAAGGGCTTGTTTGGGAGCAATCCCCTAATTTTGCATATAAGAGGTGGAGGCCACTGCTCACCAGTGTGATAAGATGCGGCTTTGCTTTTCTTGCAGGTCACAGCACAAGCCCCGGAGAGCAGGACCCACAGCAGGACAGTGGCTCTCAGCAACCAAAGCTGCAGCTGGGGTAGGAACCCCATAAGGACGTATCACCTCCCAGACCCAGTCCTGCATGGGACACATCCCTTAGGACCTCCTTCATGCACGTGAGCTTTGGGATATTTGCTCTCCTTTCCCAGCTTCAACCTTTCTTTCCTTCTGGCTGCTTCCCGCAGGTCCCAAAGCCAAGTGATGGTGGGGCTGCATCCCCCTCTGGAGAGCCTGGGGCTTTGGAGATGGATGTGGAACTCATTGCTGTGAGGGAGGGTGAGGAGAAGGAGCTGGACGCCCCTGTCCCACAGCAACAAAGGGGTGCCCAAGAGTCAAAGAAGGAAAAAAAGAAGAAGCAAGAGCAAAGGAAGCAGCCAGAAAAGGGATTGCTGAGAAAAGGAGGGAGGAAGAAGGATGAACTTGAGGAAAGGCCCAAGGATGTGATGGAAAGCATCAAGAAGGAGGAAGGTGCTGATGGGGACAAGAATCGAGCAAGGGGACAGGGCAGAGCTAAGCAAGGGAGCAGCAACAGCACCCAGGGATGGGGTGATGGGAGGAAAAAGCAGGAGAAGGGGAAAGCAGAGAAGAGGAAGAAGGTGAAAACAGCGGGGGTGGAGAAGATGGGGAAGAAGAAAATAAAGAAGGAAAAATTGCTGGAAAAGGAGCAAGAGCTGGAAAAGACAGATGAGGAAGGAGAGCAAGGAGTGGGACATGAACTGGAGGAGGGAGATGAGATGGGAAAGGAAAGCAAAGATGGAAAAGTAGTGGAGGAGGAGGAGGTGGATGAGAAAGGGGATGAAGGATGGGGAGAGACACAGGGCACAGAGATTGGGCAGGAGGTGAAGGAGGAGAAGGCAGGGAAGGGAGATGTGCTAGGAAAAGAGAAAAAGCAGAAGATCAAGAAGAAAAAACCAAAGGATGAAACAGAAGAGAAGGGTGACAACGGTGAAGAGGAGGAGACTCCACAGAAAACCCGGAAAAGGAAATCGAAGGAAGGAGGAGAAGAAAAGAACAACAAAAAACCCAAAAAGGAGGAGAAAGAGGAAGAAAAGGCAGAAAACAAGTGGAAATGGTGAGTGTCCGGCATGCCCTGGGCCTACGGGCAGGTCTAAAACTCATGCAATTGGGGTTTTCATTTTATTTTTCAGGGGAAAACTGTGAAAGTTCTTTTAATTACTACTTTCTTAACTGCTGTGCTTGATTTTTCTCAACCTCAGCACTGTCAGCAGGAGGAAGGAGGTGAGAGCTAACGGGAGGTTCTGAATACACCACAATATTTGTACAACCATTATTTTTACTGCCTGTACCAGTATATACAATATATATATTCCTCCTGAACTGGCTTTGCTGGTGCCCAGCCAGGGGAGGGAGATGCCCACGGTTGGAGATCATCTGCACAACCCCCTGGAATAAAACAGCTTCCAAGACACTGGGAGTTGTGGAGGATATAAAGGAGCTGTATTTTTTTATTATTATTTATTTTCCCCTTTTGCAGCAGTTTTTGGATGATCCAGGCAGGAGAGCATTGGGAAAGGATGGATGAGTGGGGCTGATGGATGCTGTGGGGGTTTTTTTGGGGGGGGGAGGTGGCAAGGGAGCAGTGGCTTTAACCAGCTGGTGACACTCTCTCCCCAGAGCACCCCAATATCTGGGGTAGAGATGGAGCATTTAGGGGGTTGGATGCTTTGGAGCTCCTTCCAAACCTGAGCTGTGGGGAGCTGCTGAGGTGTTACCTCAGACAAGGGGTCCCTGGACCTTTAGGACAGCTCTTGTGGAGCACAAGATGGTGTAAAAAGTGGGACTAAGCTTTTTTTTGCTAAGTAATGTCTAGTTTTGGGGTGAGGAGCCTGGCATAGAGGTGAGAAGTTGGTAGGTAGCTCGATTTGCTGTTTTGACCCCAAAAAACCATGCAGGACTACATTTCCCATGAGGCTGCACTGCCTTGGCATGTTGGGAGTACCTGAACCTGGACTGCTTGAACACAGTGGTGGCTTCTCATGGCGATGCCTTGGGTACCACCACCATCACCACCATGCCTTAGTGGATAGCAAGGTGCTGGGGCAGAATGCTTGGGGTGACCTGGGCATCTAACCAGCCTCACTGGCTCTGTGGGTAGCTGGTGGCATGTGTCAACATCTCACCTCCTCGCTGCTTGGCCACAGGGTCTGTCAGCCCCAGTTCACCCCCATTTGCCTCCGGTCAGGCTTTGGGGGGGCTGCAGAAGGTGAGTCCAAGTGATGCTTTGCCAGGATCATGTGGGTTTGGGAGGAGAGATGAAGCCCTTGCAGCATCCCACAAATCATCCTTGAGGCTGCTTTTCAGAGATGCTTCCAGCCAAGTTTTCAGTCACTTATTTTTCTTCCATTTATTTATTTTTTCCCCTCTGTTTTCCTGGCACAAGGCACTTTTTGATGCCTTTGATTTATCCCACGCCACTTCCCAGAGGGAAGAGAAAGGTTGGAAAGACTTCCGGGGCACCGCTGAGCAAGACACAGGTTTTTCTTCCTCAGAATGAAATCCTGCTGTGTTTTCCCAGCAACCCTGGGGTTTTTTTGTGTGTTTGTGTGTTTTTTGTTTTTTTTTTTCCCGGTGATGAGGGAGTTAAGAGGCCAGTGCCAGCCTGGCTGAGCTGCAGGGTGAAGATCTCCTGCCTGTCCCATGTACTGCTGTCAGTGGACTTATTCCCTTCTCCCTGACCTGGGTTATCTCTTTTAATGCTGTTCTGGTCGGCAGGGTGGGTGTTTTGACTATTTTTTAAAAATTTGGGTTTTTTTCACTTATATGAAATTATTTTTTAAAAGTCTTCATTCCACACCTGAGGTTTGCAGTGATTTAAAATTCCGTTTGCTCTGGAGGTGGGGAGAGGAGCGTTAAGATCTTATTTGCATGAAGATCATAGGTATAAGTACAATCTTCCAAGTATAGAATCATAGAATGGTTTGGGTGGGAAGGGACCTTTCAAGGTCATCTGGTCCAACCCCCCTGCATGGAGCAGGGACATCTGCAACTAGAGCAGGTTGCTCAGAGCCCCGGCCAACCTCACCTGCAATGGTGCCAGGGATGGGGCAGCCACCACCTCTCTGGGCAACCTGCGCCAGGCTCTCACCACCCTCAGTATCAACAATTTCTTCCTTCTGTCTAGTCTAAATCTCCTCTTTTAGTTTCAAACCTGTCACAACAGTCATGAATGTTGTGTGTTGCCCATCTCTGGCATATGCTCATGAACCTCTGAACATTTGTGGATGCTCTTTTAAGAAAAGGAGCCAGTGAGGGCTGTGGAGGGAAGGGAGGGAAGGACATCTTGGTGCTTGCAGCCCCTTCTGTGCAAGCTGAGCAGCCTTCCTGGCTCAGCAGTGGGGGTCTCTGTGCCCCATGCCCATGAGTTTGGTTGATCCATCTCTTCACTCTCCCTTTGTGTCCCTCAAAGTCACGACACTGAGAATGTCCCCTTCCTCAAGATGCTTTTCCCTGGGTTGCATTGTGGTCTTTCTTGTTTTGAAAGAATGGGGAAACTGAGGCAGTAGCAGAGACAAGAGGATTTCACCTGGTTTTTGTGGTAACCATCGCTGCTCGCAGAGCTTCTTCCCAGGGTGACCCTGGGAGGCCTCAAATCCTAGGGTTGGGATGCTCTCATGGCTCCTTGTGTACCTATCCCAGGTGGGCAGAGGAGAAGAAAGAAGATGGAGTAAAGTGGACCCAGCTGGAGCACCGAGGACCCTACTTCGTCCCCCTCTATGAGCCGCTGCCCGATGATGTGCGGTTTTATTACGATGGTATGTCCTCCTTGTGATGGGACCTGGGGCATGTGGAGTTGTCCTTTGCCTGGCCAAAGAGCCAGATCTTATCTTTTACGAGGGGTTGGGGAGAAGTGTTGCAGACCACAAATGATTAAAGGGCCTAAATATCCCATTGGATAAAGCCTGAACCCTGGGTTAAAGCTGGAGGGTTCTGCATGTAGTAGGAGTTACGGGGTTATTGAGGAGATAGAGCCCCTGATGGTCACAGGGTGCTTCATGCTTCTCCTCCCATGTGGAGCACCCTGGCACAGGGTGAGGGTTCCCATCCAGCTGCCTGCAGCTGTTTTTTAGGGTGCTGTAAATGCAACCATGTGCGGATCTGGGACTGCAACCCTGCTCACCGCCTCTCCTGGCTGCAGGACATGCAGTGGTGGGGCTGGACCCTGAGTTTCTGGAGGGGAAGCAATGCATCTTGGTGTTGCCTGAAGTCCTTGTGTACCTAGACTGGAGGGAAAAAACAATTTTTTTCTCATTAAGATGCCTTCTGGATTTAAGCTTTAAGTCAGCTCATGCATCGTTCCCCTGCAAGCTGGGAAAATGTGATTTTTTTGCTTTTGAGCTGCAGTTTGTGATCTTAGTGACCAGCACATCACTTGTCCTCCAAGATGCTGCAAGGTTTGGCCGTGCTGCTCTGAGCTCCTGCTTATGGCTCTTGATGTTGTCCCCAGGGCCACCACACATCACCCCTGAGCAACTGAGTGCATCAGGGAAGGGGCTGAGAAATTGGCAGTTTAGGTCCAGGTCTCTGCTGCCCTTGGTCTCCCACCATGCCTGCTGGGCTTTCTTCTCCTCCCTGCTCTCAGCTTCATCCTTGAACTGTTTTCTGACAGATCAACAGAAGGAGGCAACAGGGACCCTGGGGCTTGACCAAGGGATGTTGGAGATGGGAGGGGACTGCAGTCCCATGGGGTCTTGTCCTCCTGAGCCCCTCCATTGGGGCTTCCTATTCCTTGTGGGGTTTTTACAGAAGGAAAAAAAAAAAGCCCGTTTGGGGAATTGAGTTGTCTGGAAACGCTGTCACTAGAGGGCACTGATGGGACGTTGATGGGGCTGTTGGAGACTTTTTGGCTCTATGAGGAGGAGCCCTGGCAGCTGCTTGTAGTCCTGCATAGGGTTTGGACCTTCTCTGTGGCCTCTGAGCTGCTGGAGGCCCATCTGTGTGTTGTGTGGCTTTGGTCTGGGCTCTTGGGTGGTGTTTGTTAAAAAGTGTCATTGCCATTCTTGGATGAAAAAGTTTGTGGACAGGCAACTCCATGTAGGAAGGGACCATGGGCGAGCTGGTGTATATAGGTTGTCATGGGGCTATAAGGCTGTGACCCACCATGCCCTGCAGCTCAAGTGGAGGTCAAGATCCTAGATCTCCTGAGTATTTGGTGCAGGTAGGATTGAACCATCTCCTGGAGCTCCACATGGTGCTTTTCCTGCAGCTTGCCTAGAAAACCTACTTCAAAGTATTGGTTTCCTAGCAAGAGCCAAGATGTTCCTTGGATTCACTAGACTTCACTTCTCTATCCAAAAAGCTCAGGAGAGGATGGTGGCTTTGCTGTTTTCAAAAAACAATCCAAGATCCAGTGGACAACCATGATCCTAGATCTGTAGCACTCTCTCATCTTTGAGTTTCCTGTGACTGCTCTGTTGGCATGGGAAAGTACTTAAGATGAAACCTCTTTGAGTGGGAGGTGTTCCTGCCCATGGCAGGGGGGTTGGGACTAGATGATCTTTAAGGTCCCTTCCAACCCAAACCATTCTATGATGCTATGAAAACAAACCTTTCTGTGTTGTCCTGTGGAGCCAGAAGTTTGGGACTCATCATGGCATGGTGGTTGCTGAAAGTCTTGTGGCTCAGTGACCTTAACATACATCAGGACTTCCTCTCTCCTAGAAAAAAAAATGAAGCGTGTGGTTGCAGATGGGGTGCAGCAGCATCACTCTGTGCCCAGCACTCTGGGTACTGATCAGCAGACGAGGCTGTGCCTGGTACAAAGGTGGTGCTGGAGTCCTACCAGCTTCTGTTCTCACCCCATGTCCCTTTTTTGGCACTGTGGTGAGCATGGGGACTCACCAACCAACTGTCTGGAGCTGCAGGGTTGGGCTGTCCCCTTAACTGATGCTAAAGGACCTCTCTCTCTTCCTAGGGAAACCCCTGAAGCTGAGCCTGGCCACGGAGGAAATTGCCACATTCTATGCCAAAATGCTCGATCACGAATACACAACCAAGGAGATCTTCCAGAACAACTTCTTCAATGACTGGAGAAAGGTATCTTCCCTGTGAGGGCTTTCTTGCTTCCTGTCTTCCATGTGAAACTCTGCAGTAAACCTGTCATCCCCAGGCAGACTCTGGGCTGCAGCGTGGGATCACAGAATCATTACATGGTTTGGCTTGGAAGGGACCTTTCAATGTCATCTGGTCTGACACCCCCTTCACTGAGAGGGGACATCTTCAACTAGAGCATAGAATCATAGAATGGTTTGGTCTGGAAAGGACCTCAAAGACCTAGTTCTAACCCCCCTGCCATGGCTTAGAGCCCTATCTGACCTGATCTGGAATGTGTCCAGGGATGGAGCTTCTACCACATCTCTGGTCAACCTGAGCCAATGTTTCACCACCCTCAGCATAAAAAAAAAATCTTCCTTATATCTAGCCAAAGGGATGTAGGAAATGAGGGGGGTTTGTGGCTTTATTTATAATTATATGATTATGAGATTCTAAATTATATGATTTATTGCTTTGCTTCTTTTGAGTTTGGGCTGGGGCTTACCGTCTGCAGCATCCTTGAGGGCTTCATGTTGCCCTTGTGCTCCCTCTGGGTTTTAGCAATGGGGGTTGGAACTAGATGATCTTTGAGGTCCCTTCCAACCCAAACTATTCTTGTACCTAAGAAAGCAGGTGCTGGGTCTTGCACACAGCTTCACAAATGATTTGGGGCATGTGTCCCTCTGAAGGTTTAACCTCATGGTCCACACAGCACCATGTCTCAGTCCTCAAATAAAAGCAAGAAGTCCACTAGGGCAAATTTACATGCCCCGCAAACCTTTGGTGCAACTTCTTCAGTCTACAGGCTGCTTGCAGCCATGCTTGTGGATTGCTTGTTTCCACAGCAGAGGTTAGAAGTTGCTCCACCCCAGAGCTGACTCCATCTTACTTCTCTGTGGGTGCAGGCTCTGGTGTCTAGAGGCAGCCTGGCCTCCTGCCATGGAAGTTTTTTCTGTCCTTGGGCACTGTTGAGGTCAGATCTTGAATCCTGGGGTCAGTTTTAGGCCCCTTACTCCAAGAAGGACCTTGAGGGGCTGGAGTGTGTCCAGAGAAGGGCAACAAAGCTGGGGAAGGGTCTAGAGCACAAGGCTGGTGAGGAGCGGCTGAGGGACCTGGGGGTGTTGAACCTGGAGAAAAGGAGGCTCAGGGGAGACCACCTCGCTCTTGACAACTCTGTGAAAGGAGGTTGGAGCCAGGTGGGGTCGGGCCCTTCTCCCAAGGGACAAATGACAGGACAAGAAGAAATGGCCTTAAGTTATGCTGGGGGAGGTTTAGGTTGGACCTGAGGAACAATTTCTTCCCCCAAAAGATTGTTGAGCTTTGGAAGAGGTTGCTCAGGACAGTGGTGGATTTCCCATCCCTAGAGGGGTTTCAAAGCTGTGGAGATGTGGTGCTGAGGGACATGGCTTACTGGTGACCTGGCAGTGCTGGGTTGATGATTGGACTTGATCTTGAAGATCTATTCCAATCCAAACAATTGTATGATTCTATGTGGCTCATGTATCTGGGATGGTTGCTTCACTCTGATTTTTCTGAAGAACTGGCAGGTAGGTCTCTGGCAGGAGAGGCAGCAGCTCTGTGCAGAGTTGGTTTTGCCTCCTGGATTTACCCAACCCCTCTCATCTCTTGCTCAGGAGATGACCTCAGAGGAGCAGGAGATAATCAAAGACCTCAACAAGTGTGACTTCAGGGAGATACACAAGTACTTTGTGGACAAAAATGAAGCACGGAAAGCACTCTCCAAAGAGGAGAAACAGGTGAGGACTGTTTCCTATGACTTCTGGGGCTGGCTGGTATATTTGGGGACCAGCTTGGGGTATTTTGGCTCCTGCTTCTCCCCTTTCCTGCTGTTATGCGCCCACCTGGGACTTCTTTGGCTTTTGGACCAGCTCCATCTCTCCATGATCATCACACCCCTCTTCGTTATCTGCAGAGGCTGCATGATTTCATGACTTTGCAGGGCACCAGTCATCCTTAGGCCATGATTCAGGGTCCTGCCATGTCTAGAGGATGGTGGACCTTGCTAAGGGGCTGGTGACACACAGGCTTTGCTCTATCAGCATGTCATGTGGGGACTGCATCACCATGAGGGTTTACAAAATAGGTGGAGATGAGCCATTTGTTGGGAGTGGACTTGGATCCGCGCTCATGTCTTTCTCCCACCCTTTGAGCTATGCCTTTCCAGTCTTGTGAAAGGAGGGTAGCAATAGGCAGGCACAAGTCATGGGGTTTTGTTTGCATCCTGTGGGATCATGGTGAAATGGTGCTGGTTTCAGAAACTGAAGGAGGAGGCAGATAAGATCCAGGAGGAGTATGGGTACTGCATCCTTGATGGGCACCGGGAGAAGATAGGCAACTTCAAAACCGAGCCACCGGGGCTGTTCCGCGGACGTGGTAACCACCCCAAAATGGGCATGCTGAAGAAGAGGATCATGCCAGAAGATGTTATCATCAACTGCAGCAAGTGAGTCAACATAGGGAAGAGCTGAGCTCCCAAAAGCTGAGCTGCTTTTGGGACTTGGATAAACACAACATCTCCTCTGCTACTGTGGGGTTTTATCTCCTGCAATCATTGCTTTGCACACCCTTGGGCCTGAACTTGCTGGAGCCTTTCTAGCACCTCTTGGTTGCCTCCAAATATCTGCTCACTGGAGGGAGGAAAAGCAGTGATTGGGTTAAGAGTGTTTGCCCTCTAAGTTAGGTGAGTTGGATTGGTCTTAACCACCCCTATGAAGACCTTGTGGCCTTGATTCATTACACTCTCCACCAGCCCAGCAAATTGTCCTGTTGTCCCCAGCATCCAAAGCATAAAAACCTGCTCTAGTTGATGTCCCTGCTCACTGCAGGAGGGTTGGACTAGATGACCTTTAAAGGTCCATTCCAACCAAAACCATTCTATGTTGTGGAGCAATTTTGGGCAGGTTCTATGTTTTTTGTAAGTGATGTTGCAATGTGTGGATCATCCTTGGCTCGCTTTGAAGAAACAGTTGAGCTGATGAACCTGTTTTCTCTTCATGGTATGAGGGCTGTAACCCTGCTCTGTCCACAGGGACTCCAAGATCCCTGAGCCACCAGCAGGACACAAGTGGAAGGAGGTGCGCTTCGACAACACGGTTACCTGGCTGGCCTCGTGGACAGAAAACATCCAGAATGCTTTGAAGTACATCATGCTGAACCCCAGCTCCAAGCTGAAGGTTGGAGGGATGCTGCTGTCCAGGCAGAGCTGTGGCCTGTTGGGCCACTGGCTTTTTTGCCAGGTGGAAAGATCAGGGCAAAGAGATGTGGCACATCATCAAGAATATAACTTTTCTCAAAAAACACCCAGACGGGTTAAACTAAGTTAATTGTTGTGCCATTTGGTGGTGAGGGGAAAAGGACAGAGATGATTCTTAAGCACCAAGCCTGTTCCTGGGTATGGATTAAATAACAGAATGGTAGGCGGTTGGAAGGGACCTCTGTCCAACCTCAGTCTCCAGCAGGGTCACCCAGAGCAGGTTGCATGGGATCATCCAGGTGTGTTTGGAAAGTCTCCAGAGAAGGAGGCTCTACAAACTCTCTGAGAAGCCTGTTCCAGGGCTCTATCACCCTCACAGGAAATTGGTTTTTCTTTATATTTAGGTGGAACCTCCTGGGTTCCAGTTGGTGCTTGTTGTCCCTTGTCCTGGCACTGGGCACCACTGACAAGAGTCTGGCTCCACCCTCTTGCCCCCCATGGGCCCTTTAGCTCTTGATCAGCATTGATCAGATCCCCTCTGAGGCTTCTCTTCTGCAGCTCAGCAGCCCAAGGGCTCTCAGCCTTTCCTGGGCACAGAGATGCTCCAGGCCCCTCAGCATCTTTGTAGCTTCCCCTAGACTCTCTCCAGTAGTTCCTGGTGTCTCGCAAACTGGGGAGCCCGGAACTGGACATAACACTCCAAATACCACAGGACCAGAGGGTCCACAGGGACCAGAGCTGGTGAAGGACACCTCCAGACTATAAGCAACTCTGATTTGGCCAGGATCCCATGTCGAGCACAGCCAGCAGAGGGCACAGAAACCTTAGATGAGCTGCTTCTGCTCTGATTTTTCCACTTCATGGATCCTTATTAAGAAAACAATGAGGTTTGAACAGGATTTAGGTGCTGGACATATTCCCAGAACAGGGTCTGACTGGTAGGGGTGGAAGGAAGATGGGGCACTGTGTCTTGACCTCTCTTTCCAGGGGGAGAAAGACTGGCAGAAGTATGAGGTAGCCCGGCGCTTAAAGGATGTTGTCCACAAAATCCGCGCTGGCTACCAAGCCGATTGGAAGTCCAAGGAGATGAGGAAGCGGCAAGTAGCAGTGGCCCTCTACTTCATTGATAAGGTATCTGTGGCCTCACCCTGGATCCCAGGTCCCCCATCCCTGTGGAAGTTGGGATTTAGTTTATCTGATCTATTCCACCTTGTAGATTCTTAGTGTCTGCTGGCTGTACTAGCCAGGGTTGCTCCCCATGAGGATTCATGGAAGATGGTGGTTCCTATCTGCTGATGCTTGGGAATTGTGTGGCATTGCAAAGGCTGTCCTTTGTGGACTCTACCAGCGTATGTCTCTGCATGATGGCAAAGGCCCCACTAGAGAGCTGGATAACTTTACTCTGGGGGGATATTTTAGGTTTCCTTAGAGCTATGAAACTAAGTCCTGCTGGAGGAGTCACTGCTTGGTTTCCACCATGGTCTCAGCAGCCATTCAGTGAGGCCCTGCCCTGAGAAAGCTTTCTTCTGTCCCTTCCCCTGGTGTCCACATCCACTTTAATAATCTTGGAAAGGGGAATTGAGGTGGGCCAGGATGGATGACTCTCTGTCTCCTTCCAGTTGGCCCTGCGAGCTGGCAATGAGAAGGAGGAAGGGGAGACTGCAGACACGGTTGGCTGCTGCTCCCTGCGTGTGGAGCACATCAAACTGCACCCCAAGCTGGATGGGCAGGAGCACGTGGTGGAGTTCGACTTCCTTGGGAAAGACTCAATCCGTTACTACAACAAAGTGTCAGTGGAGAAGCTGGTGAGCGGGGCAGAAGTGAAGGCAGCATCTGGCATGGGAATTTGGTGCTGGGTGGCTCAGTTCACTCTGTGGTCATCAGTCCCAAATCTGCATCTGAAATCTGGTGCTAAGTTGCCTCCTGTGGTTTAACATCATGGTGGCAACATGTGCTTGAGATGGAACAGCATTGGGTAATGAGGACACACACATGCTGCCACTGTCCTGGAGAAGTGGGAGAAACTTTGAGGTAGGGCTTTCAAGATTGTTCTGGTCCATGAGCCATGAGACAGAAGTCCTGCCTCCTGCTGGAGCATCCTCTGTTGACTGGTGGGCATTAGGACTTGAACTGTCCTCGTTAGTATTTTATTTTTTTGCTTTGCCCATGGGATAGATGATTTGAAGGGTGTTTGTGGGGAAACTGAAGTGCTAGGGATAGCAGAGATGGTGGAAAACAGCCTGTGGCACCAGTGGTTTTGAGATCCCTGTGGCAGCCCTTGAAGCTGAGAAGGTTGGTGGTGTGATAGGATGTTAGACACAAGTCTGAATCAGAGTCCATCTGGATGAGGAGCCAGATGGAGGTGAAGGAGATGTCTGGGAGCAATCTTCTTCTTGACCCTAACCAAGGCCATTCTTTCCTCCTCTTCAGGTGTTCAAGAACCTGCAGCTGTTCATGAAGAACAAGGACCCAGGAGATGACCTCTTTGACAGGCTCAATGTGAGTTGTCACCTCTAAGCTTTTGAAACAACGTTGATGGCCTAGAGGGAGTAGAAGCAAACATGTAACACCGGTGTCCAGCCTGCAGGCTCTGAGGCTGTGGTGCTGTATCATCCCTTAACCCTGGTTTTAACTGTCTCCACTCCAGAGACACCACCATAACTGTTTGAACACCCTGCTGGGATGCTGTGGTATTTTTCTCCATCCTCTTTCTGCACTGGTAGCATCTCGGCTTCTCTGAATGCAGCTTGGCTGCCTTCCTGCACCCATGAGTAACTTGGGTCCCTGCTAAGGAGATGGCTTCCTGCTCCTTCCCTCCTCTAACTCATCTGCTTGGGGTTTGTTGGGTTTTATTTAGACTGTAATAACCTTGTGAACATGTTGCTCAGGGCACTGCTGGAGGTGTCAAACCTCAGTGGTCTGATGCCCTCGCCAGGGCTTGGAAGAAGTGTGTGAGGCTACTGGAGCACAGGGATGCTGGACAGATGTGCTGCAGCCTTCCCTCCTGAGCTAGCCCCCTGTAGAAACCCCCTGCCTTGTCCTCAGTATGGGACATGGGCTGGTGCCACTCCATGCTCCCCTCTCTGCTTGCATCACTTACAAAGCCTCTTGCCCCTGAAGAGGCTGCTCCTCTCTGGTTATATAGGATTTATCTAGTACAAATAAGGCTTTCTCCAAACCCCAGATGACTCTTTTTAGCATCTTCTGTTTCCAGGCCAACCACAGCCCCATGTGCCCTGTAGAACAGGAATTATCAGATGTGATACGTGCAAAATGTGATATTGGATGTGAGATGGGTCCTCTTGGACATAGATGAGCAGCAATTGCTGGCTTTGAGAGAAATTCTTTGTGGGTTTAGGGGGAATTTATGCCACTTTTTGGTAGGTGAGGGCCTGTCCCAACAAGCAGATCTGCAAGCTAGGGGAGATTTTTTTTTTAATAATGCCTAATATGGATGTTTAAGGAGATGATCTGAAAAGCAAGTGCTTTATTGTCCTGGCTTCTGCTTATTCTTCCTTCCTTTCCCCTGCACTTTGTCCTATCTTCTTTCCTTCAGACAGGCATCTTGAACAGGCACCTCCAGAGACTGATGGATGGCTTGAGTGCCAAAGTGTTCAGAACCTACAATGCCTCCATCACCCTGCAAGAGCAGCTCAAGGCGCTCACCAATGGTGAGTTACTAAGTCTTTGTGGTATCATCAGCTGCATTGTACAGCCAGTGGGCTCAGTGATGTCCATCTGTTGCCTTGAGGTCCTTAGAACTGCAAGCCCCTCCTTGGCAGGTGATGCACCATGTTGTAGGGTGGTACATAACTTGGAAGGTCATGCAGCAGCTTGGGAACTCAGCACAAGAAAGACACGAACCTGTTGGAGCAGGTCAAGAGGAGGTCACAAGAATGATCCAGGGGGATGGAGTCCCCCCCCTCTGCTGGGAGGCCAGGCTGAGAGAGTTGGGCTTGTTCAACCTGGAGAAGACTCAGGGAGACCACCTTGTGGCCTTTCATTCCTTAAAGGGGGCTAATAAGAAAGCTGGTAAGGGACTTTTGAGCAGGGTTTGTTGGGACAGGACAAGGGGTGATGGTTTTAAACTAAAAGAGGGAGATTTAGACTAGAGAGAAGGAAGAAATTTTTGATGCTGAGGGTGGTGAGACATTGGCCCAGGTTGCCCAGAGAGGTGGTTGATGCCCTGTCGCTGTAACCATTCCAGGTGAGGCTAGACAGGGCTCCGAGCAACCTGCTCTGGTTGCAGATGTCCCTGCTCAGTGCAGGAGGGTAGGACTAGAGGACCTTAAAAGGTCCCTTCCCACCCAAAGCCTTCTGTGATGGCCACTCAGTGACAGTCTGACTGATAGCCAAGACAGGGGTATTTCTTTTCTTTTCCCTCCTTCCTTGCATTGCTGGTTGGTTGCATTATATTTTCCTGCTTTGGATACATGAGCGATGAGCCACAGTATCAGATCCAGTGATGTTCAGGTGCTCTTCACCAATTTCCACAACCAGCCTTGCTCTCCCCTGAGAAAGGATGCGAGAGGCAAACAACTGGTGGCTGTTCTGGTCTGTTCCCTGCCTCCCCTAGCTCCCAGAAAGGAGACATAGTGATGCTTCCATTTATTTCCAGCTGAAGACAGCGTCGCAGGAAAGCTCCTTTCCTACAACCGGGCTAACCGAGCTGTGGCCATCCTGTGCAACCATCAGCGTTCTACACCAAAAACCTTTGAGAAGTCAATGCAAATCCTCCAGGCTAAGGTGAGACAGACCATACTGAGAGCCCCCAGATGTGAGCTCACCTCATTTTCTGGGGGGGGTATGGTGGTGAGGGAAGGTCAATAACCTAATGCCTAAAGAGATCACTTTGATCACGTGTGGCAGATCAACCAGGAAGAGTGGCTTTTGTAATCAGTGTACAGACATCAGCAACCGAGGGGTGGAGAGGGATGAGATAAGCTCAAATGCTGCATGAAGCACACTTGGCACAGAGTTAGTTTGGTTTTTTCATCCCTTGGTGTCTTCAAACTAAGCTGGGTGCCTTTTGTGATGGCACAGCTTTGATGCAGTTGGCTTGGGGCCAGGGAAATTTGGTCTTCCCGTCTGGCTATTTGTAAGAGGACCAGCTGAAATTTCGTGCATCTGCTGTGGAAATACCTCAAACTACCACTATTAATTGTCCTTAGCTTTTGTTCACGCTGTACTGGTGAGCTTGGGACTTTGCAGAGGGCTCCAGCACTGTCTCAAGCCACTCGGTCTTGGGCAGTTGCACAAGATGAGCAGATAAGAGCTGCAAGAGTTTCTGGCATCTGTTCTGTGAGGACCTTTTTGCAAGGTGCTGAGAAATGCTTGAGCTCCAGCAGAGCAGGAGCAAGTTATTGGCTCTGGGAGAAGGGCTGGTGAGAAATTGAGGAGCAATGTGACAAAAGAAAGGTAAAGCTGGAGGCAGCTGAAATCTCCAGGTAGGACAGGAGCATGGGCTCACTTTGTATTTACCTTCACAGATCGATGCCAAGAAGCAACAGGTGGAAGAAGCCCAGCAAGAGCTGAAAAAAGCTGAGGAGGAGTTTGAAGACACAAAAGATGCCAAAGCAGAAGCGTGAGTGGCTCCTCCTTACAATCCTCTTTTGCAGAAGGCCTGCAGGTGGGCGTGGTGTGGTCCAACACCCTATGTGCAGCTCATCAGAAGAGAAGTGCCTCTTGGTTATCAGGTGCCTCTTGGCCCATGGCAGCCTAGCAGATGGGTGGAGGTCTTGTGGATGGTTCCTTTGCGACAGAAGGATTGAAAAGAGCTCCTTCAAGGGGGTTTCTTTGTGATAGGACACATCTCACTTGGATACTGAGGCTTCAACCCAAGCTGCTGCCTTGGAGTTATCCTACAAATGCCATGGTGCAAAGGATGCCTAAGATGGGGCCTGATGCATGTTCTCCTTGCGGGACACTTCAGCAGTGGATTGTAGCCTCTCTGATGTCTTCAGTAGTCATTGCATGGAGTCTGTCCAAATTTGCTCTGCTCTCCAAGAGACCAAATGTGACTTGATGCCCAGAGACAGGGGGAGGCTGGAGGAGAGAAACAAGGGTTGTATGTAGTGTTTTACTCTGGGGTTTCCTGTTTTCTGCTCACGCCCTGTGTTGGTGAGATGCAGAGCAGGTTGTCAGGTTGGCTTTTTATGGTGTTCTGAGGCAGCAGCAGATCAGAACTCTACTGCTTCTTCCCCCGTAACATGCTGTCTGTGTTGCTCTTCCTCTGCCCTCAGCAATGTGGAGAAGAAGAAGAAGCTGTTAAAGCGGCTGGAAGAGCAGCTGGCCAAGCTGAATGTCCAGGCCATGGATAAGGAGGAGAACAAGCAGATAGCTCTGGGCACGTCCAAGCTGAATTACCTGGACCCCAGGATTAGCATAGCTTGGTAAGTCTTGGGCATGCTATGGGGCAAATGGTCCTTTAGAACATGCAGGTCATCTACCGCTGCCTGGGGAGGGGGATGAACACACCTGAGAATTTCAGAGACAGGAATACAGTTTTGTTTCTGACCAGAGAAACCTTCCTAAGTCATGGAGGGGCTGGGAGGTCAGTAAAATCCAAAGCTAAGGCTTCCCTTGCTGCACGTAACTGTTGGCAGAATCACAGAATGGTGGGAGTTGGAAGGAACCTGTGGAGATAATCTTGTCCAATGCCCCTACTAAAGCAGGGTCACCAGAGCAGGATACACAAGATCGTGTCCAGGTGTGTTTGGAATCTCTCCAGAGGAGGAGACTCCACAACCTCTCTGGGCAGCCTGGGCCAGGCTCCGACACCCTCACACCAAACAAGCTTCTCCTCCTGTTCAGATGGAACCTCCTGGGTTCCAGTTGGTGCCCGTTGCCCCTTGTCCTGTCTCTAGGCACCACTGACAAGAGTCTGGCTCCATCCTCTTCACCCCTACCCTTTAGCTATTGATCAGTATGAATCAGATACTCTCTGAGGCTCCTCTTCTCCAGCTCAGCAGCCCCAGGACTCTCAGCCTTTCCTGGGCACAGAGATGCTCCAGGCCCCTCAGCATCTCCGCAGCCTCTGCTGGACTCTCTCCAGTAGCTCCTAGTCTGTCTGGATCTGGGGAGCCCAGAACTGGACACAGTGCTCCAGATGTTGCCTCATCAGGGCAGAGTAGAGTGGGAGGAGAACCTCCCTCAACCTGCTGGCCACCCTCTTCTCAAGGCACCCCAGGATCCCATTGGCCTTCTTGGCTATGAGGGCCCATTAGCTCATGGCTAACATGGATATTCCTTCAGGGTTCAGGGCAGGAAGGGGTCCCTTTGCAGGTCTCTCTTGGCAGTGGCACAAAGTCAATTTAAGGAGGTTAGGGCTATGGAGTTAGCATGGGTGAAATGTGCTGCAGCCTGGATGGAGAGGACCTCTGTGGTGGGAATGGAGTGGAATGAGTAGCACATCCCCACTGCTGCCTTGTGGTCTGCACAGGTGCAAGAAGTTTGGCGTGCCCATAGAGAAGATCTACAACAAGACCCAGAGGGAGAAGTTTGCCTGGGCAATCGACATGACCGACGAGGACTTCGAATTCTGAGCCAGTGCCTTTCATGTCACCTTGTCGTGCTCGTTTGGTGCTGTTGGAAGCTTTTTTTTTTAATGTCCTGCTGCAATCATTGGAGGTGTGGGGCTGGGGGGTTGTCTAACGAAAGAGTTCGATGCGGGTATTTTTTTTTTGTACATCTGATTTTTAGTTGAAACAGGTCTTGCTGACTTTTGACACTCATCCTGACTGCAGTGACTCTTAATTCCTTGCCAAGTGTGTCGGGTCTTCTCTTTCCTCCTCCAGCGCCTGGGGAGAAGATTGAATGAGAGCCTTAATTGTGCTGACAAACAAGATTAGATCTAATCCCATCACCTTGGTGTAGTGGAGCTGCCACTGCCCTTTTCAGACTCTGGATGGGCTTGATGGGGAAACACGAGGTAATGACAGCCCCAAAACAGGCAGCTGCTCTGTGAGACCTGGGCTTGGGTCAGGATGGGCTGGGAGGAAGGGGAAAAAAGAGATATCAGGGTTTTACACGTCAGGGCCCTTCTGCCCCTGGGAGAGGAGAGAATTGTGCGATTGCACAAACACAATCCAAACAGAACAATGTCGTGGGAGGGAGCGAATGTCATGGCAGGAGGAGGAGGGAGGGGAAGATGCTGGATTAAGAGCAGGTTTCATGTCGGAGGGATGAAATTCACCTTGACGTGAGCAAAGTGTACTTTAATCACCTCTAAACCTTGGTCTAGCAGAGGACATCTCATTTGGGGCCGTACTTTTCTTTCCCCTCCTTGCTTCCTTTGGCTCTGGCTCAGCTCACTGTATCCGCAGCAGAAACTAAGTTGTCCAGCCGCAGATTTGGTGCTGGGAAAGGACGATGCTGGACCAAACTCTGGTGGGACATGAAGCGTGCTGGGGAGTGATGCTGATCTTGCTGGTGCTGAGCCTGCCTGGGATGACAGCTTCATCATCAGGCTGAATCCTCCCCAGCTTGCTCCTGCTGGGCATGGAGCAGGCTGGGGACTGAGAGCAGAAACAACTGGTGCTAATTGGCAGCTTCTCAGAGGGGGAAAAAAAAATAAAATAGTGAGATCAGCATGTACCTGGCAACAGTTTTCCTCCATACCAGTGGATCTCAGGTGTAAGCAAGCTGCTGCATTTGGCAGCAAAACCTTCTGGCATCTCAGGGCTGATGTTCAGGTCGCTACAGTCCAAAGCCTCTGGGTGCTTCCCATGTGTTCATTTACAGCCACTTGTTCCCGTGTTTAAACCGTTGCTATTTTGGTTGGAAGTCAGGTAGTTGAAATGCGCTTCATTAAAACTGCACGTGATTTCTTAATATTTTTTTTTCTGAGTATTGGTGACCGGAGGCTTTTTTGCAACTCATCCAAGACGTTTTTCTGCTGCGAGCTGATGTGCAGAGCTCCGAGCCAGGGCTTGGTCTTGATAAATGGGGTCTGTGAATGCTCAGTTGTCAGCAGGGGATTAGTCTTGATAGGAAATCCTTTGCCTTCAAGCATAAAGCCTGCCTGCAGACCTCCAAAAAAGCATTTGTGCTTGGTCCCTCAGGGCCCGTATGCAAAACCGAGCCACCGAATTTGAATTGCTGCAGGACAGCAGAGTCCTGACAAATACAAGAGGAAAATGTGCGGGTGAAGCCAATGCTGGTTTATCTCACACCTGCACGGGAGCCTGCTCCACAACTTGGCTGGGACATGACAGCTTGTGGAGCACTAACTGGACCCATCTCTCCAAGCCCCGAGAGCTCACGTTGGTTTGTATGAGGCAACTGATCCCCTCCCCCCCCAAAAGTGGGATCTAAATCAATCTGAATAGTGGCAAGATTTATATTTCTGGCAAAGGTAGGCCAGTTATCAGCTGCAGGGGCAACAGGCCGGAGCTGCCAAGCCCGCCTTGACCCCTGTGTTGGATTTGTACCTCTGAAATGGAGATAACCAGTTTGGTCCCAGTGGACGGAGATGGTTTTTCTGCCCACCCTGCTAAATGCTTTCTGGCTTTCAAAAGAGTTTGAAGTGAGTATCTGCCACTAACTGTGGTGGAAAGTTTATTCCATCCCAAATAAGGGAGAAAAAAAGGAGGAAGATGCAATTGGATGAGCTCTGAGTGTTTCCATTGAACTGATAAATATTTTTAAGCGTTTCCTAGAGGAACGAGTCTCTCAAGCACCATCTGAAAGAAAGGAGCTGCAGCAGTTTGAACAACTTATGGGGGTAGCATTGGAAAACCACCCCAGAAAGCAAATCCGACTGCAGCTTTGGGGGCAAGTGGAGGTTGGACTAAATGATCTTTAAAGGTCCTTTCCATCCCAAAACATTCTGTGATTCTATGATGAAATGAGGAACTTTGGTCCTTGGCCTCTTCTCCAACAGGTTGCCATCAGTGCTGTTGGTCCTCTGCTGGGTGGAAGGGCTGGGTAATTGCTGTTCCACATGGTCCTGTCCATCCTCATCATCTTTTTGCTGGGGTGATGGAACTGCAAAATGGGTGCTGTCAATATTTCACATGTGCTTTCCTCAACACCTTCCCCACCTCTCTCAAAGCATCGTGCTGCTCCCCAAAAAGCCGTGCTTGGGGCAAAACTGAGGTGGTTCAACTCCAGTGAGAGCTCAGCTAATCATAGAATCATAGAATGTTAGGGGTTGGAAGGGACCTCTGGAGATCGAGTCCAACCCCCCTGCCAGAGTAGGACCAAGAATGAAGCTGGAGGCCTTGTTTGCCTCTTGTGCTGCAGCAGACAAGAGGGCCAAGCTGGCACATGGGCTCTGTGCAGGAGCAAAGGACTTGTTGGCCATGCTCAGATGCTTGGGATGTCAGGGCAGCCAAGATCTGCCAGTGTCAGCTAAATAGTAATTACTGGCTATTCTGTAGGAGCTTAAATGAAGCGTCCTTTCCTCAAAGGGTGTGTTGCCCTATAAACCAGTTCTCTAGGGCTTGACCATTTCTGTCAAAAAGCTTAATGAAACTAAGATTGGAAATCTGGGTGCATGACAGGTATGAAGCAAAAGGAAAAGGGGAGGGTTCACGTGCTTTGCCAGGTATCAAATAACCCATCCTGGGGTGAGTAACACAATGTGCTTGAAACAGCTAAGCTTTAAAGAGAGGCTGATAAGCCTAGGGAGTGTCCTCCTGGCCCTTGGCCATCAGCAAGTGAGATACCGGTTGGAGATGTTGAGCAACTCACCATTGACATCACACTGGCACAAAGCAGTGGTCTGGCCTGGTGCCCAACCTGACAGGCATTTTTCCCACTGCTTAGGACCCTGCGGAGCAGAATCATGGCCTATCATGACCACCTATGAGTAGGAGCCCTCTTCCAGCCCAAGGGTTTGGGGTTCTTTGGTGACTCCAAGCAATATTGGCAGACTCAGATGAACCTTACCTGCCTTGGCCCTTCCAGGGGTGTTTTCAACTCAGCTTTTCCAATGAAGTGCATGTTCCCCATCCCTCGAGGCCCATCCCTGGAGTCATTCAGGATCAGGCTCAATGAGGCTCTGAGTAACCTGACCTAGGTAGATGTCCCTACTTGTGTAGGGAGGTTGGACTGGATTACCTCTGGAGGTCCCTTCCAGCCTGAAACATTCTCTGATTCTATAGGCACAGAAAAACCCACGTGTTGATGCACAAGACATTTAATGTGCTTTTTGTAAAAGCCTGTTGTTCATATTGTTTGGGAAGAGACCTCAAGGCAAATTTACCAGGAGCAAAGTTGACTGCTCACACTGATACAGGGGTGGGGCTGAGGGCTGCTTTAATTACATAACGATGATTAAATAAACCTTCTGAGTTTGTCTCCCTGCCTGCAGGCTGGGGAATGTCCTGCACCATGTGATGGTGCAAGGACAGCACTGATACTGTGGCTGTTTGATAAGATAAACCTCTGGGTGGTAGGAGATAGTGAGAGGTTCCTCTTGTCGTGCTTTGGCATCTACTGCCCAGGCCCAGCCTCCTTCCAGAAATGCCAGGGTTGGGAGGGTCTCTGGATGGCTCAAGTCCAACGTCCTGCTCAAAGGAGGGCCAACTTTGTGTGGGTTGCTCTAGGCCTCCTCCAGCCAAATTTCAGTATCTCCAGGGAGGGAGGTTCCTCCACCATATCTCAGGGTCCCTGTTTCAGCAGTTAATTGCTTCCCCAGCAAACTTTTTTTGTGTTTTCTTCCTTATATCTGATTGGAATTTCCTTTGTTGCATCTGGTAACCAGCTTCTTGTCCTTTGTGCAGC
Source organism: Eurystomus gularis (assembly GCA_013400335.1). Classification (NCBI taxonomy): domain Eukaryota; kingdom Metazoa; phylum Chordata; class Aves; order Coraciiformes; family Coraciidae; genus Eurystomus; species Eurystomus gularis. Next base: position 339,127 of record VZZY01013459.1, read on the forward strand.
CCCAAGAAGAATCTGGCTCTGGTCCCTCTATAGCCACATCCCATTAAATAGCTGAAGGTACCAACTCAATCCTCTTTAGCCTGCTCCTCTCCAGCCTGCCTTGTTCCATGGGGTCATTCAGTCCCACACCTGGGACTTTGCTGAACTTGATGAGCTCCTTTGAACTTCACCTTCCACCAAACACCAGCCTGTTGAGCCTCAGAGGGATGTGGCAGGAGCTTGTGGCTGAAGGAGGTAAGATCATCTCAATCTATAGCTTAGGGGTATGCACGAGCAGTACCTCTCCCCTCATAGGAAGTTGTTTGGGCAGCTGGAGGCTCTGATGGGGCTCCATCCTTGCCTCTTGCTTCTGCTTCTGCATCAGCATCTTGGAGAGATGAGAACAGAAAGCCTTGCATGTTGGCACCTTTTGCAGGCACTAAAGCCCTTGGACTGAGTTGCACTCATTAGAAACCTTTCCACATCGTGCTTTCTCCTGCGGATGAGTCAGGCTCTTGATGCACGGCCAACAGATTATTGATCCTCGTGAATGGAAAAAAAGAAAAAGGGCATCAGCTTCTAGTTCCCTAGAGCTGCTTTCCATGGCAGTTTGGGGTTGAAAGCTCTGCTCTCCTGCCCGTCAGGGCTGCATGAGGTGGAGAAGGTGTCCTGAGGTGTGATCTGAGGAAGGGTGGTCATCAAAGCTGCTGAGCTGCTTTTTCATCTGCTTAATGACAGAGCCTTTGCTCACCTGTGGGTGGTTCAGAGAAGATGGGCTTTTGGCTGATTCATCTTAATTGGCGCAGAGGGGGAAGGGGGTGTGATGACAACTCCTCAGCGAGGAGGAGCCTTTGCTGTTGAACTGTTGCTCATACGCTGCATCTGCTCCCTGGGGAGTGATCAGATGAAGGGGAAAACAAAACAGCTGTAGTCTGGCAGACAGGTGGGGATGTGAGGAAGAGAAATGTGAAGGGTTTCCAGGGGGGGTTTTCCTCCTCTCCCTTCTTCCCTTGAGGGCTGATGTTGCAAAAAGGAAGAAAAATGGGGAAAATAGAACAGAAACTTTAAAGGGGGTGCTTTTGTCAGTATGAGAGGAAAGGGGTAGAACATTCAAGTTGAGACTGTCACTGCTGTGGTCCAGTCCTTCTGTCTCTGCACATGATAAAAGGGAGGTATCCCCTTTTCTAATATGACTTAGAAGGAGAGAAGACCACGTTTGTGGTTTGGTGTAAATAAAACGTGTGCTTAAGGAGCTCCCTGGGTTGACACAGTTCTACTCTGTCAACAGTCAGCCAAGTTAAGACTGCTGTAAATACATTCAAATTGGACAGACGTTAACTTTGTGCCCTGCGATAGGACAAGGGGCAATGGATACAAGATAGAGCACAGGAAGTTCCACCTCAACATGAGGAGGAACTTCTCGACTGTGAGGGTGACAGAGCCCTGGAACGGGCTCCCCAGAGAGGTTGTGGAGTCTCCTTCTCTGGAGACTTTCAAGACCCATCTGGATGTGTTCTTGTGTAACCTGCCCTAGATTCTATGGTCCTGCTTGGCAAGGGGGTTGGACTCAATGATCTCCAGAGGTCCCTTCCAACCCTTAACATTCTATGATTCTATGATTTGCCACGCGTTCGTAGATGCAATGCTGCTGATGCCAAGGAGAGTGGGTGCAAAGGAAAGCAAACGATTAACCTATGAGGATCCCTGCAATAAAATGAAGGACAGCCTAATGAGGAAGGGCTTCCAAGGCAAGGCTAAAACTCCAGGATCTCGGGTTTGTGCCCTGTGAAGGAGAACTCCTGGCACTTGTTCCGTGCAGCTGTGGAAGGGGGATGGATGTGTGCGGGTGTCCTGCAGGGAATGAGTAGATAACATATAGGCTGGTTCTTCCTATAGCTTCTTTTTAGCCATAGTAGTGATATTTTTGGCTAACTAAGCATGTGTGTTATTCAGAAGGAAATAGAGAAACGGGAATTGCCCGGCTGAGTTTGTCCCAAGGTCTGACAATGGCTTCTCCAGCCCTTAATCCTGCGCCGCTGCAAGATGGGGCATCAGGAATTCCAACAAATAACTTAATTAATATTCTTAATCCAAGTCTGGATTAGGCTGCAATTATGAGTGATTGGCTTGCCTCAGCAATAAGCCTTTGAATAGCTGCTTTCACAGCCACAGGAGGGCTCATAAGTTCCTTCTGCTGCCATGAGAAGAGTGTGATGCAAGGTCTTTGCAAACTGAAGTAACTTCTAGGGATTCCCTGGGGTTGCCCAGTGTTGACAGAGGGATGGTGAGGCAGGTAGTTGATGCCTTTCAAAAACAAAAATGCTGTGTTTCTAGCTTGGTGGATTGCGCCCAGACCACCCCTTCTCTTGTAACCAGGGCGGATTATTTAGCTGCCAAGGTGGGTCAGACAAGGAAGCATCTAATCCCTTTCCACAGGTCACCTATACGTAAAACGAGCTCTTTGGTTGTTTTTTTAAAGCTGTTCTGTGTAATCTTTTCCATCTATTTCTCAAGCTCTGGCTGGACTTGTTAACTCCTGAAGGCTTAGTTTGCTGAAGTGGAAGAGAAGGGGGTGGCAATTATCACAACCAGTTTTAATTAGAGGTCACGTTTCCTTCTTGATAGTCCCCAGGCAGAAAGAGATCCTGGCTTTCCAGAGTTCATTCCTGGTGCTGCAAACCCCACTTCTTTTGGAGGCAAGACCTGGAGGGGTTAAATTTCCACCACTCCCTCTCCTGTACATCCTTGCAGCCAGCACTCTCCATATTTATGCATGCAGAAGGATTCCTTGAAAAACCAGGCATGAGATGACCTCAAGTGCCTACAAAAGCAAATTCTGCTGCTGCCTTTCCAGGGGTAAGATTTGAAGGTGGTGAGGGGAGATGAAGAACTGGACCCATCAGGTCCGGCTGCTCTCCCTAGGCCAGGCATGGGGCACAATCCCATTTTGTTTGTATTTGGCTTCTCTTCCTTCTCCCTCAGGACCTTGTATGGGATAGCTACAGCCTCACATCTCATCCAGCTTTCTGCTTCATCCTCATGTCCTTCATGGGAGGTCACCAACCCCAGCTTTGTACGGAGGTAGTGATGTATGCCACATGAGGATATAATGGGGTCTTGGCAATGCTGGCAAAGAGCTGAGCATCTCTACAATTTGGTGTGGAGACTGTGTCATAACAGACTGTGGTTCAGTCAGGACTCCTTCTATGATGTCCTCCTTCACTGTTCTTAGGTATGCTTTCAAGAGTTCCACTTTCCCTCAAGCCAGTTGGGCAGGCTTTGCAGAGTGGCACCTTTAGCAAGCAACATGCCTGGACTGTGGCTGAACAACCCTTGACTCCCTTACTGAGCAAATAAGTTCCTTTTCTTTTTTTTTCTTACATTATCACCTTTGAAAGAGCTTCTCCATGAAGTTGTGCTGAGTCGTCCTCAACTATGAGGAGCTAGCTAGAGGTGTAATCAGGAATCCAGACACTGGAGCAGGGATGCTCTATCCCTGGAGGTGTTCAAGGCCAGGTTGGATGGGGCCTTGAGCAACCTGGTCTAGTGGGAGGTGTCCCTGCCCATGGCAGGGGGCTTGGAACTAGATGATCTGATCTTTGAGGTCCCTTCCAACCCAAACTGTTCTATGATTCTGTCCTAGTACCAGGACCATGAAGCTGATATGTTGAAGGAGGAAGGAGTTTCTGGACCCTTCTCCCTGAGACAAAGGCAGATAAATCTGCTGTTTTTCTTGCAACAGGCCTGAAGAAGAACAAACAGTCACAAGAATCCCAGAAGCTGTGTACAAGGACCTGGCTAACATCAACCTGGAGTACAGCTCCATCATCCTGTCTTTCATGGAGTCTCATCACAACATCTTTGATCTCAAGCTGCGCACACCACTGTTGTACAAGCAGCTGGTGGCTTTTGTTGTGGCCTACAGGTGAGAAGCAAGGGCTTTGCTCTGATAAGGAGCAAGGACAAGTAGTAGGATCACAGAAGAGATTATAGGCCGGGTTACTTCAAAGGTTGCAGTTGCACAAGGGTGCAACTTTGCCTTCCCGTGTGCTGGAAAAAATAAAACCCTGACCACACACACACAAAAAAACCCAAACCAGGAGATACAATTCTAGAAATAAACCAGAGAATAACTCAATCCAGTTTTTCCCATTTCAAACTCTAAACCAAGATGATTTGTTCTCCTTAAGCACTTTAATTTGGTATTGCCATTACTACTAACAGCCTGTAAGTTTCGTACGGAGCTTGCAAGACCTCAGGCTGGAGGTTTGCTGGGTTTGCTCTGGCTGAGCTTGTCTTGATGTGCCTGAGGCTTTTTTCTGTTTGTAGTTTGGTTTTGTTTTTTTTAATTTGGCTGAGTGGTAAGAGCAATTTTTCTAATTGACCAAGTGGCTACAGCTAATTCGTTTTGCTTTTGTGTATCTTTCTATAACGCAGCTGTAGGTTTATACGGATAGCAGTAACAAGCTGTTATTCTGTGTAGAACTGAGGTATTTATGCCTCTGACCCAAGGCCATAGCTGGAGTTTTGTGTCCAGTTCTGGGCTCCCCAGTTTGAGAGAGACCAGGAACTACTGGAGAGAGTCCAGTGGAGGCTGCGGAGATGCTGAGGGGCCTGGAGCAGCTCTGTGCCCAGGAAAGGCTGAGAGCCCTGGGGCTGCTGAGCTGGAGAAGAGAAGCCTCAGAGGGGATCTGATCAATGCTGAGCAAGAGCTCAAGGGCCCATGGGGGGCAAGAGGATGGGGCCAGACTCTTGTCAGTGGTGCCCAGAGACAGGACAAGGGACAACAGGCACCAACTGGAACCCAGGAGGTTCCATCTGAACAGGAGGAGAAACTTGTTTGGTGTGAGGTTGGCAGAGCCTGGCCCAGGCTGCCCAGAGAGGCTGTGGTGTCTCCTTCTCTGGAGAGATTCCAAACACACCTGGACGTGATCCTGGGCCCCCTGCTGTGGGTGACCTGCTGGAGCAGGGGGATTGGACGAGAGGATCTCCAGAGGTTCCTTCCAAGCCCCACCATTCTGTGTGACTCTGCAGCCACCAAAACAGAAATTTCCAAGGTATTTATCACTCTTTTTTTTTTTTTTTTTTTGAGTACTGACTCACAGCAGGACTGTGGAGGTTTTGCAAGCAGCATGGTCAGGTTGTTCATGCAATTACACAGAGAGCTAAACAAATAGAGGTGAGTAGGAGGAGGAGACAACCTCAGTCAGCACAGCCCCACATTAGAGTGTGCCTCTTACTGTTTCAGCTAGGCAGGAATTGATGAAGAAAAATAGAAGAAGGTCTGGAAAATAATGAATTTGGATCTGCATTGGAATTGTTTGAGGATCCTGTCAACGCTCTGGTCCTGACAAGGTCTGGAACCACATGGGAGAGGCATATTAGCAAGTGAAACACCCTGCGCCAGTTGCTGGCCTTGAGGTCAGCTGATGCCCATCTGTGTAGCTGAGCTCTCTTCCTCCAAAATAAGGTGGCTGAATCCAAAATAACAATTGGAAAGTAGATGTGGCATTGCCAGGGCTGGTCCTAGTTGGTCAGGCCAACAACATGCTGAGGAGCATGCTAACAATTAAACAGCGTAGACAACTGTAGGACAGCCCTTGAAACTATACATGGGCTCTCCATGTATTGTTGGTATGGATGTATCTGCCTCCATGACAGCTCTTCTGCAGTGTGCTTCCAGCCTCAGGGCAGCTGGAAGGGTGGTGACCTTCTCTGGAGCTTGTGATACGTTGACATCACTGCTGGATACCCCTATTAATGCCCCTAAGCACAGATATGATCCCAACTGTGATTTGGGCAATACAGAAGTCCTAGAAGCACCATAAAATCAGATAATGTTGGTAGACAGAGACTTGGGATGCCCCTGGGGCACTATTTCCCTGCCCCGCTTGAAAGAGCGGAAGCCAAAGGGCAGGTTCTGAGAACGTTTTCAACACCTTGTTGTAACCTGGCCCCAGGCTCCCCATGCTGTGTTCTTGAACCTGAATATCTCTGCCCCGCAGCGGGATTCCAATGGTGAATACTTGGCCACCCAGGAATGGGGAGTGCATGGGAGGTGGGGTAGGAGCAGCCACAGGGTCTGAGTCCTTCCTGGCACACAAAGGGTTTAAACCCATGTTAGTTTGCACTAAACCCATGGATGAGATTAGCTTCAAGCTCCTCTTGGCTTCCCTGGGAGTTAAGCACTGAAACATCTGTGAAGGTCTGAGGTATAGACAGATCTGTGTCAGGGGGATGATGGTGACAGCTCACCTTGCTGTCTTGATTTTGAGGAGGTCACAACCAGGAAGGATATAAAGAATGAACCTTGCAGGACCAAGCACCTTCCTGGGGAGGAGGAAAAAGATGGAGAGAAAGAGCCAGAAGGAAAAGTCATTATTCAGCCTTGGACTTAAGGATGGGATGTGCTGGAGCTTGCCCTCACACAGGGGCTGCTCAACACACACAGACACCTCTTCTTCTCCCAGGGCAATGTGTGCTTCAAAGTGTTGTCTTCCCTGCCAAAGCCAAGTTGGTACATGTTGATCTGGTCTTTTCCTCCCCCATAACCCCACCCAAAATGAAGGATGGGGAACAAGACAGGGTTAGATTCTGTGATTGCCTCAATGGGGTTTATTTTGGGCTGCAAAATACCTGGTGCTGAAATAATAAAATCATAGAATTATTTAGGATGGAAAAGACCTTTAAGATTGTTAACCCAGCACTGCCAAGTCCATCACTGAACCATGTCCCTCAGCACCACATCTACACGTGTCTTAAATCCTTCCAGGAATGGTGAGTCCACCACTTCCCTGGGCAGCCTCTTCCTGGGCTTGACAACCCTTTTGGGGAAGAAACTTTTCCTAATATCAAACCTAAACCTCCCCTGGTGCAACTTGAGGCCATTTTCTCTTGTCCTATCACTTGCTACTTGGGAAGAGAGACTGACACTCACATCATACCTGATGCTGAGATCTTCTGTTCTACAACCCCTGACAACCCCTGGTGTACTAGCTGGGACAGAGGGAAATATTTGGAGCCTTCTGAGATGCAACCTAGGAAGTGATGAGGCAGATGTCATGCTCTGATCCTACAGAAGATGAATAGTTAAAAACTTCAGGGCAAACAAAAGGAAGAGATCCTATGAGACCAAACTGTGGTGTTTCTATCCCTCCTTGTCATTGTGATTCTGTATGTGGACACTTGGCCCGAGGCCTTTTGTGAGAAGAGCCCAGTATGAGGCTCCAAGATGAGCAGATCCATGGCTGACTTCTGTACATTGACTTATGGTCTCTGTTCTCTGTCCAGGAAGACTTAATGGCCAGAACATTGCAGAGGGCAGCCAAATAAAGTTCTGTTTATCAACCAGATTCAGCACAACTGTGTGGCACAGCCAAGAGTAAAATCAAGGACCAAGCTCTCATCCTGAAGGATGTGGTTCACATGCCTGCAAGGGTCTTGATCTCCAAGGCTGCAGCTAAGCAAGGGAAATAAACAGTTCCTGGGAACATTCCCTGATCTGTGATGCCATCATCCACAACATTTAATCATTTTAATTGCTAGCATGTTCCCTGGCAAGGTTTTAACATGGACCAACCACCTACAGTAGTTCTGTGCAGTGTCTGGAAAAAAAACAGAGGAGAGATGACATGGGAAGGACTATTCACGAGAAGCCCCGTTGATGTCCACCTCTTGGCCTCCATGCTGGAAATGGTCCTGGACACATTTAATTTACCACTATAGCTCTTGTTTCATTTCTGCTCCGTGATGCTAGATACTGGGATACATTTTTGCAGCTCTCTGCCCTGACCCAGCCAAGGACTGCCTTCCATGCTGCTTCCACGTGTTGACTGTTGCCTAGGGTGACACCACAACCCTCAGTCTCCCATGTACCTCTGAGGAAATGCCAGCCATGGCAGTCCCACACCTCACGCGTACGCATCAGACATACCTGAGGCCAGGATGGTACCTTCGCAACTATCTGGCTCAATGGGCCACCAGCAATCCTGCACCCCTGTCCATCATCACACTTGTCCATCAAACCACTCCTGCCAGCGGACCAGTGGTTGACCACTTCCTGTGGCCTTGCATATCATCTTCCTGCTGTTAGTGAGGAGCAGATTTGAATCCCTGCACCAGGTGACTTGTCTCCAGCTCTATGTCAGAGAGGAGGTGTTCATGCCATGTGAACATCAGTCCTTGGAAGTGAGGGAATAAACTGAGTCAGAGACATTTCTTTCTTTAAAAAAAAAGGCCAAGAAATGCAGATTGTTAATCACACTGAAGAGTGACACAATTGTTTTTCCTTTCTTCCTCAAAAGAAACCCAGTCACATCTGGTTAAAGCAAACATGTTTATTGGTGAAGACCTTCACCAGGGTGTTCCCGCTCCTTCAGGACACTGAGCCTTCCCAGGCGGAATGTCCAGACTCCCCCGAAGAGTCATTCCTGCAAGAGGACACTATGCAGTGAATCACGCTGGGCAATCCTTCTCCCCTGGAATAGTTCTAGCTCTTTGGTTGCCACCTCGTGACATCTGGGAGGGCTGACACACCTTCTCCGGCATCCACGGGCCCTGAGTCTGGCGGAATTTCATCTGTTGGGCAAGAGATGTGGCTTATCCTCTCCACGCCCAGATGGCGTCCATCCATTGGTGAGGAATGGTTAGGGCTCACAGGGGTTATCAGGGCTGACTTCACCATCCTGTTGATCCTGCTTTATGCCAGCTGCATTGGCAGACCCTCCTTTTTTGTTTTCTTTCTTGAAAAGGAAGACGCTATGGGTTTTGGTGTCCTTGTGAACTTCCTCTGGCCATGCCTTCACTGTGATGAGCATCAGATGCTCCGAATGTCTCTGCTGAGCATGATCGCTGCTTCAGAGACGCTTGCTTATCTGACTGATCTCCTGCCCAGAAACTAATTTTGGCTCCCAGTCAGCTCAGCTCTTCCCTCCTCCATCTAATGTCTTTCTTCCACGTGTTTTCTGAGCCTCTGCCTCTTCTCCATCTTCTAAACCCTACGCTGTGTAGCTCCAGCTGGGTCTTCTCTCTCCTGCAGACTGAGTCTTGCAGGGTGGAGAAGGAAGGGGCGAGCAGACAGCTGATTGCCCAAGTGGCTTTATTCAAAGGGGCTGCTCCTGCTTCACCTTCTCTGTGCTTTGGTGGCTTGGTGAGTGGTGACTCAGGCAGATGTCTGCTGATATCCAGCACCAAACTTCCTTGTAACTCTTACCTTGGAAATAGAAGTGGGACAGGCAGTTAAATGGAGGCCCCAGAAGGGCTGAAATTATCAGCTCCAGCTCCACCCAGATGGAAGCATGCAGAGAAATTGTAAAGGCTGAGAACAGTTGACTGGTATCTAGCAGGACTTTGAATCAGATGCTCCACGGAGGAGGGGGACAAAGATGTTTTTACCCTTTTCCCAGATGTTGCAAAGCTGGAAAGCAACCTCCAGTGTCCCTGCTCCTGCATTTGAACCCCAAAGACTCTTGCTGCAGCTGCTCTCAAAGCCAGGAGACAGAGGACTTAGGACTTTGTAGGTAACCAGCAGCTTTTATAGGCAAACAGGAAATTATAAGACATTTCCTGTTTATATTGCCAACCATGAATATATGGCTAGATCTACCTTGGCTGTAGATACTGGGAGTTCTCCAAGTCTAACCCTGGAAATGCAATAATCCACCCAGACAAAAGCCATTAATTTATGCCCCTTATTACCATTTTGCTTTGAGTAGCTGCCTTCCCTGAACTGTCTGGCCACAGATGTGATGATAGATTGGAGCTGAACAGGACAAAAGCCCCACTCGGACATCAGTAGCACTGCTCGCCTGACCATAGATAAATTAAAGTATTAAAAGCAATAAATGGAATGAATTGCCTCAGTACTTTCACTCCTCTCCGGACCCATCAGACCAGCCTGAGGGCAATGCTGAGGTGAGAAAACAACCCATGTGCATTCCTAGCCTCTCAAATAATGCCTGATCCCTGCCCACCTCTTTCAAAATTGTTGTCTTCATCATCACACGGTCCAAAGGCAGGGAAGATATATATCCTGTCCTCAGGTGAGGGTGTATTTCCTGAGCTGTGGAGACGGTTGAGAGAAGATGAAGGCCTCACTCGTTGCCGTGCTGGCTTTGATCCTATGCGCAGATCAAGGTGAGGTGTCATGGTTGGCTACTAGACAAAGAAGAGTTGTGTGTTTTAAAGCCAGGGAGGCCTTGTGGCCAGGGAAAAATCATGGGAGAGGGTGCCTTAGCTCTTGCAATGGTGCAGCTGAAGGACACGTTGCTCCTCTTTGGGTTTCTTATCTGTACTCTCAGCATAATTGTGTGAAAGGTTTATTATCTTCAGAGCAATTTCCCTATAGAAGCTCCTGAAATGACGTTGTAGAGAGGTGGGTGATGGTCTCTTCTTGTAAGCAACAAGTGATAGGACAAGAGGAAATGGCCTCAAGTTGTGCCAGGGGAGGTTTAGGTTGGATATTAGGAACAATTTCTTCATGGAAAGTGTTGTCAAGCACTGGAAAAGGCTGCTGAGGGAAGTGGTGGAGTCACCATCCCTGAATGTGTTTAAAAGTTCTGTAGATGTGGTGCTGAGGGACATGGTTTAGCAGCGGACTTGTCAGAGTTACATTAATGGTGGGGCTCAATGATCTTAAAGGTCTTTCCCAACCTAAACAATTCTATGATTCTATGTACTACTAGACTTTTATGAAAACAAGAGAGAAAAAAGGAAGCAGTTGCCATGGTTCTGCCTTTGTTAAGAGAGTGTGAGTTTGTCCGTTGAGGTGATGCAAGGCTGTGGTTATTTCTCAATCTTGAAGAAGAAGTGCTTCAGCCTACAATAGCTCAACACATCCATGCACCTGGTTCCTACTGCAGTCAGTGACACCGTTTCCAGCAGCAGCAGTGGGACAGGGCCACCTCTGCAACATCTGGCCTTGTGCTGCTGCCTGTTGAGTGACCTTGATCTCTGCCCACCTCAGAGACCTGACAAGCTTGCTAATTTAAGAGATTTTGGGAGAAAGCCGGGGAATGAGGGACAAGTTGTGCTGTGGGCTAAATGGGTTAAGCAGCCTTACGCTGGGATATCGGGTGGAGATGCCTATTTGGCTATTATTTGCATCATAGATTATTATATTTGATTTCACAGATATTGCAAATGAAATCAGAGCCTTCTTAGTGCAGATGATCTCGTAGCCTCTATGGGCACGACAATAAGCAACCAGAGAAAATAAATATTATCCTCATTTATAAAGAGGAACAGGATTTGCCAGCGCTTGGAAACCTGCCATGTTGTTTGGTGCAGGAAAATAATTTTTTGGAGTAGTTATTTCTGTCTCATTGTGGCCTAAGAATACCTTTCTGCTATTTAGCTTTGTTCACTTACCGGAATAGCAATTCTGAAAAATTTCCAAGTGTTAACAAGGCCCGGGAGACAAGAGAGCTTGTTGTACAGTGCCAAAAGGGAGCCTGCCCTAATCCATGTTAGGTAACCCAGGCGGTAAAAATGACGTGTTAGACTGCACGTGTCTTAGGGCTGAATTCACACAGCAAAGAGTTAAAAGCCCTTCTTCTTCCCCCCC
>VZZY01013459.1:353867-405276 GCA_013400335.1 Eurystomus gularis
GGGAATGGGACTTGTGTGTTTTTTCTCCTGTGTTCCAGAATTATTCAGCTCCCTGGAAGCACCGAGAAATACCAGTTGAACAGACGCTAATAATTAATATTTCATTGTGTTGGATTTACACGTCTTGCAGGAGTGGAGACAGGCTCCCTCACAGCCTGCAGGAAAACAGTTGGGTGGTTTTTTTGTGGCTTTAAAGCAAAAATGGATGTTTTTTTCACTTGGCTTGGTCTGCTTTTGCTCTGGACAAGCATTCTTGTATCCCATGGCTAATATAAGGGGAAATAAATCATCCTGGGCATGGTTGCAGAGCAAAGGGTTATTTCCCCTGCCCGAAGGGCACTGCAGCTCAAGGACGTTGAAATCTGCCCTCCTCCCATGGTGTAAAGCTACGCTGGTGGCAAATTACTCCTCTCCAATACTTCTGAGATGTGCAGGGAAGAAGCAGAGGTGGGTGTGATTCCTAACCCCTGATTTTGACCAGGAATTAGGGCCAACTGGGACCACGGAGATATATTGGTCATTAACACATGGATGAAGCTGTCCAGAACATTACCCCAAGCCCATGACCCTTGCTGTGTCATTGTGCAAGGCAGCATTCACCCCTTGGGTTCCAAAGGTTTGTGGAGGACCCTAAACAGAAAGGGGTTGGTCACTGGGATGAAAGGAACTAGTTGTTATCATCACTACAGACTGCACTGAGCATCTCTGACCCTGTTCAAAGATGTGATGGTGATGGGAGAGGTGGGACAGAGGTGAAGGAGGCCTTCTGCTTGTCCCAATACACAACAAGGCCCAGGTGCAACACTCGAGTGGTACAGGGCATCTCCCAGTGCAAAAGAGGCACCTCAGCTGGAGATGGTCCAGGGTGTGGGAGAAAGGTGCTACAAAGACATGGCACGTTATTGCAGGCATAATCCCAAGGAGGGGATATCATAGAATGGTTTGGGTTGGAAGGGACCTTAAAGATCATCTAGGTCCAAACCCCCTGCCATGGCAGGGACACCTCCCACTAGACCAGGTTGCTCAAGCCCCCATCCAACCTGGCCTTGAACACCTCCAGGGATGGAGATCCACACCCCCCCTGGGCTGTGCCTCACCACCCTCAGATTGAAGAATTTCCTCCTAATTTTGAATCTAAATCTCCCTTCTTCCAGTTTGAAGCCATTACCCCTCATCCTATCACTACAGCCCTTTGTAAAAAGTCCCTCCCCAGCCTTCTTGTAGACCCCTTCAGATTCTGGAAGGCTGCAATAAGGTCTCCCCAGAGCCTTATCTTCTCCAGGCTGAATAAGCCCAGTTATGGCAGCCTGTCTTCATAGGAGAGGTGTTCCAGCTCTCCGATCATCTTTGCAGCCTTCCTCTGGAGCCCCTCCAAGAGGTCCATGTCCTTCTTGTTCTGGGGGCTTCACAGCTGGACGCAGTGCCCCAGATGAGGTCTCATCAGAGCACATATCCAACCAGCCAGACACGGAGAGAGAGGGCTGTTGTCCTCCAGAATGGTTAACAGACCCACCGGTGCAAGGCATGGAGAAAGGTCCACAGAGGAAGAATTGCCCAAGCATGGTGCTTAGAAGAGGCAACACAAAGCACACACAGAGTCCTTTCAGTGGCTGGAGCTGGCAGGCACATGCAGCATTGAGATGAAACAACAAACAATTATGAATGGCACAATAAAAGCCTGGTTGTGGATAATAACTAGCAGGTTAAATACCTAAAGGATTCGTCGGATGGACGTCAGAGGAGGTGTGACGCTGATCCTTCGGACCCAGGCTGTAGGACAGCTGGACTCGCTGTGTGTGGTTGTCACCTTTCCCTTCTGCTATTGGAGCTCCCAGCTTAGACCCTCCAAGAGCCAAAGCCACGCGATAAATTTAGCCCTGCGCCAAGCTGTGTGTGTGGGCAAGGCTGGAGGAGGGCTGGGAGGGAGGCTGGAAGCGGGACGGAGCCATCAAGCCTTGCAAAAATGGGAGCAGCAGTGACCTAGGCAGAGGTTCCAAGAGGAAGGGATGTCAGATGAGGGCAGCCAAGCCTTCCTGTGGCCAGCAGCCACCCCGTATGTCCCATGGCCACCCATGACACCAAGATGAATATCACACCAGGCAGGAAAACACCAAACCACCTTTCTGAAGAGCAGCCTCCCATGTGTTGCCTAATTCTTCACAAGGTGGGGGGTGAAGTCCATATTTTATTTGTGGGGTGGCCAGTATAATCAGGATGCTGGTCAGACCTGCTGGGTCACACAACCCGGGGAGGAGGGAGAGGGAAGAAGCGACCTGGCTGTCTCCAGCAGGTACCAGGGTGTGCTGCAGGCTGGACAAACACTTCTCCAGACTCATGACACCTTCCTGCTGGAGGGTTGGGTGGGAATGCTGCGGGAAATTCAGCTCTGGGAGAAACTCCAGCTCTTTGGGGGAACCAGGAGTTTTCCAAACCAAAGCCATGACAGCTGTTTGGGCTCAAGCCATGTTTTTGTTCATGGTACAAAGCAAAAGAGATGTGGGTTTGTTTTTAATTATCATTCTCCTTTTCTTTCTTGACTTTTGACTTCACAAAACATGCTTGATTTCAAGCGTTGCGTTTGGGGGACTCATCCCATGACCTTCACTGACTTCTCAGTCTGGATTCCTCAGTCTGGGCCTGCCCCCCAAGTTATAGAGATCTGGGCACTTCTGGGGTGTCTCTCCCCTCCTAGGACAAGCATCAAAGACAGTGCTTGAAGGGCTCAGTGGAGACCCCCAACTCTTTTCAGAGGCCCAGGGTGAGCGAATCAGAGAGACCTACCATTTACAAGCCTAAATTAATTTCTTTTAATCCCAGCCTCAGTGAGAAAAAAAGCAAAGCCAAAAAAAAAAACTCAAAAAAGGGTGGCAAAGCTATTTTTTAAAAATCCACCTACGAGAGGAAACTTGATGGAAGTTGGCACATTTCCATAAAACTTCCATGTCTGGTGAACTAATGAATATTATGAGGGGGTGGGGGAACAACAAAAAACCCCACATTTTCCTGGGAAATCCTGGATGGTTTCCAATGCTTAGAGCAAGACTAAGCCCACGAGAGGGAGCTGGTGCTTCTGTGTGGTGCTGGACTGGCCACAAAATGCTGTCTGCCCACAGAAGAACCTATTTTTTCTGGAGCAATTTCCAGGGGGAAAACCGGCAGCCGTGCGAGGGATGAGATGGCTCGGCTGGAGGCAGCCCAAGGAAGGATGGCTGTGGGACCACGCTGTCGATGCCAGCCATGCTGAGCTCTGCTCCTTGGCCAGCCTCCAGCATCTGCTCCCTCCCACGCTGGGGACGTGCCTTGGTTTGGCTGTGATGGATAATTCTGGTGAGTCTCATATCAGCTCCTGGGCTGCCTGCGCTAGAAGAAGGAGTATTTGCATCCGAACCATAAAGCCCTGCAAGGTTTCGATGCAGAAACCATGGGCTTGCTTGGAAGTGGGGTGCAACCCTCCATCCCTCCCTCTCCTGTGGCTGCGGTGCTCTCGGGAGTCCCCAGAATTGCTGGGCTGATGTTGGGCTGGGCCTGGGCAGCATGAAGGGAACCTGATTTTTCTTGGCACCTCTGAGGTCCTGGGGACTAAAGAGGGGTGCAAATTGGATGGTGCTGTGCCTTTCAGTGCAGTTAGGGGTGGCTCTGTCCCTTCTTTCTGATTTTCTTACATTCTTTCTTTGCAATGACTCCTTGAACACCTTCCCACCACTCTGACACTAAGATCTAACTCCCTCTATTCCTCTCATAAGCAAGACTAGCACCTGAAAACCACCATGTATGCAAATAATGGAAATTCTGCTTTTCTCCTCCTCACCCATGGGTTTTAACCCTGTCTTCAAACCACTGCCTGATGCCTTCAGAAATTGTATGAAAGTAGAGAAGGGAAGGACTCCGTGAAAGCCTGTGAGGAGAAGGTGGCCCAGGTGAGACTTCAAACCTAGCTCTACCACAGTTTCCCCATGTCTGACCTTGGAAGAGTCATTCAGTGTCTCTGATTCATGTGCTTAAGATGGAGATAACAATGCAGGGCTTCTTACCCTGACTTGGAGGGTTCTTTGGGTCTCAGCAGTATCTTGCTGATGTTTCACTCAGCTGGTCCAGGGATGTCCTTGTACCAGGACCAGGAAGGGTCAGCCTCCCCACCCACTGCAGATGCCTGTGCTCTCAGAGCTTGCCTCTCCCAGGCTCCTGCAGCCCTGTGCTGCTATAACCAGTGTGAACACTCATCCTTTCCATAATGCAATGCAGAAACCTGTCATGGCAAAGCTGGGGCTGCTCCCACGTCGCTCACTCCTCCAGAAATGCTGTTCTTTGACTCACCGTGGTGCTGAGGAGCTTTTGTTAGGAGCTCTTTTAGGAGCTGGGCATGCAAGCGGCACAGAAAGGCCCATCTCTCCCCTACTTCCCCATCACACAGGAGCTTTTATGATGGATGGAGTAGACACAGAGGTGAAGGCGAGGGTGTGAGCATCACTTGGTGCATCATTTGTTTGGCCACTGCCTGGTTTGTTGTCAGCAGGGTGGCCGGTCTTATGATGGGTTGAGGCTGCTCAGTAGGTCTGATGGGGTCCAGGACCCCTTTCAACTTTGAGTCTCCTGGAAGAGCAAACAGAGGAGCTCCAGGGCCAAGACTTCATCCCTGGAATGAGCCTGATGCCAGGATGAGATGCAGAGCCCCGTGTCCTCAAAAAGCCCTGAAAGGCAACAGGAGGGGTAGACACTGCTGCTGACCTGCCTCTCCCTTCAGCAGGCAGGTGGTCCTCCTCCCTACCACTGGCACAGGTGAGAGGGAGGCCTAAGCCCAGCACAACCCATGCTACAGCAGAAGGAGAGCAAGGAAGAGGCCTGGGGAAGTGTCCTGCCCTGCAAAACCTGGGAGACCAGCTTGTCTGCTCATCACCCAACTCCCAGCTGGATGTCAGCAGTGGTGAGAGGGTGGTGCTTTACCCCTTCTCCATAGCAGAAAAAACTTCTCCAGGCTGCTCTGCAAAGCTCTCCCTGGGCATGTGGACCTTGCTGTTGGGGTGGAGGTATCTGGAGATAGATGCTCTCTGCAAGGTTCGCTGCCTGCTGTGGCACTGAAGGATTCAAAGGAAGCAAAGCTGGATGGATTTCTAGGTCAGGCTATATTTCATTTCCCAAAATACCCACCACCACCAAGGCTTGGGGGCAGAAACCCAGTGCTTCCCCTAGATGCTCTCCTGCTTCCAAGGAAAAGGGGCAGGAGTGGTGCTCACATCTCCCAGGTGTTACTGAAATGGTCCTGCCTGTGTGGCCTTTTCCTCTTATTTGGGGCAAGAGAGAGCTGGGTCAGAGGCTGTCACAGCAGTGTCCCTGCAGCAAATCTCACCTCCCACTTCACCCTCCACGCTAAACGCTGCACCACAGGAGCATGAAGAAGCAAATGGGTGAAACCAAGCTCCTGAGGTTAAATGCTACAGGGAGAGGCTCCATCCAGACAGGTAAATGGCACAGAGCATCCTCTCATGCCATGTAGTATGGCATGCTTGTGGCACTCTTTCTGCCCCCAAAACAGAGGAGAGGAGAGGAGAGGAGAGGAGAGGTCTGCCTACTGTGAAAGCCATGCCTGGAGGACAGGGGGTAAGCTTTTGGCTGCAGAACAGTTCTCCTGGTGCNAGGAGAGGAGAGGAGAGGAGAGGAGAGGAGAGGAGAGGAGAGGTCTGCCTACTGTGAAAGCCATGCCTGGAGGACAGGGGGTAAGCTTTTGGCTGCAGAACAGTTCTCCTGGTGCTAAGGCCACACTAGATTTATTTCTGTTGGCATTTTCTTCATCCCATCTCCCTTTCAGCTTAAATGAAAAGTGGGTTTTCCTCCACACAGCGAGGCAGGACAGAAAGGCTGGGAGCAAAACCAGGGCCTGATGCCAAGCACTGTGTTTACAGCTCAGAAATGGGAGGGTGCGTCCCTGGCCTTTGCTTTCAGAGGAAGGAAACCTTTGTGGGCCTCTTTTCTCACCAGAGATCCTGTCTACTTGCCCCTGCCTTGCTCCTGCAGTAGTGGTCAGGTTGCAAAGCAAAGCTAATGGGAGCAGTGATTGCAGCTGCCATGGGCTGAGGAGCAAAAGCCACGGCTCTCCCACACCTGTGACGTTGGACATGCCTGTCAGACTCAGTTTTGGGACTTCAGGAGCCTTTGCTGAAACGTTGTAAAATCCCTTCAAGGCACGGTTGTCTTTTCCCTGACATTTTAACAAGTTGGGAGTGGGTACCCAGTGTGTGCAATCAAGATGGGGCGAGTTGTTCCTACCGTGCCCTTTCCTTGGCAAGCAGGAGGGTGTCTGCAAGCCCAAGGTGGGTTTTCCACCCTGATATTGCTCCTTGGATCAGTGTGGGCAGCTTTTGGTTCCCATGCCCCTCCCACGCTGTCATCTGGGAGGTTTACAAGCCTTGTTTGTGATGAGTGTTGGTGAGCGGGGCTCTGAGGAGTTCCTCAGCGGGTGGACGGGATCAATCATGCCACGTGAGCTGCTCTCATCATACCCTGCGAGTGGCAGGGGTGGGGTGAGAGAAGCTAAAGCCCAGCTGCAGCGTGCAAGGATGCTCTTGAGATGGACCAATGCCTACCATCAGCACAGCAAGACCATGCAGACATCCCAGCAAGACCACGCCCTGCTTTTCCAAAACACTCAGCCTTGAAGTTTTGGCTAACCCTCCTGGGAAAATAACCTTCTGCTCGCCCAGTGAGGAATACGATTGTGTTCCCAGATATCATCCTGTTTGTTGCTCTGCCCTGCTGAACACACCTGTCAGGCTGGGATGGTTTCAGCCAGGATATTTACGTGATCTGCAGCTTCTCCACCTGACACGGGCTCTCCTCTGGGGACTCCTCCTGCTCTCCTCAGCTGCAGTTGCAGAGGTTTCAGCCTGACTATTACAAGAGGTGTGACAGGTTTCTAGATGTAATGAGGGATGGCCCAAGCTCTTGTTCTCACCATGCAACTGGGGTTTTGATGTATGTACGTGACCTAGCCACGTATCTGCCTGGGTCAGAAGGAGTGGGTCAGGAGAGAAGTTGGAACATCCTGATCTTCCCATGTGTGTGCTGATTTTTTCCACCCTCATTGAGCTCTTCCACTCTCAGTTGGGACCTTCTTGTTAAAAATCAGACCCAGAGGCTCTAAAACAAATTAAGAGCAGAGAGGTTGTCTGTGGAGCTCATCACAACTTTTCTACAGAAATAGAAATGTACTTTTCTTGGTTTACTCTCAGCTTTCACCCAACCTTGGAAATATGAGCTATTGTGTTTCAGAGCAGAAATACGCGTCCCGCAAAAGATGAGTCAAGAACATCAAGCAAATGAAAAAAAAAAAAAAGAAAAAAGGAGCAATTCTGAGAACTGTGACTGTTGCCTTGTCTTCTGGGACAGGCAGAGTGTCTCTACCTTTTATAGTGGGTAGACATGGAAAATTTAATTTCTTGCAGAAGCAAAATGGAGGAGTAGACTAAGGCTTTCTTGATGTCCCTGAGGACAGCTGTGGAGGCTCTCACAAGGCCAGCTACTACCACAGCTGTGTTATACATGAGTTTCTCTCACATATGACTGGCCTGGCAGGGTCAAATGGCTGCTCTCTACACCACCATGTAACTCCAGGATCTTAAAGTTGAATTTAAAAAACCACAAAACAAACATAAAGACCCCACGGTGATCGGAAAGGCAGCTGTGAAGACAAATATGATAGCTGTCACCCACTTTACTTCCCGGAGAGGCTGGCCAGAATCTTCTGTGGCAAAGTTTGATTGGCTTTTCATAAGTGCACTGGGGTTAAGAGAGTAGCCACTCGAGCACACAAACACCATCCTAGGAGTTGTACACACAGCATCACAACATGGTGGGCGTTGGAAGGGACCTTTGGAGATCATCTAGTCCACTGCCCCTGCTAAAGCAGGGTCACCCAGAGCAGGTTGCCCAAGATTGCGTCCAGATGGGTTTGGAATCTCTCCAGAGAAGGAGACTTCACGACCTCTCTGAGCAGCCTGGACC
Source organism: Eurystomus gularis (assembly GCA_013400335.1). Taxonomy (NCBI): domain Eukaryota; kingdom Metazoa; phylum Chordata; class Aves; order Coraciiformes; family Coraciidae; genus Eurystomus; species Eurystomus gularis. Next base: position 361,863 of record VZZY01013459.1, read on the forward strand.
AGGTCTTGGTCACCCTCATCCTAACACCCGAGTGTCTCCTGCTAGGACTAGAGTCCATTTGCAGTGGGCAACACCAGTGAGCCAATGGGTGCCCCTTTCAACTCGTTTCACACCCACATTCTCACTCTTGAGTGCTTCTCCTCTTGTCAGATTTGGCCGTAGGTTTCCTGTAGCAGAGTCTTGGGCATCAAATCCTTTGAAAATAATTTATTCAGATGGTACAGTGGAAAAAAAACAGCTTGAGCTGGGTGCCTTTGGAGAAGGACCCTGAAGAAAGAAATCCCTGGGCAATTATACCCTTACAATCTATGCACCTGCCCCTAACACGTTCTTCATGCGCCTTTGACGTGCCTTCTGGTCCAATGGTGATTTCTGGTCTGGGATCTTCTAACACCTTATTGGATTCCTTCTCTGTCTATTGACAGGCTGTTAACTGTCCTTATCTTCCTGAGTTGCTGCTTCTGCTGACGGTTGAAGGCTCCTTATCTCCTGGTTTGCACTGGCCCAGGAGGCTGTCTTTTGCTTAACTAGGTAAAAGTTCAGCATATCTCAGTAAAAGTTCACAGCTTGCTGCCAAAGGCTTCAGTAGATCATAGAACGCTTTAGGTTGGAAGGGACCTTAAAGATCATCTAGTTCCAACCTCCCTGCCATAGGCAAGGACACCTTCCACTTGACCAGGTTGCTCAGAGCCCCATCCAACTTAGTCTTGAACACTCCTAGGGAGAGGGCATAGTATCATCGAATGGTTTGGGTGGGAAGGGATCTTTAGAGGTCATCTAGTCCAACTGCCCTGCAATGAGCAGGGACATCTTCAAATAGAGTAGGTTGCTCAGAGGCCTGTCCAACCTCACCTGGAATGTTTCCAGGGATGGGGCTTCTACCACCTCTCTGGGCAACCTGGCCAAGGTCTCACCACACTCAGTGTGAAAAATTTCTTCCTTATATCTTGTCTAAATCTCCCTTCATTTAGTTTAAAACCATTGCCTTGTCCTTTCACAACAGGTCCTGATAAAAAGTCTGTTTCCATCTTTCTGACAGGCCCCCTTGAAGGGCAGCAATAAGGTCTCCCAGAAGCCTTCTCTTCTCCAGGCTGAACAAGCCCAACTCTCTCAGCCTGTCCTCACAGCAGAGGAACGTCCATCCCTCAGATCATTTTTGTGGCCTCCTTGGACCTGCTCCACCAGGTCCATGTCCCTCCTGTGCTGAGGACTCCAGAGCTGGCCCCAGCACTGCAGGGGGGTCTCCCCAGAGCATCCACAACTTCTCTGGGCAATGTGTTCCAATGTCTCACCACCCTCATAGTAAATAAAAATCTAGGTACCCACCCTAAGTAAAGCTAAACAAGCAGTGTAACAAATCACCCAACATTGTTCTGTAACCCCTGCATCCTGATGCTGAAAGGTTGACTCCAAGTGATCCATCCCATTTAGAACTTACTTATTTAAGCTAAACAACTATTATTTCTTAACACTGGCATGTTCTAGATCCTTATCACAGCCCAAGATTTCTAAAGAAATATCAGAGCTTGTCAGGACCAGTGGGTGAACATGTGGCAGAGGGGATGGTCCCATTTTAGTGCCTGCATGTTGACGGCACGTGTCATGAAAGCAGATCAGGAGGGCTGGACCTTGGGCAAGGGGAAATTCCACTTGCAGTGAAAAAGCAATGGCAGATGTGGGAATTATCAGTGCAGCTGTGATACAAGTGCAAACTTAAATCTGTGAGGATCGTTTCTCCCCAAACACAGTAGTGTCCAGTGGTGTCCTCCTTGGGGAGGATTGACAAGAACTCTTTTGGGGGTATCCCAAAAAGATACTGTGTTTTTCTTACTCATCTCTTCTTCCTCCTCCCAACTATCCTTCTTCACTGCCCTTTTTCCTTCAGACCTGGCAGGTCTCCAATAACCTCCCTCCTGGCTGCAGAGATGCCACCACAGAATAATAAACCTTGGCCCTGGATCCAAGAAGGATGACTCACATCCACAACTCTAACATCTTTCCTCTACCAACAAGGTGGTTGCATCCAAATTGCTTGCAAGAAACAGCCCCATATCAGGGCACTGTCTGGCTGGGGTGTGCCCAAGCCATGTTGATGGTCCAATGGCATGGATGGCATTGGGGCTGGGGTTGTGCCCTGTTTGGTGAGCTAGCTGCCTTTCAGGCAGGGCATTGGCGGGGATGTGAATCATGGTAGTTGCATGATGATGCTGTTTGATATCTCCCCATGAGCTTCCAAACTGATGGGACTGAATCCTCTCTTAGGACCTTGGAGGTTAAGGGAATGTGACAAAAAGGTTTTGGTTCCTTGTTGGTTGGTAGCTACTGCCCCAAAAGACTCAGGTTACTCCCCTATTGTGACCAATAGCAAGGCTCCTGGTGACCATCACAGCTGTCACATTGAGAAGGAAGTCTATCCAGTTCACCTTGTATTTCAGTCAGACATGGTGGATCTTGGCTACCCTTGTTCTTCCTACCTGGAGGTTTGGCAGCTTCTGTCCTCTGCCACAAGGCTGACTGGAGGAGCTCTGTCTTGTTGTTTGGAGCCTACCAGGTCATCTACAGACTCAGATGTGCTGTGGGAAAGGGCAGAACAGAGCAGGCTGCCTGCAACAGTCAGGCCTTAGGTGGAAAAAGCAAAATATCCCACAATGGAGCTTTTGGATCCCATGATCTCCCCCTTTCCAGCCATTGCATGGCCAGATGAAGCAACTCAACCCGAGGAATGAGGAAGGGACACAACCAGATCATCCTGATGCTGTCTGGGGCTGGGCTGGCCCACTTGCCCTGCATGCACCATCTGCATGAGTCAGGGACACTGGGAGAACTACCCATGGTTTCCTTCTCCTCACCTTGTCCCATGGCCTCTCCTTTCCCTTTTGAGGTTGCAGTTTACCGCCCTGAGCTGAAACAGAGAGTGGAGCTGCGATGGGAGCCACCCTCCAGAAAGAAAAAGAGAGAAAGTGGGGACAGTTGACATTAAAACATTCCCTAGACCTGGCAGTTTGCTCCACCTCGCTGCTCCATCATGGGTTGAAAACACGCTTTGTTTGGCTTCAGTTACACAAAAGGGACAGACCTTGCACAACGCGCTCCAAGGTCTGGCACAAACACACGCTGCAGGCTGCCAAGCTCCAAGTGGGTTAAGGTTTCCTCCTTAAAACTCCCAGGCTCTGTTAACTGTTTAACGTCCTTTTTGACATCCCACCTAGCCCTGTTTCTGCAGCAAGATTCACCCTGCTGCCCTCCCTGCTCCTTTTTTTAATGTCCCTGGGAAAGTGGTTTAACACCTCCATGCTGTGGTCTCCTGACACCATCTGCACTTCCCATTACCCTAGTTGTCTTTGCGCTGGCTTTTCTTCACTCCATACTTGAAAAAAACTGGGCTGCTCTCTGCTTCAAAGGAACACTCATCCCCCATCCCACCACCGTGGTGCTGGTTGGAGCCCAGAGCCCTTGCAGTGGCCCTGGGCGTGCTTGCAATATCAACAGCACAGAAGACTAGCGTGGTTTTGGGACCTGGCCAGACCTCAGTCTGTGTCCCCAGGCTTTTGCAGTCTTCTCCTTCAGGGACACAGGGAGAGGGGCCAGGTGGTGCCCCAGATGCTTTTCCCATCCAGGCCCCAAAGTTTGACTCCAGTGGCTGGTTAAACAGGGATTGGGGGAGCTGTTGAAAATGCTCCTCAGACCTTGAAGGGCTGCGATCAATAACTGAACAGTCTCTGCATGTAACGACATGTATGTTTTGCACAGCACCAAGTAATGCCATTGTAGGAGAAAAGGTGAAGCGTTGATACTTCCCTCCCATCCCATCTTATTTCTTACCCTAACCCTGCCTGTCTTTAATAATTCCCCTCCAAGCTTTGTGTGTTTGCTTTGATTTATTTTGCTTTGCACCCAATATTTCTCCGCTCCCTCCTTCCTTCTTTCCAGTTCTGGGTGAAATATTAATCTTGTTATTATTAACTTTCCCTCTCTCTAATCTATTTAAATGCTTTCTCACATTTCCACTTCCTACGGCCCATTTCTCACTTGTGGATTTTTCTATTCAGCTGCGCTCCGCTTTAGCAGTGTCATTTATTTACTGTTCGTTTATTTGTTTTAATTTCAAAGCCTTTCTTCTCCCTTCTTGTGAGCTGTGCTCATGCCCTGCTCCTTTCTTCCTGCTGAGAAGTTGCCTTTTTCTGCTCGGTTGGCTCCAAGATGAGCTGAATTCAGTGCGATAATTCAGTTTCATTTCAGGATTTTTGACGGGGATGGAAGGGGAGGAAGTTTTGGTTTCCATTTCTCCAGCTGGCTGAGAGAAGCCTGGCTCTGACGTGTAAAACAAACACGTGGACTAATAGCCACTATTTTCCTCCATGTTCTAGCAGATCATGTTTCCTGCCCGATGTGGTTCATGCATGTATTTACACAAAGCCTCGTTTGGAGAGTGTGGCTTTTTCACCCATTATTTCTGAAGTGTAGTTGCTACATTAGCAGCCACGTGGGACTTTTGCATCCTTGCTAAAAGAGGAGATAATTAAAGATTCATGCTCAAGGCCAGGGCAAACCTAGAGAACAGAGTGGAAGAGTTTGGAAACTGGGTGCTCATCCCCTCCACCCTGCTCTGGGCACAGGCAGAGACAGAAATCCTTGGGGGCTGAAGCTGCTGTAGAAAAGGAGAAACTGGGCAAAGGAAGAACCACTGGAAGCAAAGGACTTATCGCGGGGGTTGGGCATGGGGCTATTTGCCCAGGATCTTATGGACACATGATCAGGGGAAGAGCCTATGAACCAACTCCTTGGGGAGTAATCTGGGGAAAACAAAGAGCCACTGGATGTTCTTTACTCAGTTTCCACACCGTTTGTGACCTTACAAACCTTGACTCTGAGCATTCCTTGGTAATTTCTCTCTCTAAACACAAAGAGTTCTGGTTTACAGAGATGTCTTCTTGACCAGGACTCATTTTGCTTCTCAGTCATTTTCACTCCCATTCCTGGCTTAACTCCTTAACTCCATGCACTTTGTGCCTCTGCTGCATCCTGAGTCATTTGGCAAGAGGTGATGAAGTGGTTGTAGGAGCAGAAGGAGGGAGCCCAGGAGGACTGAAAAGGTCACGAGGGACTGGAAAAACCTGACTGAGTCCAGAATTAGTCTACAGGTAACAACAAACATGGTCGCTTGGAAACCCTGGATGCTTCCAGAGGACAGAGAAGAAGAGAAAAACAAAAGCATCAAACTCCACCCCTGCCTGGGCTATGGAATTCTCTGAGTGACAGTCTCCAGGAATTAAACAAGCTGGTTTTCTACTTAAAGCACTTTCTTTAGCACAAGTGAGATAATTCTGAATGACTGTGGACAATCCAGAGAAAAACCTTTTTTGCCCCCTCTTGTGTTTCCCACAGGTACGAAACACTCATATCATGGCAGAGAGGAAGGACAGAGGATGTCAGTTGACACCTATGGTCTTGCAAGCAATGATCCACCCCAGACTGCTGCAGCTGCCTCTTCTTCGCTCCAGGTTTCGCGGTTCAGCCCAATGGAGCAAGAAGGGACTCCCGTGTTTGAATCAGATAAATCGTTCCCCAGATTAGCAATATAGACATGGTCAGCAGGAGTAAGCCCTGGAAAAAAAAAGATTGGACCTGAATGAGATGTAAAAAAAAAAAAAATATTGCTATTTGGAGCCTCGTAATAGGTTCCTCTGCACAAACACACCAATCACTGATCACATCTTGTGTGCTGTCACACCCCAAACCTCCAATTACTGCAATCAAAGGAAATAAAAGCGAATGTGATCCCAGTATAAAACTTTCCTGTGGTGCACCATCCCGCATTGCTTGGGCTTTGAGGGCATGGGGACCATGAAGGCTTTTCTGATCGCCCTGCTGGCGGCAGTCCTGTGTGCCGAGCAAGGTAAGAAGCTTTGGAGGCTGGGAGAGCCAAAAGGAGAGGATGAAAATACCGGAAGATAAATTAGAGATAAAGTAGAGACAAGAAGGTTTAATAACTTGCAATTGGTGAGGTCTTGGTAGTTTTTCTTTAGCATCAGCTACATCGAGCAGTAGCTTGAGTCTTAGCTTCTGGGTGAGTTCTTTTAAGGTACCCATAAGCCAAAGATGACAAGATCACCGCTCTGGATTCTCACACCCTGAAGTATCGAGCTCCAACCACTCACATCTGAAAATAGATGTGTGAACTGCAAAATCCTAATAGGACATAAGCTGGGCTCAGTTTTGCCTTTGGTTTAATTTTTGTTTCTGCGTGAAAACTTGAGCTGTTGACAAAGGTAATAGAACGTCTTCTGCCAGCGCTTCACTTTGTTTCCCATAACGACGTTACAATTAAGAAAGTAGGTGGCTGGCAGATGTTTGAAAGCCTAAGAGCTCTTTGCTTGTAGGTTTGAAGAGCTTTTGTAAGTGCCTGGGAGTATGTTTGTAATGAGTTCTGTAATGCTCTGTGCTTGTCCTCTTTCAAAAGGAGGTGTAGATGCAACTAGGTGCCTCTGTAGAGACATCCAGTTGAGAAACACTGGTTCTGCACGTGTATTTGCAATCCCAAGGAGTCCTGCATGCCTTTTTGCACCGTTAAAGGCTATTTCTGGCAAAACTACAATTCATGGAGGCCAGGCACGGGCAAGGCTTTATAACTGGTATAATTATTGTTTCCTGACTGGGAGGGATTTTCCTTGCATTGGTCAGCAAACATGAGCGCGTTTCAGTTGCTACCGTGTGCATGCTGGAGTCTCGGCTCTATCTGCAGCAGGAAGTGGTTTGAACAACTTTGCGAGATCTGGCAGAAATGCAGATCAGAGAGAGCTACAGGGTCTGTAAAACTCAACAGTGCTTGCTAGGAAGTGTGGCTGGGATTGCTCTGGCGTGGTCTGTAGAATGTCCCCTGGCTCGTGTTGGGGAACCTCCAGAGGAGAGGTCAGAGGCTGAACTTACCTGAGTGATGGAGAAACGGTGAGTGCTGAATAGTCAGCTAAAGAGAAGTTAAAACCAGGACACAAAAAGGATTATTTTATCTGATGTTATGGAGAAAATTGGCTCTTGCAACACCTGGCACTAGGAAAGAGCATCTGGATGGGTTTCAGAGCAAGACAGTCGGTCATGTGCTAAGGCACCTGGAGCTGGCTCCAGAGCTGTACCCAAGGCACCTGAGCTCCCCACATCACAGAGAGGAGGCCTTTTCTTCTCCTACCTTGTGTAGTCAGGGACTAAAATGGCTTTTAATTGTCTTTTAAAACTGCTTCTGCAATTGTCTAACCAATGATCGTGGGCAGCTTCAACTTCAGAGATGAATTTGAATCAGCAGCAGTTGGGCTTTGAAGAGCCCCTGGGAGGAGTTTCCTTATTAAAAATAGGTTCAAATTCAATTGAAAGGGGGCCCTTCTGTGCGGAAATAAAACCCTTCCTGGGTTGAGAAAGCCAGGAAAAACTGAACTGGGCAAATTTCAGCCTAACAGAGGACCTTCCCTGGTCTCTTCTCCATTTGGTCACCTTCAGCCAAGAGCTCTCCACCTCTGGGGACAATGAAGCAGGTTGTCCCAAGAGCCCTTGTCACCCCTGTTCAGAAATGAGGAGCATTTCATAGGGCTCTGAAGAGGAGCAAAACAGTTTCCCTTGGTTGTGAATCCACCTCCAAGGAACAAGACGGCACATGCCTGTTTTCCTAGCATGGCCAGCCTGGAAATTTGACACAATTTACTTCAGTTTTGTTCAGAACTACACATCCTGCCTCCCTCTGGCTTTGTAATAGACCCAGCAGAGCCCTACTAATAATATCACTGAGAACATGTTGTTCCAGGTGCCAGCAGAAATAATCTCTCTATTGTCCAGAGCAACCTCTCTCAGGGAACTCCCTTTAATGTGGCTTCGTGCTCAGTAATTTAGCTCACGGGGGGTGTCATAGACTTTAATTTAATTCAGGTCCATACGGTGTCTTGCAGATGCAGTCTGCAAATACAAAAAACTAAGCTCTCACCTGAGAACAGTGCTGGTTTATCGTCTCCATGCCAAACCTATTCTAGACCTAGCTGGGCTGGCCGTGAGCTTTACTTTTGAACCTTGGCTGTCAACCAGGCCAACGTGGACCTGGGGGAGAAGAAAGGTCACCTGAGAACGGTGCTCAGGCTGAAAAAAAATGTGTTTTCAGATTTAATCGCTGGAAATCTCAAGTAAAGAAAGAAAACGTGGTTTGGTCTGTTTGTTTCCTTTTTCAGCTTCATTAATCAAAACCAACTCCTTTTTTCACTTGTCATGAAAATTTGTTTGCAAAATACTTTCACCTTGTATTTTCCAAGAAGGGGTGTGGCTTTTGATACTTTCTTCCCAGGAGAGTGTTGCTGGAAACCACTAATATGTGTCATGTGTGCACTTTCCAGCTTCCTCGCTGTTTTGCTACACGTGCGACAATGAGCACTCCAACTGGAACTGCCTTAAAACCTACAAGTGTGAAGAACATGAGAAATACTGTACAACCACATACAGCACTGCTGGGTTTGGTGAGTACTAGTAACACCTCAAGGCTTTTTTTTTATTCAGAGAATAGGATTTTTTAGGGCAGTGGTTGGTCTTGTCGGAAAAAAAATTGAGGTTTTTACAGATCACAACATATAACATGCGTGAATCCCTCCTCATTTTGTGATCCACCACCTGGAGTGTGTTCCTCACCATCTTGTGGCAGGGCTGGCTGGAGCACATGGATTTTCATGAGCAGACCCTTTGTGATGCTTTGTGGTGGAGGATGGAAAGGGATTAAATGTAAGTAATGGGGATTTAGAAACTTAAAATGCATTGGTAGTGATTTTTAGCTGTGCTACAGGAAGCATGCTGTGGATTTCTATCAGGGCCACTCTAGTGTCATGCATTTGGTCCAGGTTGTGTTGATAGTCACCCAGCACTCATCAAGTCCACTGATCGCTGTTATTGCTGCGTTGCAAATGAAGCATGGTGCAATTTTTCTCCTGCTATCATCCTCTGGTCAGCTCCTGCAGAAGAATCTTAAATCACAGCTCTCCTTTCTTGTCTGTTCTCCACCCAGGCAAGGACGTGGGACACCGCATCACCAAGAAATGCTCTGTAGACTGTCCTGAGACGAACGTGAACTTCGGCGTGGCGGCTTATTCCGCCAAATGCTGTAGTACCTCCCTGTGCAATTTCAGTGGTGCCAACAGCATAAAAATCAGCTACGCCGTGATGTTCCTGGGAATAGTGGCCAGTTTGGTCTGTGTCATGAGGGCAGGATTGTGAGGAGGGGTAGGCAAAGATGTGACAACCCAAGAACCTACAAGGTATTCCCCAACTGAGAAACCAATATCCCCTGCCAAGTGTCTCCAACAGGGTCTGTGCCACTCTGTTTTTTCCAAGACGCTGTTTCAGATCCCGTCCACAAAATGGCACGGCAGCGTAGCTCCCATTTCCCCCCCTGTATCACATGTTGTTTTGTACTACTTTTCCCCGGGAAAGCTCTTTTGATAGCATGTCTGTGACAATTGTCAGACACAAATAAAGGTTTATGTTATTCTAGAGTGTGTTTGCTATATCCACACTAAGATCAGCCAGAGAAAACAGCTCTTGCCAGAAAGGGCTGTGGTTTGAATCTCTACTACATGTTGAGTTCCTCTTTTTAGCACCTGGGAGTCTTCTCCTGGCTGCCTTTCTCAGTTGACTCAGTTGCATCCAGCAGCTCAAGACAGACACTCCATGAAGCCAGATGTTCTGCCTGATCACTCCGTGCTAACAAATGAAGGTGTCAACCTGGAAACGTCAAAGATGTTTGTGGTGTTCCCATTGCAAGCAACAGGACTGCGGGTTTGGCAGGTATTGGTTGTGCTCCTGGCTGTGCTGTGAAGTTCTCATGTCATCTTTGCAGGGTAAGTGGTTTCAGCTTTCAAAATAGGTGAACAGCCCACCCCAAGATGCTGGAGATGTCCAAGATGAGGATAGCGCTGCTGGAATCTGTCTTCATGGAAAGGAGACCTCTGTGCCTGCTTAGACAAGATGCTGCTCATGACTTCCCTGAAAGGACAGAGGAAATGGGCAGAAAGAGCCTGGCAGAGGGAATGGGTGTCTGATCTGGTGGGAAGGTCTCTGTTCCTTCACTTTTCTCTGTTGCTGCTGCATTTCCAGGCTTGGGGATGAAGGAGATGGGGTGGAGATTCCCTGCAGCCTGTGGAGGAGAAGAACAGTAGCTGCGATAGGCAAAATACATGTGCTCTTGGAGCTGGATGGTGCATAATTCCCAGCTGAGGTGTTTATAAGTGCAGTGCTGCATTTTGGGAGGGCTTGTATAGAAGTGGCACCTGGAAAAATGTCCTGACATTTGCACCCCACTGGATTTGAGAAGAGTGTGACCAGCAGGGCGAGGGAGGCTCTTTCCTCTTCTATGCTGCCCTAGTGAGGCCACCTCTGGAGCACTGTGTCCAGTTCTGGGCTCCCCAGTTCCAGAGAGACCAGGAGCTATGGGAGAGATTACAGTGGAGGCTCTGAAGATGCTGAGGGGCCTGGAGCATCTCTGTGCCCAGGAAAGGCTGAGAGCCCTGGGGCTGCTGAGCTGGAGAAGAAAAGCCTCAGAGGGGATCTGACCAATGCTGATCAAGAGCTAAAGGGCAGGGGGCAAGAGGATGGGGCCAGACTCTTGTCAGTGGTGCCCAGCGACAGGACAAGGGGTAATGGGCACCAACTGGAACCCAGGAGGTTCCACTTAAACATGAGAAAAAATGTCGTTCCTGTGAGGCTGTCCGAGCCTGGCCCAGGCTACCCAGAGAGTTTGTGGAGTCTACTTCTCTGGATAGTTTCCAAACCTGCCTGGACACAATCCTGAGCACCTTGCTCTAGGTGACCCTACTTTAGCAGGGGGTTGGATCAGCTGATCCCCAGAGGTCCCTTCCAACCCCTACCATTGTGTGATTCCGTGGAGTCCTGCTCCACCAGCACTCAAGACAGGCTGCAAAGTGCCCCTGTTTCTGTGCAACGGGAAGAAATCGCAGCGCTGGCCAAAGGCTGTGAAGATCAACGAGGAGAAACCGCAGCACTGGCCGAAGGCTGTGAAGATGAGATTCGGTTTAATTATCATATAAAAATTTAATTTCTGGCCAAGGAGGGTGTTCTGGCATTTAGTTAAATACCAGATGGGCTAACTGAAGAATGGTAGTGTTGTGGCATTTATCTGCTGAGGGACCAAAAGAAACTCGGGGTTTTTTCACTTCTTTTTAACTACTTCTCCCATCCCTTTTCCCGCATGCTAATCACAATAATTTCTGAAACGATTCTCAAAGCTTTTGGCCTACTTGAAAAATCCACGTTTAGTAAAAACATCTGAATTTCACGGCTGCTTTTAAATTTCAGTTTTTGTTTCATGAAAACCATGTGTTTTCACCAGAATAAAATCATTTGCCCTCATCACGTAACAATTTCAACCAGATTTAGAACAAGACGAGCAAAACACAACACTTCCTTCTCCACCCAGGAACTGTGTCAAGGAACATAAGTCTCTCCACCCTATCCTCCACACCCAGTCAAATCTCCTGTTAAATCTTCCCAAAATTTTCTTGAAATTTGTAACCTCCAAATACTTATAAACTGTGATATTATCTTCTCCTTTACCTCGGCCCCTCTGGTGTCAAAATCACCTGTGTCCTTTCTAACTCCATGGGTTCCTTTCAATCTGTCTCACCTGGCACTGGTGAGGGATGGAGATAACATTAATTCCAGGGGGACATATGGGACCAGTTGGACCAGCTAATGGGAAATCCTGGCTGTCAGAAATCCTGCAATAACTCCTTCAAGAGATGTGAATCGCTTTTGCCATCTCAAAATCTCAGCAGCTTGCGGAAGACAAGAGATATTTTAGTTTTGGCTTAGATGAGACTACAAGGGAGGAGGGAAGGGGAGAAAAGTGCCCGGCTGAGCTTCTATTTCTGTACCTGTTCACGGGTGCTGAAATAAATCTGAATGTGGGCTGCCTCTGCAACGCAATGTACGGGCTGCAGAATGGCATCGCCTTGTGACTAGAGACCCCTTTTCTGCTGTTACCTCAAACAGTCAGCAGTAAAAGTGGATTTACTAATAACGACTTGTGAAATCTCTTCTGGTCTGGGGAAGATAGACTATTTCACAGGGAAGAGAGGGTTGCGCTGCCTGGTATGGAGGGTGCCAGCTTCTGTTTTCCTCCTTCCTGGTACCTCGTGAAGTCAAACAACGCCGCTCCTTTGAGCTTTCTTGGTTAATTGCCACCTCTGTTCCAACTGAGTTTCGTGCTCTGGCTATTGAGAAAGCAAAAATTTCCCCACCTTAATCATTCAGGTCTCCATCCTAACAATATTTATACGTTCAACTCAGAGGTGTTGGAAAGACTTACATCACCTCAAGAGCGAGGCATGCCTTTTCGGTGAGATAATGCCTGTGGGTGGGTCACGCTGGAAGCTCACATATTTAATGGGAGATGGAAATCTGAGCAACTTTGAGACTAAGAAAAAACAGGAAACAAACCAGATGGAGAGCAGCAAGGGGCAGAGCCTCTGGCAGAGGCTCGGGGCATGCGGGTTGTTCCTGAGGCTCCAAGTGTCATGTGAAAGGGATCCAGCTGGAACATGTCTGGGACTGTGCCTCCACCCCCACAGTCAGATGGCAGGAAGACAATGGTGGGAGGAAAAAGAAACAACAACTATAAGAAGATGGGAAAGGTTTTTATTTTATGCAGGGAGATACACGATAAAAACGGAGGAATAAAGAGCATGGAAACCCAGAGGAGTACTCCGGTTTGGCATTTCACAGAAGTTTGTCTGCCTTGTAACTTCCTTTTTTTTCTGAAGATTTAATGAGTTGAGATCCTTGATCAGGCAATCCCTCATTTTCCATGCTTTAACTGGTTTGCTTTTTTTTTTTTTTCTCCCTGGCATTTATCTTTTGTAATTTGTAAAAAAAAAAAAAATCGCAATGTGATGGGGAGTGGGTGTTATTTCTACTTTTTAATTTAAGTGGTCATTTTCATTGCCCGGTGGAATTTATCTTCTAGTAAGATTACATTTTCCCTCATAAAAAATATCCAATTTTTTTAACAGAAACATTCATGATTTTGAACCGCTGTCTGAAAAAGGCCCACAGAAAATGATGTCTGGTCCCCTGTGAAATGCAGTGGAAGGATGCTGTGCTTCTGATCTAGCTGTATTGGCAATCCTGGGAGATGTTTTGTAGAAGTTTCCATCCCAATTTCAATTTTAAATTCAATCCATTTCCATATGCGCTAAAACAGCGTGTGAGGACAGGATCTTTAAGGGTGCAGCCTGCTCTGAGACCCAAGGAGGCCTGGAAAGGAGAACATTCCTCTTCTCACTTGGATGCTGGGGTTTTTTTGTGTTTACTTCTCCTGCACTTATCCAGAATTAGAAACTGCTTCATAATTAACATCAGACGAGCAAGCTCTATTGTGAAACAACTAGGAAAAAAAAAAGTGGGAGGAGAACGTATGCTGGCTGAGACTTCCAACAAAGGACACTTCCACATAAAAGCGCTGACACACTGCTCTCCATGATCCACTGTCTGACACAGCAACCCTATAGCTACTACCTTAACGTTAAAGCAAACACTGCAGAGGTATAAAACCTGCCCTGGGTGAGTCCTGCTTGGTTTGGAGGCTGTGAGACCTGTAAAGGATGAAGACTTCTCTTCTTGTGGTGCTCGTCGTAGCCCTGTGCACGGAGAGTGGTGAGTCTCCAAGGATTGCTTTGCGCTAGAGAGACCCCCCAGGGGTGGGGCATGTCTTTGATGTCGCAGGATGACAAGGGGCTTTTGCAGTGCGAATGGTAAAGCTGAAGTGTCGTTAGGCTCTAGAGAATATCCCAGTCCTCGGGATAAGAAGCCAGGGGATGTATCCCCACCAGATGTCGGAGAGACACTGAGGAGCTGAAGTGGGGGATGAGATACCCACCTCACCTGGACTCGTGCAGTCCCAAGCTGGCTCTTGCAGTGGCTCCGTGGAGGCAGCTGAGAGCCCTTGGTGGAGCTTCATGAGAAGGGGGGTTAGTTGAAGGACATACAGAGCTGGACAGGGAGAGGGAAATCTGTGCAATAAAGCTGCAGATTTGAAACAGAACGAAATACAGCCTGATTCAATAATTTTTTTTTCACTTGTGCGTTTATTGGTTGCAATTGCAAACCCTCATTACCTAAATGGGTAGAGACGGTCACGCCACACAAATTCTGGCCTCCATCTCTGTCTTGCAGCTTGTTGCTTGGAGGTACAGCTTTGCCAATGTTGATCCCAGGTCTGGCGTGGAGATTTAGAGTCCCATTCTCATTCTGATAGCTATTTTGGGGGCGGGAAGGATGCATTGGGAACTGCCACTTTAAATTTGCCTGGTTGGGCTCTGCCAAGGACTTCTGCCTGTGCCTCTGGGAGATGCCCTTTTTCCACAGGGATGGGCTGTGGGTCAGGCAAGGAACAGAGGGTGCAGCCCTGAATATTCTTCTGACTATTCCAGGGGAATAGTTGACTCCTTCAGCTCTGGGTGGGGCTTTTGCTTTACTGCAAACTGATTTTTTTTCTCAGGATCCGCAGTAGAGTTTTATTTGCAAATCACTGGCCATTCTGGTCCCGGTCTAGCAGAGCACTTAGGCTGTAAATGATCTTGCTGTGGGGCTTCACAGGCTTTAAACTGGGCATGTGCTAAAGCGTTGTGCTCAACAGGGTTGAGAAAGTTGAGGGCAAGTAAAGGATTCTTTCCTGTAGCTCATCAACTTCTTAAAAAGATCCCATAATGAGACAGCAAACTTACCGAAGGAGTCGGTGAAAATTAACACACCTGCAGCACCACCTCACCAGAAGCCTGGTTGCTGTTCCAATTAATCTTGAACCTGACTGGTTTTAATGGTGTAAATGCTCCGTCTGCTGGCACTTGCGCTTGCTAATGCTTTCCATGTGGAGGTTGTTTATCTGGGTGCAAATCTTCCTTGAGGAAAGCTCTTTTTCAGTTGGAGCTGAAGGTCTTGCTGGGTGCAGACAAGAGACCTCCAAAGGCACCCTGGTTTAACCCCATGTTTGCATCCTGAGTGGTGCACATTTTGAAAGAGGTAACAGGTACCTCAACAGATGCAACAAAATGGTAAGCGATCTTCAGCAGCATGAGCAAAAGTGTCCTACCTGACTTCAGGGTCCTAACTGAGCTACCAGGTTAGGAGCTTATACACCTCCAGAGTCCTCCATAGTAAACAGTGAGAGAGAAACCTCTTGAGCACAGAAAGAAGTTGGCAAAATCACCCCATCAGGTCCTTCTCCTGGATAGAAGGGTCCTAGGGCAAGTGGTCTCTGAAATGAGCAGTTTGGTGAGGTTGCAATGAAACAGGACTTGGGCATGTAACAAGCTCCACTGTTTCCTGCATAGATTCAGGAAATTTTTCTTGAAATGGGCTTGATTAGAGAAGCTGCATTAATTAAGGAATCAAATGAGCTACTCGTCTGGAAAACCCAGTTTGGGAACTTTGCTTTAGTGGATGGTTATTCGGGAGGAAAGGGTGGTTCCCAGTGGGGTGGAGCAGAAATGTACTTGTGTGGGGTTTGCACAAGAAAAGAGAATGAAGCCACACCACTTTGATGGTCTAAAGGAGGGTCCCAGACTTGAAAAAAAAAAAAATCAGCCTTCAATGTCAGGACAACATTGAGTGCAAGAGCCAGGCAGGATAGCTGAGAGGTTCTGGAGATGGAAATGACCAAGGTAGGGAGAAAATTGCAGTAGTCTCGGTATCAAGTCAGGGTGAGCTGGGTGCCAGCTCTGAGGGTTTTGAAATCATGAGTGTGTTGAGCATGGGAATAGAGGAATATGGGATCTGAGTCACTGCAAGCTCAGCTGACTGACCTCTGCATCCTCTGCTAGCTGCTCTTCAGTGAGGAGCAACAGAGGCAGAGCAGGAATTGTGAGGACTACAGACCACAAGAAGAAAGGATAGGTCAGTGCTGGGTGGCCATGGAAAGGGAGAAGGGGCTGTTAGCTGAAGTGGCGAGAGAAGAGAGTTTCTACAGGGACAGATAAGGAGGAATAGTGCCATAAGAGGAAATTTTGTGGTTTCTCATGAAACACAGTGACCCTAGTCACTTGGGGTCATGATCTGAGCTGGGTCTAGGCCTGGGCTACTAGAACACTGAGGAGCAGAGAGCCTGTTTGGGCTAGATGAGCTTGTTTAAGGTCAAACAAGGGCAGCGATGAGGTTGGGACATCACTGGCAAAGTCACTAACAACAGTAAAGAATCTTGGGCAAGGAGAACAAGAGTAAGGGACATGAAGAGCAAGGAAGGCAAAGTTAAAGGGCAGTGATGGTACAAGAAAAGGTATTAACTGGATGTACATAGGGATACCCTGGAAATGAGAAATCAGTCTAATCCCTGGTGGGTGTCATTACTGCAGGAGTGCTTGCTCCAGATAAACAGATGAGTAGGAAATTCCCTTTATCATGCAAAGAAACCTTCCCCAACAATCTCTTCGCCATGAATGACTGCTCCAGCTTACTTGAACACAAGCAGTTTTCACTCATTCATATTAACACAGCGCTTTGCAGATGCACAGTGCTACAGATGGACACGCTTTGTAGAGTTGGGCTGTCATTACCCATGGAAGGCTATAAAAAAGAACTTGCTGCAGCCAGAGAGGTGGTTTGCTGAGCCCTGTCTTCTACAAGTCCAAGATTGCCTCCAAATACGAGAGAGCTCTGAAGATGAACCAGCCAAATGCAAGCATCCATCTTCCCAGCAAATGCTGACTTAGGTCATTTGTCCCTCATTTGAGATCAAAGAATCATAGAATGGTTTAGGTTGGAAGAGAGCTTTCAAGGTCATCTAGTCCAAGCCCCCTGCACTGAGCAGGGATATCTGCAACTAGAGCAGGTTATTCAGAGCCCAATCCAACCTCACCTGGAATGGTTCCAGGGATGGGGCATTGACCACCACTCTGGACAACCTGGGCCAGGGTCTCACCACCCTCAGCATAAAAAATGTCTTTCTTGTATCTGTTCAGAATCTCCCCTCTTTGAGTTTCAAACCATCACCCCTTGTCCTGTCACAACAAGTCAGCATCCCAAAGGAAGATCCCTTGAGGGATACTAAATGAGCAAAGCACATCAGGGTCAGGAGCCTGAACTTAAAGTAATTTGGGCCCAGGAGACTCACTGGGGCCAAGTTTCACACACCCAGGAGGCTATCTGCCTGTGGCTGTTGGGCTTGACAGAACCTCTGTGTGGACCAGCAGCATCAGTTTTGTGCTCCTATGGATATTTCTAGAGGTGACTGATTGGTGTCGTGTGCTTCTTCTGCAGCTTTCTCTCTGATATGTTTCACATGCCAAGATGCATCTTCCAACATACAATGTCTTAGTACAACCACATGCTCTGAAAATGAGAAGTACTGTCTCACAACCTATTCTACCACAGGACTCGGTAAGTGTGAAGCTTTTCTAAGGCTCTGATGATGAGACGGGATTTAGTTTTGACTGTAGAACCTCCTCCCACCATGAGGTGTGCTGGAAGAATTAATGAGGATCACAAGACATGGAGAGGAAATCTTGTGGCAAGTGGGAACTCAGCATAGCCTGTCTATGTTGCAATATATTGTAATACTGCACTGCTGATTAAACACACCCAGGAGAGGAGGACATTGGAAGAGGAAGTATTTCTTTGCACAAATCCCTTGTCTCATCTCCAGGCTTATGAGGTGGTGGAATTGGAAAGGGCTGGTACTCTGGAAGGAGCAATATCAAGACAAGGTGACAACGGCGTGTTGCAACCTTGCACTGTACAAATCATAGAATCGGTTGGGTTGGAAGGGACCTTAAAGACCATCTAGTTCCAACCCCCCTGCCATGGCAGGGACACCTCCCACCAGACCAGGTTGCTCAAAACCCCATCTAACCTCGCCTTGAACACCTCCAGTGACGGAGCATCCACAGCTTCTCTGTGGCAACCTGTTCCAGTGTCTCACCACTCTCAGAGTGAAGAACTCCCTTACATCTAAACTAAATCTACTCTCTTCCAGTTTGAACTCATTACCCCTCTTCCTATCACTACAAGAGCTTGTAAAAAGTCCCTCTCCAGCTTTCTTGTAGGCCCCCTTCAGATACTGGAAGGCTGCAAGAAGGTCTCCCTGGAGCCTTCTCTTCTCCAGGCTGAACAAACCCCAACTCTCTCAGCCTGTCCTCACTGCAGAGGTGCTCCAGCCCTCTGATCCTCTTTATGGCCTCCTCTGGACCCAGTCCAACAGGTCCATATCTTCTTGTGTTGGGGGCTTTCTGGACGTAGCACTCCAGGTGGGGTTTCACGAGAGCAGTAGTTGCACTTAGCTGGCCCTGAAAACAGCAGAGGGGTTGTAAGGCCTGGAGGTGGTCTCTGTAGGTCACATGTACACAAATAACGATGCAGTGTAATGGGAAAAACAACCACCTTGGGAACAGAGTAATGTATTCCCCACTGGACATTGCACAGCCAGCCCATCACTGTAAAAATTATACAAGATAAACCTCCTGACTTTTCTTCCCGTTTTTTATTCCTTCCCCATTTCAGGCGATGACCGCAAACAGCGGATAAACAAGAAATGTTCTGCTTATTGCCCAACAATTGACCTGAATATCGGCATAGCCGGTGTTGCCACCAGCTGCTGCGAGACTTCCTTGTGCAACATCAGTGGTGCCAGCAGCGTGAAGACCAGCTACACGATGATAGCTCTGGGCGTCTTGGCCAGTCTCGCCTGCATCCTCCGGCTGGGTCATTAAAGGGTCTGGAGGGGGAAAGGAGCTGCTTGGCCTTGCATTGCAAGAGATCAAACTTTCCTCAGTACAAAGCATATGCCACCGGTTTTCTCCTACTTTGGCAGGTCACATATCATCAGCAACTATTTTTGCTCTTTCCGTGCTCTGATAACAACTCACAAGAGCACAGCCCTACCTCAAAATGACGTTTGGAAGACAGAAGCGTGATGTGGAGCCCTGCACATGCAGAAGGGCACCATATAGTCACCATCTCTTCTAATATTGGCCTTTAAAATGTCTTTTTTTTTTTTCCCCCCTTCATTTTGTCCCTGCCACTCTGCTGTGCCATTTCCCCCTCTTTACACCACTTTCTTCCCCCGTATCATTTTGCTCTGAGGAAGTTTTTCATATTAGAGTTGTTAAACAGAAGCCGGGCACAATAAAGTGTTCTTTTATTCTGCTGCGTGACTGTGTGGTCTGGTACCTCAGGCACAGCGGCCGGACGCATCCCTGTCGGCAGCCACGAAAGCGGAGGTGTTAGTCTGCAAGTCAAATTGAAATAATGCTGAAATATATTGCAATTGCTTTGCATTCACTT
Source organism: Eurystomus gularis (assembly GCA_013400335.1). Lineage (NCBI taxonomy): Eukaryota > Metazoa > Chordata > Aves > Coraciiformes > Coraciidae > Eurystomus > Eurystomus gularis. Next base: position 381,171 of record VZZY01013459.1, read on the forward strand.
CAGGAATCTCCCCGCATTTTGTTTTTTTTTTTTCCTGCACTGGCCAAAGTGTCATTTTCGCGACGCCATTTCAGAGTAGACTGTATTCTACCCAACTTGCTTTCCATTTCTTTTCTGGGTGGAGGGATATGGCTGTTGAGGTCTCCAGCAGGCAAACAGAGGGGACAAGGCGGGACCCAAAGCGAAGGGATCTTGAGCATTAAGTTTTCTTTAAAATGATTTAAGGTCTTCCGGTGGGAATTGCTTTAGGAGCACTATGGATTATTTTGAAAGGAGAGAGAAGTATCTTGCGCGGTGCCTCAGGAAAGACAGCTGGTTTCTACTGCGCGTCTGCTGGAGCCTGGGAATTCCAGCTTCATCTATAACAAACAAAATATTAACTTTGAAAATAAACCTTTTATGTTTGCTAGCCAAATTTCCCATTGGGGTTAAAACTGAAGACACTCGTTGCCCTGCGCTGACCTTCCTTGTGGATAATTTTAGCTAGGAATGAGAGATTTGCTCACTCAAACCTTTCCAACGTGAGTCACGGGAGGCTGAAATTCTTTCTCCTGACCTGAAGAAGCTCTCCATTAGGATTACCCCAATGAAGCTCTCCCAGGGTAATTAGTTGGGCGCAGCTCACCCAGCTGGTTTTTGCTCTGTGGACTCATTGTACAGGGAGAGCAGCTACATGTGTTGCTCACTCTGCTGGGTGTTTGCCAAGAGCAGAGGAACAACGTCATTCAGAAAGAGCTGGGTCTTATAACAGGTTTGCAAAGAAAATGTGGTCTCAGGGCTCCAGCTCACCTCGACCTGTTCTTATCCCTTCTTGTCCACCCTTCCTCCCAGCCACATCCAGCCACCAGCTATGCACTCTCTGGCTGTTTCTCTCCCAGCCTTCCTTGTTGGCTTCTTCATCCAGTCTTCATCTGGGCTTTAGGCCCAACCTCTATTTTCTTGCTAGAGCCTCGGTTCATTTTTTTCTCCTCTGTACAAATGTAAGTTTGGCCAAGGATACTCTGTCTTTACCCATGAGGCTCTCTGTTGTCCTGCCAGTTTCTACTGTGCTGCCATCCCCCAGCTGAGATGCCTCAAGTCTTCTGTCCAAGCTACTCTTCTCACTTTTCTTCCCTCCCTGCCAGATTTAGAGATATTCAAGTGGCCCACAGTGTTCTGTGGCCTTAGATGGCCACACTCTGCCCCATACCCAGATCATAAGGTGGTAATGACTGAACTATCTGAAGTAGTCCACAGGTTTAGCATTTCTCAGGGACAACGCTGGTTGGCACAGGCAAAGGCCAAGCTGGGCCAAGTACAGCCCCAGGTCTTGTTCTGATGATAGATTTGCTTTTAGTACCCAGATTTAAACAAAGTCCTGTCTTCTGCTACCTGAACTTGGCAGATGTCTCCATTTTGGGTTGGGAGGGAACTTGGCATGCGAAGAAAGGTATAAAAATGTGTGGGTAAAGGGCGTGAAGGCATAAAATCATAGAATCATAGAGTCGTAGAATCATAGAATCACAGAATGGTTTGGGTTGGAAGGGACATTTAAAGCTCATCTAGTCCAACTCCCCTGCACTAAGCAGGGACAGCTTCAAGTAGAGCAGGTTGCTCCGAGCCCCACCCAACCTGATCTTGAATATTTCCAGGGATGGGGCAGCCACCACCTCTCTGGGCAACCTGGGCCAGGCTCTCACCACCCTCAGTGTAAAAATGTCTTCCTTCTATCTAGTCTAAATCCCCCTTCCTCTACGTTAAAACCATCACCCCTTGTCCTGTTGCAACAGGTCCTGCTAAAAAGATTGTCCCCATGTTTCTGGTAGGCCCCCTTTAAGTATTGAAAGGCCGCAAGAAGGTTTCCCCAGAGCTTGTGGCAGAGCCTGCTTCTGCAATTAAGGGTTTCACGGTCTGCTTATGGTTGTTGCATGGAGAAGTTATGAACAGCACCGGGAAGCCAGGAGTCCCATCCCTAAGGGAGTAGCTCCATCCATGGGCCACAGTCTGCCTCCCTCGTGCCTCATTTCTCAGTGATCTCATCCCTGCTGCACAGCAACACAACCGATGCATGAGGGCCAAAGATTGACCTGTATCTCAAGTTACATAAAAGGGTCCTTATCTGGAGGTGGGAGCAGCAATTGCCCTGAGGCACAGGACGTCCTAAAACCAAGAAAGCTCCTTTACTGAACCCTCCCGTGGCAATGGGTGTTGTGTAAGAGGAGACTTCTCTGAGAAGTCTTCTCTTCTTCTTTCTCTCTGAGAAAACCTCATGTGACATCTCCAGTGAAGATGTTGCTGCCTAATTCCACATCGCTCCACCCAGGGTTTCTTATTTGTTGGCTGCATAGTCCTTGCATGAGAGTGTTGAGCTGCCCTGCAGAGCCATCTGGGGTGACTGGAGGGCTCTCAGGAAGAAGATGAGTGGCTCACTCAAATAGTTGGGATTTCTCCTGGGAAGTAGCTGGCTCTCTCTGCCTGGATTACCTAAGAGCTCAGTTTTCAGTGCTGAGTCATTTCAACAGGACCTGAATCACCAAAGGGGACCCTGCCCTACCTAAATTAGGCACCTGGAGGAGGTGGTTTAACTTTGGCCCTTTTTTCCCCTCACTCAGGGCTCTATCACCACTGATTTTGAAGGACCTATGCTGCCTTCTGCTCTCCTCAAATAATTTGGCTGTCTTTTCCCTCACAACATGACATTTCTTGCCTTTCTGCTTCTCTGCCCAGATCCGATTAACACCCAGTGGATCAATGACAAAGCAAGAGACGAGACAGATGCAAAAGATCAAAGCAAGGTCTTCACTGGGTCTAAAAAGTTTCTGGAAGCCATGGAAAGTGACAAAAGCATCCCATTTTCAAATATAAATTGCTACTTTCTTGTCATATAGCCAAGTCATGGCTCCATTTTCATAGACTCATAGAACACTTTGGGTTGGAAGGGGCCTTTAAAGGTCATCTAGTTCAGCTCTCATCTTGAGTTTATTTTAGTTTTCCCTAATGGGTAAGTAAGGAGATATTATTCCACAGAGGTGCCTCATCTTCCTTGTGGTTTTTTTGAAGCTTTCCTCAATCTTACTTCTCCCTTGGTGTCCTTAGCTTGCCTGCTCCAGACCATCTTCCAGGCTGAAGGCTGCAATGCTGGGCAGCAGGAGACACCCTCCCCATGTTGGCTGCTTAAGTGTTACCTCTGACCGCACTGAGTTTTGTAATCTGTCCTCTTGAGGAAGAAGGAATCATTGCGATCCAGTCACTGTGCTGCAAAATTACTGCTCTCCAGACACTCCAGGACATGCTCCGGCATTACAGTACATCTAGGTGTTAACAAAGACATTAACGTCCTAGGAACAGCTCCAAGAGAACTGCTTGACATAGAAGAGCTTGTTTCCTACTCAAATTTCTCTCCTTAGTGCACGTTTGTTGGCAGTTCTGGGGATGTCTCAGCCTCGCCAGTCTCTTTCGAAGCTGACTTGCACTGGGCCAACATCCTATTGCATGAAGGTTCATGTAGAAACAAATGGATGTTGGCAAAGTCAACACGAGGGGGCATATGACAACAATTAGAGCACTCCATTGCTGGAGGAAGGGAAAATGAATATATATATAACAGAAGTCTGCGGAATAAACAATAGGACTGAATAAAAAGAAATTGTTACTTCCTTTCCCCCTCATTGCAAAACACTACTCCTAGGACACACCCACTAATGATGAAGAACAACCTGTCTGTAACACACTCGGGCAGTAAAACGAATTACCCTGTGCCGAGCAGAAGGCTCCATCTGGTCATCACCAGCATGTGCCCTGCTGACCTCACGAACCTCAAAGAATAAAGAGCAAGAATGTCTATTTTGACATCAGGCTTGAACAACTCTGGAATTCACCATCTGATGATGTCATTGTAAGAGCTGGTTAGGAGGGCCTGACGAAGTGTCAGAACCTCACATGGATAAGGAAATCATCCAGTGTTGGAATGATTCATATTAGAAAGAGATTTAAAAAAAAACCCAGCTGATGGCTACTTCTAGGGAGCTGCCTGTCAAATTATTCCATAATTGGCAGCAAAAGGGTGATATTTCCCTTTTGCACATTCTGCTACCTGCTCTCCAGGACTAATCTCAGTTTGGAAGAAGCTCCATTGAGATGGCAGCCTGAGCTCTCACAAGATACATCAGGTATTAGGGTCTATTTCCCAGAGTGTCAGAAACAGATTGTAAGAAATTCAGAGGAGAGCAACACAGAGGCATGGAAGAAAAGGGATTGATTAAGAGGAGAGATTGAAAAAGAGACAGTTTGAGAGATGGCTTTTTTCACAGTAGAGCAGCAATTCCAGGATGCCAATTTGTGGTATCGTAAGTGGGGGGGTCTGATTTCCAGAAACTGTTGGAGCTGGAGAAAAGCAGATTCTCTAAAGGATCCCTGAAATAGAAGCAAAACTTCATTAAATTAAAAGCGTATAAGGTATCTGAGAGTTACAACCGAGAGAGAAGCAAGCAGAGGGATTAACTACCGGTAATGGAAAATGGATAAAGAAATTAAGACTGACATGAAAATTTGAGGAGAATCTTCTGTTTAACGAACAATCCGCTAATTTCATTTAGTGTGACATACACTGATTTTGTTGGAGGTAAACCAGCGTAAGCCAGCTGAGAGCCTGAGCTTCTGGTACCTGTGCAATAATTAAAGAAAATTAATGGTATGAACCCTAGTATATCACACACCAACTATCCAAAGGGATTAAAAAATCTCTGCTAGGATGATCTCCTCATGCCTCTGGGCTCTGCAGTTTCATCAGTGCTGTTTCTGCTGGGAGGAAGGAAAGGAAGGAACTTGGAGGAGAAGAGAGCAGGTCCTCATTTCCCATCACTCCTATGACAGGAAGAGCAAGAAATGTGTTGCCAAAAGGACTTTCCCACAAGGTGCCAGCCTGTTCCATGGGCTCCAGCATGGAGAACTCCCACACGCACATTACACACCCTTGGGTTGATTTCATGGCCAACCGCAAGCCACCTGGAACCTGTAAAACTGCTGCCGTACAAAAGGTATATAACCTGCCCTCCAAACATCTTCGCAGTCCGGCTGAGAAGATCTGGTGGAGATGAAGACTACTCTTGTCACCTTGTTGGCTGCTGTCTTGTCACCTTGTTGGCTGCTGTCCTATGTGTGGAGCAAGGTGAGTCTCTAATGCTGCTACTAGTTAAGGCTTATGGAGAAAGTGGTGAAAACTTCTTGTGTGGCTTTTTTTGGAAGGCTGTCTCACCAACTTTGCGACATTGCAACGCTGCCACCAACTTCTTCCTGCACTTTGATATCTACTGCAGAAATAAGACCTGATAAGTGAATTCTTCTTTCCAGGAGCAGAGGAATAGAGCTCTAAATGTATGGTGCGATGCCAGGTTATATCCACACAGTGGTCCTTGGGATCTTCCCGAATGATGCAAGCCAGAAGTGCCAGAAAGCATAACAAAATGTTTCTGTTTTTTTCTTTTTTTATTTATTCCATAGCAGTTTTTGAGTATTTTACAGATTGTTCTGTACTGCTGCTTCCTCCATTGCTGCAAGCCACGTGGTTTGCCATGTGTCTCACTCCTTAGGAAATGCACCGGTGAGAATTTTCATAGATTAAACCAGAGGCAGAGGTGAAAGAACTTCTCTGTGCATGTGTCATCTTAGAGGCATCCTTCTCCCAAAGGGAAGTCTGAGGTACTCTGGATGTGTGTCCTCCTTCTGAGACTGATACACGTGTTGCTACATCGTTGCTTGCACGTAGGAATAATGACCAGATTGCCAGTATTTCCCCCACACCTGATGGTTTCCCAGAAACTATGATACATATCTAGAAGGGGTTGAGAAAGAGGCATCTAATTAATTCTTGCTCTCTGATGTATCAACCCCTACTCCTACATTTTTTGGACAGATGGTTCTGCAGCATGGCTCGGAGTTCAGAAGCTTTGGCAAGTTTTGGGGTGGGGAAAGGGGTATTCAGCTCTACAAAAATAAAGGATTTTATGCCCGTAATTACTGAAGACAGTGACACAACACGGAGAGAGAAGAGAGTAATTATCAAAGGCAACATCCTCACTGCTACCCAGGATGAAGTGGGAAAGCTAACAGAGATCCAAGACTCTGGTAGAACACATTCATGGTGGGATCTCTTATTACTGTAGCAGGCTGATGACATTTTATATTGGCAGCAGCTTCCAAAGGAACTTAAGGACCATTAAACAGCACCTTTCTGTAGCCCACTCTAGACTGCAGAAAACTAGGAATTCTAATATCAAGGCTTTCACATTCAAGAGCAAGAGATTGCGGCTTTCTGGCCTAATAAAGAGACAAAGGAAAACTTGGAGACAACTCTTATTTGATCCTTTGCATGTATCTGGGGTCCCATTCAAGACCCTAATAAGCATCTTTTGTCAAAACTATTGATCTCTCAGCCCACTAAGAGGGTCAGTTGCCATTTGCATCCATGAACTCACCGTTATAGATAGATTATGGCCCAAAGAAACCTAAAAAGTCATGATCCTGTTCCCTGTCCCAATGCTGGACTAGATCAGGCAGATGTTTGTCTAATGTGCCCTTGCAAGTTTTCAGCAAAGAAGATTCCACAGCCTGGAATTGCTGAGGTGCTCCTCCTTTTAAAAAGTTAGTCTTATTATCTCTTAGTATCTCTTTTTGTACAGTTCTCCTGTGTTTTCACCATAGGTGGTGTAGAAGAGTTTATTATTTTCTTTGCATCTTCTTTTTGCTTGCATGAAGAAGATTCCTGTGTCTTTCCTCAGCATTTTCTCATTTTTAATAAGCAAACTAAATGCTTCCAACCTTTTCTACAAGGTCATGTTTTCAAGATCTTTGACCATTTCTCCTCCTGCTCCTCTGGTCTCTCTCCAAATGCTTTGCATACTTTTTGAAGTGCCACATTCAGATTTGGTCATCGGTGTTCCAGCTGAAGCCTTGCCACAGTGGAAAGGTCACTTAGCATATCTTGCACATGACATTTCTGCTTGTGTTCCCTTGGGTGACGTTTGTTTTCATCGCTGTAGTGTGACACAGTTGACTCCTGCTGTTTACACTCGCAGTCCTTAATTGTAACTCAGCCAGTTGTTCCCCATCCTAGATTTCACAGAATCCCAGCATGGTGAGGGTTGGAAGGGACCTCCAGAGATCATCTCATCCAACCCCCTGCTAAAGTAGTGTCACCTAGAGCAAGGTGCTCAGGATTGTGTCCAGGCAGGTTTGGAAACTATCCAGAGAAGTAGACTCCACAACTTCTCTGGGCAGCTTGTTCCTGGTCTCTGGCACCCTCAAAGTAAATAGGTTTTTTTCCTCCTGTTCTGATAGAACCTCCTGGGTTCCAGTTGGTGCCCATTGCCCCTTGTCCTATTGCTGGGCACCACCGAAAAGAGCCTGGCTCCATCCTCTTAACCCCCACCCTTTAGCTCTTGATCAGATCCTCTCTGAGTCTTCTCTTCTCCAGCTCAGCAGCCCCAGGGCTCTCAGCTTTTCCTGGGCACAGAGATGCTCCAGGCCCCTCAGCATCTTTATAGCCTTTTAAGTGGCTAATTTTTATCTTAGTGTAATATATTTCTCTTTATTGAACAACGTCCATTTTTTTTTTATTACATACATCTGTCAAAATCACCTAGAACTCTACTTACAGTATCTTTCAGTTATTTTGTACATGACATCATCTGAAAATGTGATGTGCATCCTTTATCCCATCCCCAGTGATGATACTCTACAGACCTGAGCCCTCAGCAGAGCTCTGGAGAAGCTTATGAACTGCCTTGCTCCAATTGGTTTGGCCAATAACCATTGCAAACTACCCTGTGTCTGGCTTTGCACCCATTCTGTTGCATTTCCCTTAGCTTGTTTTTCCTGGGCTGGCCCATAACAACATCACTCCAGACTGTGCCAAAAATTTTGGCATCTTATTACATCTCTGCACATGAAGACTCAACTTTTTTAGTGACGAACAAACCGAAAAAGCTACAGTGTTATGGCCCTCTCAACATCAACAGTTGACAACATTTTTCTTCCCTTCTGTTCCATTCTCTTCCATCAGGAACTTCATGTGTAATGGTCTCTCTGACCTACAGTTGTCCTTCCACTTTTTTACTGCCAACTTCTTATCGAGCAAAACTGCACTCACAGGAACGTGTCCTCTAATAGCAACAGGCTGTCCCAGCCTTGTAGGAACTTAGAGAGCATTCTGTGCTATGTTTGCTTCCCTTTCTAAAACTGCCAGCTTTTTTCAAGCAATTCATGCCCTCTCCTACACACAAAACCACGTTCTCTGAGTGACTTTACAAGCTCAGAACCCAACCACCGCCATAAATCCTATAAATAAATTAATCTGCCTAGCTGCGGAGTGTTCTGCAGACACTTTGGTGTGGTTTCTCATGCACACTGTGTTTTTTCTCTTCTCCCTTTTCTTGTCATTACTTTCTAGAGGTCTGTCCTACCACCTTGTGGATTTGAGGTCAGCTGTGTACATTCCTGACCAACAGCTAGTCACTGCCTGCCCTTCCTGATAGTCATCTTCTGCTTCTGTATTGCGGATGTTTAATTATCCCCCCAAATTTGCAATTACCAGTTAAACGGTACTTTTGGTTAAGACTTCCCATTTATCTTACAGTAGTATGCAGAAGTTCAACAGAGAATCGGACTATTCTCACCAGATTTCTTAGGACTGAGGTTAGGCCAGTTCATTTAGTGGTGTTCAACCACAACAAAGGATATGTCACAGTAGTCCCCAAGCCAAATGAAAGAAAAGTAGGACACTGGGCATTGTCCACCTCCTTAAAATGCTCCAGGCATCCTCGAGTTCTCCCTGGCAAGCCCTACTTAGGTTTGCTCAGGAGAAGTGACTGAGCAGTAATTGTCAATTCGCATGGCCGAGCTCTCAGGACAGAGAAGCTATTGCTCAGCAATAATCTCCATCATAAAAGACCCCGAATCCTTGAATTCTGCTCACATCTACCGCGGCCAGAGATTGCAAACAGATCGATAACGCTTCGCAGCCTGAGACATATGAGACAGAGAGGGATTTAACACTGCTGCCATGGGTCAAGGGAGAAAGAAAGTCACTGGTCATTCATACACAAGCTTTCATCAGGCTATAACTACAAAAATGGAGATATCTGGATTGTAGATATTGTGGTTCCTAAACCATGTAATGTGCTTTTTCCTTTTATTTTTTTTTTCCCTTCAGCTTACCCATTTATGTGCTATGTGTGCCAAGAGCAGGAGTCCAACAAGAACTGTTTGACCATTTCCATGTGTGCAAAGAAAGACAAATACTGCGTGACTGTCCGTAACAACGTTGGAACAAGTACGTTTCTGAACAACACCTTGTTTGTCCTGTAGAAGGGCAGGCCCAGGAACAGGCTTTCATCCCAGTCACGGCCACATATGGCAACGAAAGCCCCCGATCACCAACTGTCAGGAAACATGGACCTCGTTGCTCACTGTTGATGTCATTGCGGTGTCCACACATGATATCACTACCACGAGCTGGGGAAAGGCTGAAGATACATAAATCAGCACCAGAAAGTGGACTCAAGCCTGGGGCTGTGAGCATGGCTTCATGGTTAGCTCCACCCAGCTTTCTGCTGACCACTCCAGATAGGTCTTGCTACAGCAATATTCACTCCCAGGGTTGGTTTCAAAAATGCTTGGGCAAAACTGCACCACAACTGACACTCTCTGCCATGCACAGTCCTCCAGGTCTGTCCCTGGGGCTCTGCCACTCTCAAACACCTCTATGGGATTGTTCTGCCTGGAGAAGAAAAGGCTCCAGGAAGACCTTCTTGCAGCCTTCTAGTACTTTTAAGAGGGTCTACAGGAAAGCTGTTGGGGGACTTTTGATCAGGGAGCGTGGTGATAGGACAAGGGGTAACAATTTGAAACTGAAAGAGGGGAGATTTAGATTAGATGTAAGGAAGAAGTTCTTCACTCTGAGGGTGGTGAGACATTGGAATAGGTTGCCCTGAGAGATTGTGGATGCTCCAACACTGGAAGTGTTCAAGGCCAGGTTGGATGGGGCTTTGAGCAACCTGATCTAGTGGGAGGTGTTTCTGTCCATGGCATGAGGGGTGGAACTAGATGATCTTTAAAGTCCCTTCTAAGCCAAACCATTCTATGATTTCATGTGCTCTCAGACCAAATCTCAAGTCATACAATACATTCCCCCTGGATTTATGCTGTAGGGAAACCATCCTGATGGGCAGTGACCCAGCCCGAGCATCGCTTCAGGCAGCCTGAACTGAAAGCCACCCACACATCTCCTCTTTAGGGAGAGATGAAACATGGAGCCCAGAGAAGACCACGAACATTTTGCAGCATGGCCAGACAGCTGCTCATCCCGAGCAGAGGACCTATTTGCCTTGGAGAGTAGTGCCTGTCCTTCTTTTATTCACCGATGCAGATTTAGCCATGGAAAGATTTTAACAACGATTCTTACATTCTACTCCTTCTTTTTCCCCCCTCTTCTGTTCTGCATTAGAGCCCAACAAGCCTAAATATGTCATCTCCAAGATGTGCTCTCCAAAGTGTCCGGTGACAAGTCAGCAACAAAACCAAACCTATCAGAGGGTTTCTTGCTGTGAGAAACCATTATGCAACGTGAATGGAGTCAGCAGCAAGCAAAGCAGCCCTGGAGTGATGTCCCTGGGTGTCCTAGCCAGCATCACTTACATCTTTGCATGTGGACTGTGATGGGTTAGGAAAAGCTCCCCAGGGGTGGCTTTGCTGGCTGAAATAAAAGTGTGATGCTCTGGGATAATTGCTGCTCTCACAGAGTCGTGCTTTGCGGCTGAGCTTCTCCTGGGACTTTTGAAAGAGTCTAAATAAGTTAGGTGCTGAACTCCCATTGATTTCCTAAGCCTACTTGAATCCTAAGTATCCCCAGACATTCAAGTCACCTAAGAAAACACATAAAAGAAAGCCCTTCTGACATGTTTGGGCTTCGGATCGTTACAGCTCTGAAGAGATCCTTGAAGGCATATTTTTGTCTCTGAGTTTCAAAGAACTGCGAGGAATAACAACCCACCCTGCTTGAAACACAGGTAATAGCTCAATAGTCATGTCACAGAGGGGATGTTCGGCATCTTCTCTTCACAGTAACTTCAGTCAAGCAGTTCACAGACGAGTAAGTAGAGGCCAAGATTACTTCAGGCAACGTTTTGGATATTCCTCCAGCCTCAGTGGGGAACAATTTCTGTCTCCTCTGGCTCTTTGCTATCGTAGGGGTATTGCATTTTGAAATGAGCTTCCTTTATTGCCCAGCTCTCATTGGCTGAGCTTGGGGAAAAGGCAGAGAGGAGCAAACATGGCTGAGAGAGGAAAGGCAACTGCAAGGAACAAGAGGGGAGATGGAAGGGAGAAGGGAAGGGGTAGGGGACAGTACAGTGAGCACTGTGCCGGGAATTGCCCACACATCGCCTCCCCTGGGACGTGGTCCAGCTGGAAGAGAAGATGTCCTCATATCCATTTCCCTCTTTTTTTTTTGCAGGCCCAAACCAACCTGACAGCTGTTGCCAAACCCAGTCGTTTAGACACTGTGAGATGGTTTCTACAAAACCGTGCTCCTGGCATAGGAAGGATTGATTGTGCTGGGCTTTGGTTGGCTTTGCACTCCAGGCTCTCCGCTCCCTCCTCTCCCAGCGAGAGCTGCAGCTGAGGGGAGACAGAAAAGCTCTGTAGGAGGCCTGAGGGTGTCTACAGAGAAGAAGGGCAGGCAGCCAGATATTAACACAAACAGCCCCAAGCTTCTTGGTCATAGGCCCTGATGCAAGCTCACTATTCTGGGGAAAAACAGAAAAAGAGTTGGCGGCATCAGTAGCTCAGCTGTGTTCTGGGAGGAACCAGAGCTCAGCCAAACAGTTCAAGGGTTGTTTTTTTGCTGGATGAGATGTTGTATTTGATGGCGAAATGAGACTTTCAGTTTAGCTGAAGCATTGCCTTAGAAGTCTGTTGTGTTTTGGTTGCACGTGTGGAAGGATGCACGGTTTTTGAGATGTTTCACGGGGTCTGGATTACAAAGCAAGAGGTTTCTCAAGAGCATGAGCAGCCAAAGGTCCCCCATCAACTTCATGTCTTGTACTGTGATCTCTGAAGCATGGTTTACAACTTTTTGTTTAATGGACTGGAGGGAAACAAAGCGAATGAAGGAGATGACACCACGGTGCCAGGCAAGAGCAAGAAGATGCTGATGCCCATTGATCTGGTGAGCTGTGCCCAGGGATGACAGATGTCAAGAAGGCCAAGTGTGAACTCGCCAGCAGAACATGCTGTTAATTTTGTCTCACCAAGAACATCCACAAAAGGGAAGGAAAGCTATGGCAGAGAAGTCTCCTTGAAGTCTTCTTCTCTGGAGACTTTCAAAACCTGCCTGGACGCATTCCTGTGCTGCCTGCTCCGGGTGAACCTACTTTAGCAGGGGGTTTGGACGAGATGATCTCCAGAGGTTTCTTCCAACCCCCACCAATCTCTGATTCTGTGAGAAGAGGAAGGGAAATACTTTTTAAACCACAAGGAAGGAAGAGATGTCCAGCTGCTAAGGGCAGGGGCTGGCAGCACTGGCAGGGGCTGTGGTAGCCGTCCTGCATCCTGATGACATGAGCATGTGCTCCACAAACACCCATAACAGAGGGAAGACGCTTCTTCCCTGAAATACATCGAGTGCTTTCAAAAACTCCAGGAAAGTTGGGCTCACGGCCAAAGTCATTACTGTCTTCACCACCAGGCAAGTTGGCAGAGGAAAGAGGAAGCAGAAGGAGCAATTTATATCTTAACCACTTTCACTGAACATGAGAAGACAAAGATTTGGTGGGTGGAACCAGCTGGGGGGGAGGAAACGAGTCAAAGGTTGAGATAAGTCCACCCAGGCTGGTGGCTTTTGGGGGTCCAGGATAGGCAGAACAAAGGAGGGAGAGGAAACCTCATTCAGATTTTTTTAGAGCAGTAGAGCGGGAGTTGCTGCAGGGTCTGGAGGGACAAGTGGTCCACTCAGAGCCCAGTAACCACTACTGTGGACTCTCTTTTGTGGCCTTCCACTTCTGAGTTGGTTTCCCTGGCAATCTGACACTCTTTTAAAAAGCTGCTTGGTTCTGCTTATGGGGACTTCCTCCTGCTGGCAAATTCCTGCAGGCATTGTGCCCCCTTGAAGGACTTCACTGTCTTCCAAGCTCTTCCCCTCCTCTTCACCACACAGTTTTAAGTGCTGCTTGCTGACAGCACCCAAATGAATGTTGCCTCCAACGGACAGAGGGGTTCCTTGGTCTTCTTGTCTACAGATTTAGAGGAACCACTTCTTTTCTTGAAATTTCTGGATGCTAGAGCACCTGACTGTACCAGGATTATGCTGATTGATCCTTTGCAGGTGACATGCCTTCAGGTTTTTGCTGTGTTTAGAAGGATTTCCTAGTTGCATTGCCAGTCATAGCACCACCCACCTGGATCCTGGATCGAAAGGTCACAGTTGTGAATGAGGAAAGGTAAGCATGGAGGCAGGATTTATGAATGGACTTTGTCAGAGCTGATGCTCTCAATGGGAAACCACTGATACTCTTTTCAAATAAAGAAGGACACTTAAAAGCTGTCCTTCTTGGTTTGGGGGTAAGAAATGGATACATGCTGGTATAGTTAATGGCAAGGTCATCGCTTCCTTTCCACACTGGCACCTGCCTTCTCTGAGCTGGAGAAAGGTGCAGGTAGAAGATCGGGGCTCCTGTGACAGGAGTTCAGTCACAGCCAGCCAAATCTCCTCTTCCTCCATGGGAAGAATCAGTCACTTTTGCCTTGTTAAATGAAGCTGCAGTGTGACGTTTGATCGATGGTGCTCTCCAGGCGTAGCTGTACTTGCAGGGAGAAGACATCCAGGCGAAGCTTGGAGGTGACACTTCAGAGCAGAATTTGTTTCGCAATCTCACAACAAATTGGAGAAAAAGGGAAGACAGGTGTGGAGGCACAAACCACATCTAACACGAGTAGCAGCCATGTTGCTGCTGCAGAGGTTGAAGAGATAAAACATGCATTAGCCAACTAACACATCAAAAGCAAGACCATCAACATGAAGTAAGGAGCAGGTCTAAGCAAATAAAAGGTGGTGTTCTCAATATGAATATGCACATGAGCGAGGGATATCAGCCAGACTAAGTGGTGTCTGGGCGCAGAGGTGATGGGAAAAGAAATCTGGCATCCATCACAGCTACCAAACCCAGCCAGTTTCACCTGCTCCTGTTTCTTCACAACAGGGAAATCTGGGTACTTCAGAAGACTGGATATCATCAAATGCAGCATCCAGCATTACAAAAGGCACAGGGGAGACTCTGGGGACATACAGACCAGCCAACTCAGACCTGTCTTGGAAAACAACCTCTGAAATAAACCATAGAATCATAGAATTGTTTTGGTTGGAAAAGACCTTTAAGATTGAGTCCAACTGTTAACCCAGCACTGCCCAGTCACCACTAAACCATGTCCTTCAGCACCACTTCTACAAGGCTTTTAAATACTTACAGAAATGATGACTCCACCACTGCCCTGGGCAGCCTGGGCCAGGCCTTTCCAACCCTTGCCAGCAAGAAATTGTTCTTCATGTCTGATCTAAACTGGCACTGGTGCAACCTGAGGTCATTTGCTCTTGTCCTATTGCTTGATACATGGGAGAAGAGACCAACCCCCACCTCACTCCAACCTCCTTTCAGGGAGTCATCAAGAGTGAGAAGGTCTCCCCTGAGCCTCCTTTTCTCCAGGCTCAACACCCACAGGTCCCTCAGCTGCTCCTCACCAGACAGGTCTTCCACACTTGTCCTCTAGACTCTTCACCAGCTTCATTGTCCTTTTTTGGACACACTCCAGCCCCTCAATATCCTTCTTGTAGTCATCAAACAATCTGGACTGGTGCAGGGGCTATCAAGGAGATGGGGATGAAAAGCAAGAGCTTTGTGACAGATGGGAGTTATTCCCGCCTGTGACAGGATGGCAAAAATCTGTAGTTAGGGTGAAAGTGGTACCTGTCAAACAGCTCAGTGTTAATGAAGCTTTTGGCACCGTATCACCTGACAGTCTCACAGGCAAAAGTAAGAAAACACAGTCTAGCTAAAATCATGAGCAAATAACTGTCAACAGTTTGCTGTCAAAGTGGAATGATCTATTAGGCAGGGCCTTCTGTGGCTTGTCTTGGCTCTGGTGTGACGCAACGCTTTAATTGCCGGTTTGAATGACAGATTAGAGAACAAGTTCATTGAGCTGGCAGGTGACAAATGGTGAGAACCTGCAAATAGGAGCGTTCTGGGTGACTTCGACAGATCTAAGCGATAGTCTGAGAAAGAGGATGCAATTTAGGAAGGACAAGCACAAAGCTCTACAGTTAGTGAGCACCTGTCATCTGCACAAATCTCCCCTGCAGCAACCAGGCAGGAAGCAGAAGTTGTGGTGGGTGTTATAACAGATCTCAAGTTTAACGTGCCAAACTTAGGGCAAAAATTATGAAAAAGAAGGTGGCCTTGTTAGAACTCTGCAATCCATTGAAAAGTTGAACACATGCCACACTTGGAAGTATAAACTGGTGCGCGACAGGATGAGATCTTCCTAGTCTCTTCTTCAAAGGGAAGGCATGGGCTGCTCCACTCTCCCCACTCTTTAGGGTTCACACCACAACTAAGGAGATTTTAGATAGGATCAGGAAGTTTTCCTAGCATCGAATGTACGGTGAAGAGCTGGAGAACTGCCTCCAGCATCAGCAGCTTGAGCTTCATGATCAAGATGCATCAAAGCATGATAGAAAAGTACTGTCCTCAGCATCTCTTTGGTGTCTCCACTGGGGCTGGAGAATGAACTCAGTTGCCTCTCCTGATTCTCTCATCTCTGGGCTGGTTCTCTTCACTAGAGCAGAACTGTGGTGTTCAGCCTTGACTTGGGGGGTTGGACTAGACTACCTTTAAAGGTCCCTTCCAACCCCAAACATTCTATGATTCTATGACTTTCTTTACCATAGAATCAAAGAATGGTTTGCATTGGAAGGGACTATAAAGATTCCAACCTCCCTGCCACGGGCAGACACAGCTCCCACAGGATCAGGCTCATCAAAGCCAAAGACATTGCAAAATCTAGCAGCAAAGGTGACCCAAAAATGCTCTTCCACTGACATCGTGTAGAAAGTTCACTCCAAAGGATGTTCAACCCCCAGAAACCTCCAGGGTTCCCAGGATCTCAGTCAACAGTAAAAGCAATAGTAGTGCTGAGCCAGTGAGTAGAGAGACAACTCTGCATAACACGAATGACATTGTTTTCTCCTCTTTCAGCTGATTTCTCACCTAGGCAAATCCCCGAGTAGCACACAAAGCATTGTCATCATGCATAGGGGGGTGACAGGGGTGCAGTCTTCCTTGGGCAGGAAACAGGCACTGGCTCTGTGCCCAGTGCTCACAATATCTCTTCTGGGACCTGCCTCCAGCTCCAGGACCTGCTCCAGCATTAGATGTTAATCAGCAATTAGATAACGTGCAGACATTGCTCCTGGGAACAAGAAACTCCCTTCTGCAGTCTACAGGAAATTAGTGTAATAAAACTTACTGCTGAGATCTTCCAGGAGGAGAAAGCAATTTCGTCATGCCAAACTTCTAACAAAGTTAGCTTTGCCCTCTCACACTCGTCGTTACAGATCTAATGCGATCACTGTCCTACAAGCACCAACACGTGTGTGCTCGGATGGTCTGGCCCATGTCATTTCTATGCCACAGGTTGCCAAGAGATGACAGCTACGCATTCTCATCATGCCACCGAGGTTCTTGGCAGAGCACAACAAACTGATTTTGGACTTGCCTTTTATGGCCTTCAGAGAGAGGAGGCTGTTTTGACTCCTTTTCCCATTTATTTTGCCCCTCTTAGGTGAAATTCCTGAATCTCCCAGATATTTTTTTCTTTCATCTGGGTGTTTTATGGCTTCCACCCTGCTCTTTGTCCTCTGGAGACTCTTACCTAAGGGTAAGCCTGTTCCTCCTCTTCACTCGAATTAAGGTAGAGGAGTGCTCAACACATCTTTTAACCCTTGCTCTGCCATTTCTTCTAGGTGCTTTCACACCCTTGCATGTTCCTGCTCCTGGGTCTTTTATACCAAACTTAACATTCCTACTATAAATATCCACAAGCCCAGCACCTTGCCTGCAACTTCAGCATGGTTTGTGCAGCCTCCCTGGAGCCTGGTGAATTTCTTGTTTACTGAGAGGCACATTTTTGATGGAAGGAATGGGAAAAGGCATGAAAAAGCCTCTTCCATCCCCAAAACAAGCAGGTGATGAGGTCCCTGCTGTGGGAGAGGAGATGCACTCAAGCACAGGAACCTTTGCAGGTTGCTGAAGAACCTCATTGATGGATCAAAAGAGGCCAGGACTGAAAAAAAGGCTACAACGTGGGTCCAAAGTTCACCTGGAAGGTGGAGATAGGACTGGAGACAGGTATACCTGCTACATAGATCAAGGGCCATCCAGCAGACAGGGTTGGAGACAAGGTCACAACCTGAGTTCAGTGGCCAGCACAAAGACAAAAACAGAGCTGGAGACAAACTACCCACAGCATGGGTCCAAGGTGCATCCAGGAGATGGCTGGAGATAGGCACACTTACAACATAGTCCTGGCAAGGACAAAAGGCTCAGGCTTGAGCTTAAATGGGGGTCCTGGACCTGCAGGAACAGTCTGAAGAGAGGTCTCAGGTGAGACTGGTCAGGGCATCACAGCATAGAATCATAGACTTATAGAATCCTATAATGGCTTGTGCTGGAAGGGACTTTTAAAGGTCATCTACTCTAACAGGCCTGCACTGAGCAGGGGCATCTTCAACTAGAGCAGATTGCTCAGAGCCAACCTGACCTTCAATGTTTCCAGGGATGGGGCTTCTACACATCTCTGGGCAACCTAGGCCAGGGTCTCACCACCCTCAGTGTAAAAAATGTCTTTCTTGTATCTAGTCTAAATCTCCCTCTTTCAGTTTAAAACCATCACTCCTTGTCCTGTCACAATATGCCCTGATAAGAAGTCTGTCCCCATCTTTCTCATAGTCTCCCTTTAAGTACTTAAAGGCCACAAGGTCTTCCCAGAGCCTCCTTGTCTCCAAGCTGAACAAGCCCAACTCTCTCAGCCTGGCCTCTCAGCAGAGGGGTTCCAGCCCTCAGATCATTTTTGTGGCCTCCTCTGGACTCGGTCCAACAGATTTATATCTTTCTTGTGCTGAAGACTCCAGAACTGGATACAGCACTGCAGGTGAGGTGTCACCAGAATGGAGTAGAGGGCCAGAATCACCTCCCTCGACCTGCTGGCCATGCTGCTTTTGATGCAGCACAGGACACAGGCCTTTTGGGCTGCAAGCACATGCTCCAACATGACCCTATTTGTAGGTGAGGCAGTTTACAACGCTGTAGCACTCTAGAACAACCTTTCTTCAGAGGTAGCCTGGTGGCTCCAGACATGGACATATTTCCAGCACATTTCCAGCAGTGTGGAGAGATGAAAGCAGCAATCAGAGTTTAACTTTTTGCCTGAGTAATGACCCCTGCTTAAAGCTTCACAATTGTTTCTCTGTCAAAAGCCTGGAATAAACAAGCAAGACGGAGGGTGAGTCATGCGGGCTTTGGGAAGAGAAAGTATGAGAATAATGATTTCTCTGATACCAATGGAGCAGACACAAGCCAGCAAGCCACCTTCACCTTAACGGCTCTGGGAGAGAAGTAAAACAAAAACGTTGATGTCAACCAGAAACAGAAGTTCATCAACCTGACTGAGGCTGCAGGTTGTGGTTTAAGCAGCCTGTTGCAGGAAATGGCGCGGCCCAAAGATGTTCCTCACTATGCACCCACGTTTTGAGGAATCTCAGTAGCTATCTCAGGTCTGACCCTATGGGCTGCAGCAAAGAGTGGCCTGTCAGGGTGACAGAGGACAGCGAGCTGTTTTACACCGCAGACAGCAAGAAGACTCAAAGAAGCACCTGTAGCTTAGCTTGCCCATGAAAAACCTACATCTGGAGCATCCTCGAATGATCCAAGAATGTTCCTGAAGGTCTTTTGGGTGAGTCGATCCAGAGCAACCAGGAGGAGAAACATCCAGGGGAGGGATGATGGGGAAGGGTTGGCAAATTAGGTCAGCCCTCTCATTCAGCCAGGTGGAGCAGGATGGTGTGAGCAGGAGTCTCAGGGATGGGGCATCACAGCCCCAGCACTCTTGCAATGTAGGAGGCTATGCCAGCACCTGGGGTGGTGAGGTGCCACAGAGTGCTCTGCAAATGAGACTTGTCTGTCTGAAAGGAAACATACCTTGCAGCAAGGGTGGAGATCCTGGGCTCCTGCTCTTTCAGGCTAGAGAACAGATTGTGTCCTCCCCATCTTCTGCTCTGCCATACTCATACTCCACATTTTGCAGTGAGATAGCTCTGGCAGGTGGGACAAGACTCTTCCACAGATCAGTCTCTACTGTCTCTAGCAGAAGAGAAGTGTGAACAGTCTTCATCTCCAGAGAACCATGTAACTGCTGAAAAGAGAGAACTTTGCCTCCTTCCTATGGCATCTATGCAAGGCAGCTATAGCAGGTTTGCTCCACAAACCAACTCTGCTCCACTAGCTGGGGAAACACCTCATTTGCAAATTCAGCTGGGGTTTAGGTGCCTCACAGAGACCCACGTGAACAGCCCTGTCCAGGCTCAGGAAGTGCAACTCAAGCTCTGAAAGAGAAATGTGGTGGTGAAAGAAAATCTGTGCATGCCACCTGGCTCCAGAGAAACTAAACCAGCTTTTAGCAGCCTCACATTTCAAGCTCAAACTCTTCAAGCTCCAGTTCAGCACCAAAGCCTTGCAGACCTAGGACCTCCAGTTTTAATTGCTGCACCCATCTCTGCCACCCTGTTCCCTTGACCCATGAAAGGAGCTGCCATACACTTCATCCACAGCCCTGGGGCTGTTGTGCCAGTTGAGCCATCATCATTTTATGCTGCCATCAATTGCCTGATCACACAGGCCAACACTGAACTCAGCAACATCCCCTCACAAGTCTTCTTTCAAAGAATCCTACCATAGGTTCCTGTGGGCCCAGCTCCTCCGCTGCCCGCTGTGGTGCCAGCATCGCCTGCTGGACACAACAGGCAGAGATGGCTCCCTCGGTGACACTTCACATGGAAGGACACCACTGAGAGAGCTCAGCAAGATGCAACCAGCTCCACTAGAAGCCACATCAAACAAGAAGCTCTTACAATAGATCAGCTCCTGGTTAATATAATCTTGGCCTCACCCACCACCCCAACCACAACCACCTGGTTGAGGGCGGAGACACAGAGACACAGATGGGCCAAGTTCTGCCTCTGGAACATGAAGCCAACAGAAACAACAAAACACTCTGCTAGGTTGTGACTCCTCTGCAGCTGAACTCCAACTTGGGGCCCACAGCTCAGGCCCCAGCACTTCAAGGGGTTGGGGATGCTCCATCCCTGGAGGTGTTCAAGACCCGGTTGGATGGGGCCTTGAGCAACCTGGTCCAGTGGGAGGTGCCCCTGCCTATGTCAGGGGAGTTGAAACTAAGTGATCTCTGAGGTCCCTTCCAACCCAAACCATTCTATGATTAATTTCCTGATGTTAAAAGGAGCCATTTCTACCCACCATGAAATGCTTACTTTAATTTATGGTCCAGCTGCTTCCTTATCTCCTTTTCCCTTAAGCATCTTTTGGGACCTGTGTCCACGTCTCCCCAGCACAGACCGCATTCCTGTTGCTGGACTCTACCCCCTGCTGCCTTTCTTATCTCCTGCCTCTTCTAGTGAAGAGAGATTTTTTTTGCCTTGCATTCACAGCATGAAGCCAATGGTGCGATGAAGCCCTACAACAACCGCCAAACTCACAAGAAGAACACGGAACGTTCAGTGTGGTGCTTTGCTGTGTGTTGGTCTAGACTAGAACAAGCTTCCCAGGGAAGTGGTTGTCACCTTAAGCCAGTTGGTGTTTGAGAAGCTTTTTGACAAGGCTCTTGGGTATCCAGTTTATCTTTTAGGTTGTCTTGTGTGGAGTTGGGAGTTGGACTTGGTGATCCTTATGGGTCCCTTCCAACTCAGGATATTCTACGATAACAGAAAGCCCGCACATCAGACTTGCTGTGTTGAGCTTTGCAGTCACAGAATCACAGTGGTAGGGGTTGGAAGGGACCTCTGGGGATCAGCTAATCCAACCCCCCTGCAAGGTTGGTTCACCTACAGCAAGTTGCACAAGATCACATCCAGGCAGGTTCTGAAAGTCTCCAGAGGAGGAGACTCCACAACCTCCCTGGGCAGCTGGGCCAGGCTTGGACACCCTCACAGCAAAGAAGTCTCTCCACTTGTGCAGATGGAAACTCCTGGGTTCCAGTTTGTGCCTGTTGCCCCTTGTCCTGGCGCTGGGCACCACTGACAAGAGTCTGGCCCCATCCTCTTGCCCCCCATGGGCCCTTTAGCTCTTGCTCAGCATTGATCAGATCCCCTCTGAGGCTTCTCTTCTCCAGCTCAGCAGCCCCAGGGCTCTCAGCCTTTCCTGGGCACAGAGACACTCCAGGCCCCTCTCCGTACCCTCCGCCGGAGTCCCTCCAGTATTTCCTTGTCTCTCTGGAACTGGGAAGTCCAGAACTGGACACAGGACTCCAGATATGGCCTCACTAGGGCAGAGTAGAAGGGGAGGAGAACCTCCCTCAACCTGCTTGTCACACTCTTCTGAATGCGCTCCAGGACACCATTGGCCTTCCTGGCCACAAGGGCACATTGCTGGCTCATGGGCAACTTGGTGTCTGTGAGTCTACTGTCCCACACTGTAGCCATGGTAAGGAGGTGGGAGATACGGGCTTAGACCAGTAAGCTTTCTGAAGGGCTTCCTCACCTGGTGCATCTTCCACCACAGCAAATTTATCCCCAGCTGCTTTGCTCACACCTCTTCTCTTTGCAAGTAACCTTTGCTGTAATTAATGCTGTCCCCACCCAGCCATTTCAGTTGCATCAGGATGACTCCAGATCTTGTGGTGGTTGTGTCCCATGTCACTCTTAGGTCCTCCTTCTTCCTTCCTAGCAGCGGACAGGTTCTCTCCAGGAAACAGTGGAGCTGATAATGTTAAATTTATGTGTGGGAGAAAACCAGGAAGCTGTAGGCCCTCATGCACTTCTCATGGGTATGAGGGGAGTCTACAAGACATCACAGGAAAAGGAGAACAGAAGGAACACGCTAGGCCTTCCTGATACCCAGAAATTACATCTCAGGTGCTGCAGCTCAGAGCAGAGATAAACTCTATGAGATCACTCACAGGTAGGCTACAAAAAGCCAGACTGACTCTTACAAGCACAACCTGATCTTGGCCTGTATGAGATGGGGGGTCTTGTGAAGTGTCTCTGAATTACAGTTGCCCAGGATACCACAAAGCTGAAACTTCCTGGTTTTTTTAGCGTTTGATTTGTAAACCAGAGAATGAAACAATCCCAGCAGCTCGTTCCAGTGGAAGATGTTAGACTACAGAAACACACTACTCACAGTCAGTTCCTCCTAGAGTAACTGGCAATCGTAAATAAAAATGAGCCACGGGAGAGAAAAGGGAAGTGGGGGTTTGCAGGCATGGATTTGTTTCCCAAGTGGAGATCTCCAAATGCACTCTGACAAGACAGAAGCTGGAATTTCTTCTGACAGATGCATTTGCCAGGAAATGCTGATTCTGCAGAATTAAACCCATCTCTGGCATACCGAGTTTGTTAAACCTGCTTCTTTCCTGCTGGCTCACCAGCCTTCTCCTCCATTCCCAGGCTTCCTTGACAGCCAGCTTCAGAGAGTCCCTCCCCTGGTGCCCTCCCTGAAGCTCATTTCCTAGAGGACTTTGCTATTTCTGTGGGACATGCTGGAGAGAGTCTAGCAGAGGCTGCGGAGATGCTGAGGGGCCTGGAGCATCTCTGTGCCCAGGAAAGGCTGAGAGCCCTGGGGCTGTTGAGCCGGAGAGGAAAAGCCTCAGAGGGGATCTGATCGATGCTGATCAAGAGCTAAAGGGTGGGGGCAAGAGGATGGGGCCAGACTCTTGTCAGTGCTGCCCAGTGCCAGGACAAGGGGCAATGGGCAAAAACTGGAACCCAGGAGCTTCTATCTGACCAGGAGGAGAAACTTGTTTGGTGTGAGGTTGGCAAAGCCTGGCCCAGGCTGCCCAGAGAGGTTGTGGAACCTCCTTCTCTGGAGAGATTCGAAACCCATCTCGATGCAATCCTGTGTAACCTGCTCTATGTTAACCTGCTTTAGATGATCCCATACTACCCGAGCTGCTGGGCCCTCATTCCTTCAAGCTTCACAATCCTATATGTCTAATCCCATTTAGGCTCTGCTAAACGGCTAGTGAAGTTGCTTCTCTATGTCCTTGGGTCTTGCATGGGGGCTGTGCATGAAGAGGGGTTATAAATGAAGAGGGGTGTCATGCATGCTGGGAGCTTGTGCTTTCAGGGGGTCTTGCATGCAGGAGATCCATGTATGAATCCTACAAGAAGGCTGGGGAGGGACTTTTTACAAAGGCCTGTAATGATAGGATGAGGGGTAATGGGCTCAAACAGGAAAAGGGGAGATTTAGATTGGAATTATGAGGAAATTCTACACTCTGAGGGTGGTGAGACACTGGCACAGGTTGCCGAGGGGGGGTTATGAATGCTGCATTCCTAGAGGTGTTCAAGGCCAGGTTGGATGGGGCCTTGAGCAACCTGGTCTAGCGGAAGGTGTCCCTGCCATGGCAGGGGTGTGGAATGAGATGATCTTTGAGGTCCCTTCCAACCCAAACCATTCTATGATCCTATGAGTCCATGAAAGGAGTCCTGCACACAGGGGTTCACGCAGAGAGTACAGGGTGGTTGTGAGAGCACGGGCGCGAGATGTGTGCACTCAAGGGATCTGTGAATGAAGCCGCACTGAAGAGGGAGGCACGAACGCAGCTGGTCCTGCTGGCTGAAGGGAGCCGTGGGAAAAAAAGAGGGGCCCCGAAAGCAGGCCAGAAAAAGCCTTTAGAGCAGGGCCAGAGAAGAGCTGGCTCTGCTCCCGTGGGGCTCCCAGCCGAGGCGCCGCGGGGGAAACGCCCCGCTCCGCCGGCCCCGCTACCGCGGAGCGGGGAAACGAAACCA